>JAIEZT010001373.1:5109815-5432315 GCA_019594935.1 Periophthalmus modestus
TGGATACACTGTTAGCTGTTTAAAAGAAGGGTAGAATACGTCACTAAAAAGATGCTTGCAGTCGCTGAAAAGATGTATCACAAGACCTTTTGTCCGCCAAAAGATGAATCCCTGAAAAAGGTTCCAGTGTAGACACCTTAAAATAAGCATGTGTCACATTCTTACTGAGAAACAAGTTCACCTAAATGTTTAAGACACACAGGATTCAACATAAGGTTTAAGACTAAAGTGATAAAAACAAAAAAAAAAATCATGCTTTCACTGTCCAAATCATGAAGTTGGATGTGCTCACTCCTGATAAAGAAAGAAGCAAGTTTAAAGCACATTTGAAACAAAAACATTTCTGTTATACATTGAGACTTAACCAAATGAACATTGAAAAATGCTGACAAAAGGCTTCTAGGTAAAAACATATTATGCAAAATCAGCTTTTCAGAGTAGTTATAATGGTTTCCCCTCAACATTTACTCTACCGAGGTTGTATCTGGAGTGATTTGTGCATGTTTGAGTAATCTGTAATCGCCATATTGCCGATAAATCAACGTTTTCACAGCCACTGGCATACGCCCACTGCTCTGTACTTACTTCTTTCTCCAATTTTATTTTCCTAATTGGTGATACGGCGCTGGATTCTGCAGCAATCGCTTTGTCATTTTGGTCCAAATGAATGAATGATGACTGGTCAGTAAATCCCCTTTATCGTAATATCAAAATGCGGCAGTGAGTCCTTGTTACCACATTAACATACTGCCGTAAACCTCATTACTCCAATAGCAACTTGTGGTACATCAAAAAAGTCTAACAGTGAATTACATCTCCATGGAGACAAGAAGGTGGCCACCAGAAAAGTGACATAGTGCACTTTAAAAGGTCCTATCTTGTACAAAATAGATTTTTGTGTGTGCCACGTTTAAATTACCTCCCAAAAAGTCAAGTTGTGTTGTTGTTTCATTCACACATGTTTGAGTAACACTTTATTATTAGTCTATCTACATCTCCAAAGCTCAAAATGCTCTGTTCCACCTTGTGATGTCATGTTGTGGGAATTTTCAAGTTAACAGCTCCTTTTACCTTTAGTTCAGTAGAGATTGACAATTCCAGGACTGAAATCATCCAAATGAATCTAATGAAGGTGAATGGAGTTTAAAAACATAGTGGAGCACTTCCTGTATTACCACATGACATCACAAGGTGGAACAACATAGCGTAAAAGAGGCCCTTTAAAATGATTAACACACAGATCTATTTAAAATGAAACATTGTGGCTTGGAGCTAGCTCACACTGAAGCATACGTGTTGCAGTTTGTAGCTTTGGCTCCAAACATTTCCTGAATAATACTTTTTATGTTCCCAAACCAAACCTGACAACTAAAAACGCACTCTATATACAACGCCGCATACGTCAACTCCAACGCGTCTTTTGAATCCCCAGTGAGAGGGAATGAATAATTCCTGAGCAGGTGAATGTAACTCCTCTATCCCACTGTACGTATACTCAGCCTGCGACTCAAACATGATAGAAACACAAGTCCTCTACCATCGCACATTATAGACCGCGCCGTGCTGATGCCTCTCGTTACTCACAATCAGCCGTCCCATCCGCGCCCCAAACGCTAATTGTCGTTGGCGTTCTACCTGCTGACTTGGTGTGTATAACTTTATAATTTATGCGGTGTGCCCGAGCTATTGACAAAAACGCAGGCCCGGTGATCAAAGGCAGGCTTTCAGTACCACGGACAGCGCCCCGAAGACAGCCCTGTACCGCTAATGATGTTCAAACGCTGGTCTGTTTCACCGGGAGCCGCGCGAGTCCCCCGGCGTCCGTGAGCGTGGTTGGCTGGGTAGGTGACAGGTGTCAAGTGGCCCCTCCTCAAACCTTTATCAGGGAACGCAGAGAGGAAAAGACTGGGATGGGTGTTGGGTTTTTTTCACTTGTGTTAGTACAGTATGTTTGTCCACTATGCAGTAGCCCTTGATCGGCCCTCGTGTATGTATATGGAGGACAGTTCCACAGGGATCCATACTAATGTTGTCTTTTGTACTTTTTTGTCATGTTTTACATCATAAAAGTATCGAAAATCAGGTACTAATCCAAGGGTGTCAAACTCAAATTCACAGAGGGCCAAAATTAAAAACTGGGACTAAATCGAGGGCCAAACTAAATATTTATTGAAATATTTCACAACAATATCAGCATGTTTTTCAGAAGGGGTGGATTAAATTTGAGTGAGGCCACAGGTAGCAGATGCTAATAAGTGTCAACAGAAGTGTTTGGGGTCAGCGCCAACACATTTGCAAAGCATTCTGGGATTCATAGTATTAGTGGTGCATGCACTATACTGGTGTGGCAGCAGCTCTAATACATATTTGATATGGTCTAGCGGGCCAAATATAATTATATCAGGGGCCAAATTTGGCACGTGGGCCTGAGTTTGACATGTCTGTACTAATCAATAATAAAACTAGTATCAGAAGTAGATATTAATTTGAGCAGGTATCGACACTAAAAAAGTCACATTCACAGGCCAGAAATGAACCTTTCCTGAATAACTTTAGAATGATCTTGAGGTGTATCAGAACAAATATAAGACACATGGACGTATAGCCCATGGACCACTATGAAACCTACCTGGACCATTGAGGGATTACACAGATATAAGGCCACTGTCAAGATCTCAGTCTGTCTGTGTTTTCTGTGCTGTCTTCCCCCCTCACTTCTGGGCCTGGAGCTGGGAGGAGACCTTGGCACCACCCACTACACACCTGCAACCGAACAGCAATTGAACCTCCACCTCTGGACTACAAAGGAACCAAGAATCCTACACACCAAATCTTCAGTGTATCCTCCGTGGTACAGTTCTGCTTGGCTCAGTCTGCTTTTTGGGGGGTTTTTTTTTGTTTGTTTGTTTGTGGATATGGTCGTAGTACTCAGTTGGTGTTTCTCGTTTTTCGCCAGATCCCGTTTCTTGGACCTACCTTGCACCTCCGATCCAGCTTCCTACGACCAGTGATCCACCAGATGTTACGGCAACCACATGGGAAGAAAGTACTACCATTTAATATTGAAAATCCCATTCTATTATCTGAAGAAAGTGTTTTAATTATCATTGTGGTATTGGTATCGAGTATCGAGTCTATTCCTTAAAATGGAAGTAGAGCACTAACCCTACTCCCTGGGAATGTTCATAAAAATCGTAGGTGAAAAGTATCAGTTTTCTAATATGGATAAATATAAACATCACAACAAGAAGGTCAGAGTTCAGTGGGTACTATGTAACTTTTCTGGTTGATAGCCAACCCTCTGCTTGTCACCATGGAAATGATAATTTACCGGGAATGTTCCAGAGTATGGCATTAAACATATATATCTCGAAGAAGACACGCAGGTGACGTTACAGGTTAAAACATGTTATATAACACTGCATTTTTGAAGGTGTTTTTTTTAAGTAAGAAGAACAACTGAATAAAATGAAAGGGAACAAGTTTAATGCCATACTGTGAAACATTCCAGTTATGCTTGCCGTGTGCTTTTACTGCAGTTTTTTTTTTTCATCAGATAGTCTTGATTTGAATGAAAGTAGTTTTGACACCTTCTGAACATCTATTGAGGGCTACTGACAGCCAGGTTAGCACACACGAGAGAGAAGGAGAGAGAGAAGAAAAAGAGAGGGAGAGTGGGATAGTCTAAAGAGAGAGAGGAGGTAAAAGAGAGGGAGATAGAGCGAGACAGAGGAGGAGAGAGAAAAACTGCCAAAAAAGAGAGAGAAATAAAGAGTGAAAGAGGGAGAGAGACAGAAGAGGCTAATAAAAAGAATGAGAGGAGTGGGAGTTTTAGCAGGTTTTAGAGAGAGAGAGAGAGAGAGAGCGAGAGAGAGAGGAGGAGAGAGAAAGAGGGGGAAGATACAGGAGAAACAGGCAGAAAAAAAAGGTCTAGGGAGGGAAGAGAGAATAGGAGAGAGAGAATGAAGAGGGAAAGAGACGTTCAAGAGAGAATGAAGTGGGAAAGAAATGAGCGAAAGATGAGAGAAAGAGGGATGGAGTGAGCCAAGTAGAAAAAAATCTGTCTAGGAGAGAAAGAGGGAACTAGAGAGAGACTGAGGAGGAGAGCTATGGAGAAGAAAAAAAAGAAAGCGACAAATAGAGAGAGAAAGTGGGAGAGACTGTAAGAGAGACAGGGAGAAAAAAGCCCATTTAAAAAGAGAGATAAATACAGAGAGAGAGAAGGAGGGTAATAACAAGATTCAGAGAGTTTAAGAGAGAGAGAGAGTTTTAGAGAGTAATAAAAAGAATGAAAGAGTTTTAGAGAGAGAGAGAGAGAGAGAGAGGGGTACAGGAGGGGGTAATAAACAAGAATCAGAGAGAGAGAGCATGAGGGAGAAAAGGAGATGGTAATAAATGATTGAAAAAGTTTTAGAGAAAGAGAGAGAGCAATAAAAAAGAATAGAAGAGTTTGAGTGAGAGACTGAGATAGAGGGGACGGGGGAGGGGGGTTTAATAACAAGAAAGAGAGAGAGAGAGAGAGAGAGAGAGAGAGAGAGAGAGAGAGAGAGAGAGAGATTGCAAATAGAAAGAGAGAAAAAGTCACTGAGAGACAGGGAGAGAGTGGGCCGTGGAGAGACTAAGAGACAGAAATAAAGAGAAAGCAAGGTAATAGAAAAGAATGAAAGTTTTAGAGAGAAAGAGAGAGACCGAGAGAGAGATAGAGAGAGGGGAGGTAATAAAACAGAATGGGAGTTTTAGAGAGAGTGGGAAAAAGAAAGAGAGAGATGGAATGGTAAAAAAAAGAGAATGTTTTAAAAGTTTTAGAGAGAGAGACAGAGAGAGGTGGGGGGTAATGAAAAGAATGACCGATTGCAAGAGAGAGAGAAATGGTAATAAAAGAATGAGAAAGGTTCAGAGAGAGGGGGTAATGAAACGAATGAGAGAGAGAGGGAGGAGAGAGAGATGATGATGATAATAAAAAGAATGAGAAAGTTTTAGGGAGAGAAAGAGAGAGATGGGGGTAGTGAAAAGAATGAGAAAGAAAGAGAGAAAGAGAGATATGGTAATAAAAGGAATAAGAAAGTTTTAGAGAGAGAGAGAGAGAGACAGGGAGTGTGAGAGAGAGAGAGAGAGAGAGAGAGAGATGATAATAAAAAGAATGAGAAAGTTTTAGAGAGAAAGAGAGATGGGGTAATGTAAAGAGTGAGAGAGAGAGAGAGAGAGAGAGAGAGAGAAGAGAGAGAGATGGTATAAAAGGAATGAAAAAGTTTTAGAGAGAGAGAGAGAGAGAGAGAGAGAGGAGAGAGAGAGAGGTGATAATAAAAAGAATGGGAAAGTTTTAGACAGAGAAAAAGAGAGAGATGTGCTAATGAAAAGAATGAGAAAAGAGAGAGAGAGAGAGAAATGGTAATAAAAGGAATGAGAAAGTTTTAGAGAGAGACACAGAGAGAAAGAGACAGAGAGAGAGAGGGGAGGTAATAAAAAAGAAAAGAATGAGAGAGATAGAGAGAGAGAGATAGAGAGGGTGAGAGAGCGAGACCACACCCTCCGCGTGCCCGCCTGTCTAAGCACAACTCCACTGGGACGTGCCAAACACACCACAGTCATTAATTCCTGCTTTGCATCTCCACCATGTAATATTTATGTGTCACCGCAGCTTTGTGTTCACAAATGGAAACGCCAGGAGAAAAAAGGGCACAAGACACGATACCTCTATCAACGGGGCGAACGCCACAAACACTCTCATCGCTGTTGTTTTGGTACCAGTGCTTAGGCAGCAGTCTGCACCTCCTCGACCTCCAAACAAGTGTGTGTGTGTGTGTGTGTGACAGGTTGTTAGGGGTAACCATATGAGTGTGGTAAAGAGGTAAAATAAAAAGCTCAAGGCAAAAGGTATTATGAACAGGGAGTCAAATATTCAGAGCAGCAGGATTTGAAGAACCACCAAAGTGCATTCGTTGGTAATAACTAATGCAGGCTCGGGTTGACACTAGGGGTTAGTCTAAAGCACTTTAACTACAGCTACAGAGGGTTTACAACAATGCATTTAAGAATGGTAGGAAGTGAAGGCAGAAACATTTAGAAATGATGATTCAACCTAGTTTTTTTTGTTTAAAATCACATTGGAAGGTGTAGTTTGGGTGAGTGGAAGTGTCTTGCCCAAGGACCCAGCAGCAATTTAAGTTAGTTGCCACTTTTGTCACACTTTTACCTAATTTTAAGTCATCACTGGAACCCTTTGTAAATATTTGCTCCAGACTTGTTTAAAATATGAATCTACAGAGAACAAACCTTGTCTCCTCCTGGTGAATGTGAGTCTTTTGTACAACGCTCTCTTGGTTGTGACAGAATATAATTACAGTGTGTTCACGTCATTAGCCGTGGGTCTGATGAAGCAGCAGTGGGAGGTTCAGTGGAGTGAGGACTGAGCCCTGAGGAACCTCCTGTAGAGATGTGAGGACCACTTTGGAGCTCTAATCCACTCCAAATGTGCTGATCATTTGGCTTGCCAGGCCACTCTGAGCCTGTGTCACCGCACGGCCTCCTGGGAGCGGATCAGCCAATGATAACAAAGTAGCCAGATGTCTGGAGCTGGCAGAGCCCCAGCAGCCAGACAGCAGCACACAGCACATCCGCTGTGGGACGCACATCAAAGATACCTGAGAATTACTTATGGGCACAAAATATGTGTTGCTTACTCTACACTTCCCATTAATAACAATCTGGGAGAATTTGTATTTCTAATTAAGTCTTTTCTTTCGGCGTACACAGTGCTGAGGGTAGTGATGCAGTGCAGAGCGGTCCACAACAGGAAGTCGGATGCAGCAGAGTCTGAGGAGCCAGATCAGCTGTAAATACAGTTATGAGGCTCAGTCCTGTAGCCCACAAACACACGTCTGCACTCAGCACATTCAGCCTAATCACACTGCCCTACCTACAGGCGCTCACTTTACCTTAAAAAACCAAGCTCATGTTGCACCAAGTGTGCATTCTGAAAACTATGGAGTGTATACAGTGTGTACACAGTGTATATTTGTGTATACTTCAGTGTGAGTATTTCCACCATTTCCACAGGAGCATACCTTTATTATGATTCATGTTAATAACTTTTGATCAGAAAGATTTGAAGACATATTATATTATTAGTATAGAGCCGTTGCTGCTTAGTTGTCTTAATCGACAGTAAAGCAGTGCGCATAAGCAGGGAATCTCTGATCTGAATGAATGACCCAAATTTATCTTTAAAACAACAGTGGGAGGAAGCATATTTTACAACTCAGCGTCCAACTCGCTGCACAAATCCCCAGTTACTTTTCAGGAGGATAGTGTTCTTCATGTAGCATTAACCCTATCTGCATACAAACTGGTGGTCCCCTCAGGCCTAGTTAGATCTGTGGAAAGGCAAGATGAAATTTACTCAAAATTCTACTAAAACGGCACTTTTTAAAATATTTCAAATTAAAAACATACCTATCATACAAAATCAACTTTTCAGACCTTTTAAACATTAAAAGTTATAGTTGTTTCCCCTCTTCTTTACCCTCTTGAAGTTGTTTTTGGAGTGATTTGTGCATGTTGGATCTTTAAGTCTTTTATTAAGTTGTTTTAGATGAATACTGCAATTTTAAATGTGCAAATTATAATATCATGATCCGCAGGTGTCATAGATTATAACTACATGGCAGATATAACCACAATATGTCTTTTTTAAACCCATAAACAGAACATATTTAAAATGTTTTGCCCAACCATGATTTACTCCTACCCCAGTCATGAACGCCTGGCTTGTTTTTCACTGATGTTTATGTTGTTCCTTGTGACATTAAGACACATTACACCTCCATTTTGCTTTCTCCTGCAGGCCTTGTACTTCCTTTTAGTGCTTCGCATCCATTCCACTGCTCGCCATGCGTTCTGTTTTATACACAAATATTTAGTATCGGGCCTGACTTTGAACTAAGAATAATAGTTAAGCTGTAATCGCCTAGGGACGCCGTTTTCATCTTTCGCTATGCGGTCGGGGATGGGGGTGAGATTGGGGGGGCGGGGGGTGTATTACCTCACACGCGTTTCTGTATGAGTTGTCAAGTTCGTTATGTTCTAATGCGCTTAAAAGTCGCTCATGAGTGGAGAGATGATATGCATTCCAGGCATTGTGCACAGTATAGACTATTAATTATTAAGAAACACACGTATTTGATGGAGGATCGCGCACACCCCTTCCCCCCAGTATGTATATTACCTTTTGTAGACCGGGGTTCATTTGCATTAGCTGGCTGGAAGTCCTTATCGCTATAGTGATGAGTGCCCTTCATCATATCCTTACAGCGACCTCTGCTCCTTTTATGTGATTCCACAGCGGATCCGACTGTTTGAAGTGCGCACATGAACAAGCTACACGAAAGAGAATTTCTTATGGAGAGCCATGTTGCAGTTGTATTGTTTTTGTTCCATGGGTGGAGGCATGTGTGCTCTGGAGATGTTGCGCTGAAGGTTTACGCCAATCTAGATTCTTCACAGATGAATTCCTAGACATGTTTGTTAGTTCAGTATTGTGCTCGACAGTGATTGGCCAATTTTAGGTTATGAAAGTTAATTTTGCATTTATTTTTTTCCATAGACAAAAAATAAAAAGTCCTATATAAAGCTTAAAGGTCCCGTATTACTCAAAATGGACTCTTGTGAGCTTTAAGCCATGTTATAATGTAGTTACCTCTTCAAAAACATACCTGGAGTTGTGTTTGCTTCTGTCACACTTGTTTGAGTAACCCTTTATTATTAGTCTGTCTACATCTCCAAAGGTCAAAATGCTCCATTCCACCTTGTGATGTCATGAAGCTGTAGATTTCAAGTTAACAGCTACCTTTAACCTTTAGATCAGTAGAGATTGCCAAATGCTAGGCTGGAATAATTCTAGTAAAGGTGTATGGAGTTTAGAAACAGAGTGGAACACTTCCTGTATTACCACATGATGACATCACAAGGTGGAACAGAGTGATTGTAGCAAAGATCAGAAAATTGCGTAATATGGACCTTTTAAAATCTTTCTTGAGGGCTAATCCGCCACAAGGCTTAAACATTATTAGCAGAAATTTTAAATGTGTTTTTTGGACTGCATTATGGACAATATTTACCACATCGCTGGTTAACCTTTGTCGCCATGAAACTTTTGTGTTTTTGAAGGTGTATAGGAAAAATGAATGTAAAATTGATTTCATTTTGGCAGGCTTTGACTGTAAAACTTCATAGTAGTTCTCCTCACAAGAAGGTTGGTTAATTCAATTTGGGTTCATCCTATTTAGGGTTCTGCATTAGTTTTCTCCTCCTAGTCGCAGTTGGGAGTTCAGCTTATCCTAAAATATGCATGTTGCTTCTGAGTTGTAAAATGATCTTGTGAGGTTTTTGTCTTCATGTGTTGACATTTGGATTGGTCAGTTGCACCTCCTTGAGCAGCTGTACTATAGTGTATTGTATAGTATATTGAATTAAAAAAAAATTCCAAAATTGTAAACTGAATTGCCCAATTGCATTATTATTACAAGTTTTGTCAAAATCCCGTCTTGTCTCGTCACAGATCCAATTGTCCTACATATACCCAGCAGCATTGAAGGATGAGTAAAATGCAGATGGGAAATGTGCCTATGGAGACAATAAATGGTACTTTAAAGTTAATTTCTGGTTTGGTCCCAATTTTGCTGCCCAATTTGTCAAAACAATATATTCTGATCATTATTTCTCATCCTTATAAATATCAAAAAGCTAAATTTGTGTACTGTTGGACTATTACAGATTTTTCCTAAAAGGTTCACTTAAATCCAAATCTACTTTAATAACAATACCTGGCAGACAAACTCCAGAGCACTGATCCTAAAGCATTCCCGTTGACAGCCTTTTGACTTTCTTTTCATACACTTTACACCTAATGTCTTGACTTTATGATCCTCTTTAAGTACCTCCATTGTAGCACCTCTCGGGGTTACTCCGGGTCACTTTCTTTCTCTTTTAAAATGAAACTTTGCAATAGTAAAAACTGAGCTCCGGTCTCCCATCTCTTGCAGCTCATCACTCCTAGCACAGCCGCTCCCGTCCAGCCCTGCTCCAACTGTTATTAATGTGCACTGAATTATTGAACAGGGCAAAATTACCATGCTCTTCTGAAAAGATTTTTGCCTACACAATTAAAAAGCATTATAGTGATTTTTAGTTGAACGAGAATTATGAGTGCTTCCCCTCCTCTGTGCTCCGCTTGGGTTCCTTGTTAGAGGCTATGGCGGGTGGGTTCCTATTGGCCTGTTCGTCTGGGCTGGTGTCTGGATGCTATGGAGGTGATGCACTAGTGTTGACCTATAGAACCATGAGAAGCTAATGGATAATGTATGAAAAAGTATACGCCATAGATAACTTCCCCAGAGAGGAGCCCGTAATGGTCTTCTGCCCCGCTAAACAAAGGCTATATTTGGTCTTATAAATAATAATGCTTTCTATTGTTGAAGACGGAGGTGTGTGGTTTGAAATGTAACAGCTTGACAGAGAGAAAAGATGAGAAGGTGGCATGAGTAGTACAGGACTTTTGGAATCAGAATTTGCATGTACCTGGATATTTTGACAATAGAAGGTGTTAACGATAGATTTTTCTTGGTATTTTGGATAGAATATACTGGATCTGTAAGTAGTTCACTAGCAGGTTGTGCATTATTTAAATACTATAACCAGATTTGAATTATGAATACCGTCTAATGTACTAGTCATGTCCGTTCAACAGGTTCTTCTTACTGGAATTTATACTCTACATACTTTTGCCTTTATATTTCCCATCAACCCTCAAATATTGCACTATAGAAATCTGAGGTTAACTCATCAACTGTAAGTGCATTTGTGGTTTAAGGCAGAAGTCAAGAAAAAGGAGATTTGAGGCCTGCACTTGAATACACCAAACTCCCCAGCTGTCCCGGCAGTAATACCTGTTTTTATGGAGGTCTGAGTGCTAACAGAGCTACATTATGGTGCTGCTCTAAAGCATGAGCCTCAGCAGCAGCCCCTCTCTTCACTTTATCCCATGCGGACAACTGTCCACATCTCAAGCACAGGCCAACAATTGGCAGTAATTGGCACGTTGGCTGGGCTGTCCTGGGAGAGATCTGAGAGCGCGCATGGCCACGGACAGGCTGCCCTTTCCACCAATTAGAGGGCTGTCTCGTGGCGGGGCGGGGGTCGGGGGAGGCCTGTACCCACACCTTGTCTCATGATCAAAACCATTTGTGGAGATCCTCTTTCCTTCTTCCTTCTTCTTCCAGATCATACCAGAGTGTGTGAAGAGAGATAGTGGAGTCCTGACCAGTCCCTGACAGGCTGCTCTTCAGTCAGGAGGACAGGAACATGAGCTGACAACGCTTGGACTTGACAGGACCATCTCTCAAACCCTTCCACATACAACTTCACTTTATTTTGTCTTCATCGTGATTTGTGGTATGGACATGTTTTTACTGCAAAGAAACATCAAAATGTCAAAAGTGAAGAAGATAAACAATGCAGGAAAAGAACTTTAACCTGATAACGAGGGAAACTTAGCAGCATACAGACCAATGTGATATAGCATTAAATTAAATGTATGTTTTGCTTCTCAGATCACAAGAGGTAAAAAAAGTAGTTTGGAGAAAGTATTAACCATAAAGCCATGTGCTTCCAACAGAAAATAAAATAATAAGAATGACTGAAGTAAATATCTGGATGTGATGGTGCTGAACAAATTTGATGTCAATCCGACAGACCTGTTGTTTTTGGATTGTACAATGTCATCTTGTCAGAAGAAATATATTTTAAAATTCACAAAAATTCACAAAAATAATAATAAAAGACTGTGCCCCAATATTACAACAAAAATCAGCATTTTAACAATAGAAATCATAGCCCCCAACCTGTATTAAATATTATTGGCCTATTAATTTTGTGACAGTACTAACATTTCAAACGTGCTTTCGATACTAAAGAATAAACTTAATACTCAATGCTGATTCTGACAACCGCAAGGATAAGAAACTCTTTAGACAACAGAATATGATTTACAACATTAAATTAGAATAGAATAAATATACAGAATATATTAAAATAGTGGTCCATGGGCATGTTATATTTGTTCTGATACAGCTCAAGATCATTCTAAAGCTATTCGGGAAAGGTTCATTTCTATCCTGTGAATTTTAACTCTACTTCTCCAAGACCCAGCCTAGGATAAAGCAGAAGAAAATGGACAGATGGATAGTATCTAATTTTTTATACTAATTTTCGACAACCCTATGGCCTATACAACATTGTGATGCAATGTAAAACCCAGCATTACTTCACACACTAATCACATCAACTGACTTTCATCGAAGTTACTGAATTGCTCCATTTTCTGTTTCTCTTGTTACTTCATGTTGTCATGTCTCCAGGCAGGGGCGATGCGTAGGCCCTTTATTTTATGGCTTTGGCGCGGTGCTATAGAGTGTCTCCTGTGATTCACCAGCATGCAGGCCACAGCTACCAGGGGACCTCAGTGCAAAAGATCACAGGCCCAAAGCTGATGCCACTGGGGGAGGCTGCCGAGCCCAACACCCAGCCACTGTTGTTCTACGGCACTCCTCAAAGCTAGCTCCCTTCTTCAGTAAATACAGCCAGATGAGGAGATGCTTCCTACAATCTCAAATGTGTGTCAGACTATACTGGGTATGTTGTGTTGCGACGCGCTAGCTAGAGAAAGGCAACAAAGCAAGTGCACACAGAGATGGGAGAGAAGTAACAGTTTTAGCAATTCTCTTTAATCCAAACCAGATATTCACAATTGGGTTGAGTTATAGAGTGCATTATTCCGTAGTTCTTGGTTATAATAAGATGGATGTTTACCCATATAGAGATTCTTGGGGAATTAGCCTGGGAATGAAGTTACAATTGGGATGTGTAAAATGTGTTTCAGGGTTCAGAAAGTGTATGATCAAAATGAATACATGTTAGTCAAAACTGAATCCTAGGTTGGTCAAAAAAGTTAAGAAATCCATGTTATTTTTGTGAACCCAGTATAACGTGTAGGGCAGATTGACAAAGTGTATTGGTCAAATTGATCTACCTAATATATCTATTTGTTAACATTTGATTATCTTTGATTTTCAACTTCTAGTTACTCTCCAAACATGGCAGGATTCTGAAAGACATGGGACTGTAGGTAAGATTCCTGGGCCAAAATATATATTTCTGTAGACAGTTGGATGATATTTAGAAACAGATTAATGAAGAGAGGAAAAAGATGCAAAAATATATAGCATTTTTCCATAGTAGCAATGACTAAATGTATTTATGTTTTATCTATTTTATTGTTCAGTTCACTTTTAATTTATCAATGTTCAGATCAGTGTCAGGACTAGTTTTCAAGTGTAAACTCAACCTAAGAAGTTCAGGAGAAATAATGGTCTTATAGTGTGTAATAAGCCTATGACTAACCCTAACCCTAACTGGTTTTAGATTTTGCAGTACGAGTAGATCAGGAACTGGATTACAAATCACTTGTAGGGCTCATCCCTAATGTACACCTTCTTATTTCAACTAATCTTACACCCACCCCGTTTGCCTTTCCTCTTCTAAGTCAACAATTAGCCATGTTAGACCTCTCCCCTCTACACAGGTCACACAGCTCTGTCTAAAGCGGCTTTATTTCGGGTCCTTCAAGAGTAGAGGGGCCCCACGCTCATATGTGGTCTGGCCCCGGGGCCTATGGGAGCGCGTTTGGATTATTATGTAAATGCATGTGGCTCCTGCCCTCTCCCTGGTCCCAGCTGGCCCCACTGTCGTTAGGAAGTGCTTTGCTCTGACAGAGGAGTAATATGCTCCGTGATTGAGGGGCCAAAAGATCGGGCTCCATAAGACAGAGGGGCCCCGCACTGATAAGCATATGATAAAAGTGTCATTGTACGGGAGCCAGTGCCGCAGAGATATGTGAGAGGACTGGCCGATTCCTATGCATCTGAGCAGAATATGTATAAGGTGGGCTAGCTTTAATTGCCCATACCATTATACTGTATATATAAAACTGTGAATTGCATAGAAGTTTTATTACGTTCATTTTGGGGCACCCATACATCCACCTGTGAGAACCATGGCTCCAGAGTCAATGGCATGATTGTAATTATTCAATATAAATCAATGGGAGGCCAATACTTTTACTTTCCTCTGGCTTTTTAAAATACTTTTTGGAACATTAGCATCTCTTTCACATTTCATTTGAACAATCGGACTAGGTGCCTGGTGCAAGATGGTGGGGTTAAAGAGGGGATATTATGCAAAATCTTACTTTTTAGCTTTCTACCATGTTTAGAACTTTCCCACATCAAAAACTTACCTGAAGAGGTTTTAGATTATCCATACACGCTTCAGTAATTTAGCGATCTCTCTTGGGCCCTATTCAAACACTGCTTATGGTTAGCTGTGAGATGATACAAAACTGTACACAACAACTTCACAAACCTGGTGCTTTGCAACTGGAGCTTTATTTATAATGCACTTTTAAAACAACCAACTTGTAAACGATGCTACAATATTAAAACACAACAAATAAAACAATAAATACAACAATTTAAAAAGAATATAATAACTAAATAAATATCTCGACATCTCAAACTGTGTCAAAGGCCAAAGTGAACAAGTGCATTTAAGAAGAGGATTGAAAAACATGTAGAGAAGAAGCCCGTCTATTGTGTAAAGGCAGCTCATTCCACAGTTGGTGCTGCCACCACGAAGGCCCGGTCCCGTCTGAGGTTAAGTGAGAGAAAAGTTAAATCGGCTAAAAAACTGGGACCAGCGAGCTTGGCGAGAGTTAAGACGTTTAGCAGATTGAATGTACGAAAGGTTCTTATGATCAGTCCATACCAGAAAGGGTAGCTCCGCTGGACATCGTCTTCCGTCCAGGGATCTCCTCATGTCTGCTCCCCCTCATACAGACTGTTGTTGCTCCGCTGGACATTGTCTTCAGTCCAGGGACCTCCACATGTACTTTGTTTTTATCCGGGCCAATGTCGCTCCGCCGGACACCGTACTCCGCCCAGGGACCTCGTCCTGCCTTCTCGCTCTTGTTCGGACCATGGCAGCTCCGCTGGACACTGTTCTCCGTCCAGGGACTGCCCCGTCCGCCCTGATCCTCGTCCTGATCCTGATCTGCCTCTTCCTTGCCCTGTACCTCGCCATGAGTGGACCTCAGGACATTCTTTTTTTGTAGACATTCTTTAATTGTATTTGTAGAGAGGTGATTTCTGTTTGGAGATGACCTCATGGGATTATCTTAAAATGATTCATCAAATCATTATTTAAATTGTGTAAACGTGTGTTTTTGAGGTGCACTTTACATCATACAAATGTAAAGGATTGAAATGGAAATAGAACAACTGCATTCTTTTTAATAGTCAGGAATAGAGGCATCTTTAAAACAAAAATCCATAGAAGTAATGTCGATGTCACTGTCAGATGTCATTAGCCCAAATCCTTCACTTACTCATACTGACATAAAAAGTGAAAAAGGAGGAAACAGTAAACTTTTAGACTTTGAGAGAAGTGCATTGTTTTGGTTCTGCATATAATAGTGTAAATATGTCAGGCAGACGGAGAATGGTTGCTCCTTTTAAATACTTGTCTTTTTCATGTGTCTCAGGAGCGTTAGCGATTAGCTCTGAGCAGCCCCCTTCACAGCGCTCCCACCGTTTGTGCTGTGTAGACGCCTGTTATGTTTGCTTTTTAATCAACTTCAATTTCATCTCCTTCAATACATTTTTTTCCCTTCTTTCTGGAGTCATCACACGTCCTGATATGTCTCTGTGCCGTGGTGCCTTCACTGCGGTTACGGCTTGTTCCTTTTATCAGCTGCACTGTAATGAGAGAAAGGGATTGTGGGTAGGCTAATTGGAGGGTAAAGACTGTGCAGTGACTAAATGTCACAGCAGCACAGGTTGTAGCACAATCTGAAGGAGAGTACAAGGAACCGATGGAGTTATAAAGATAAAAGGAGTTCTGGGATGTGTTTTTTTACATTTTGCCCAAAAACCAGCATATAGAACTGAGACTGATGTGTATATGAATGTGAATGTGTATAACGCTAAACAAAAAACAATTCCCTTTCCTCTAGACAGGACATGAATGGACAGGAACAACATTCCGGGGATGGCACAAGTGAACATGGTCGGTGGCCTAAACTCTGGCCTAAATTGGAATAAAGCAATAGTGAACTTGCAACACCTATTATCTGGTTTAATTTGTAGTGTTAATATTATGAAAATAGTAACTGGAAGTCAACCATTTAATGTGCTGCAAACTTGTTGAATCTTTGGGCAATTTTTGAATCAGTTCAGTCAAGTTTTCTGAAATAGGTCTTGAGCATAGACTGTATAAAGAAGTGGACTAAGGGACTAAGGGAGTGTGACGTCACATAGCATTTGCCCGCACCATTGGTTTAGCAGGGAGCAGGTGCTTAGCAACGCTGTCAATCAAACCTGTTGCTATCGCTAGCGGGAGCAACCTCAGGGAAAGTCTGTTATTAATGTTCATATCTTCACTTACAGACAAACTAGCAAAATAAAAACACCAGGATCATGTAGAGCTGGTTAATACAAATATTTAAGGCCAAAATGACGAGTCTGACAGAAGCAGTTATAGAGAGAGGGGTGACAGTTTTTCAATAGAAAGTGAATTGGAGTCAACGGAGCCAGATGCATGCCCGTGCTCACTTAATATTTGGAATGCAGCAGCTAGTAGATGTACATGGTCTTGTAGCCAAATTTTACCTTTACTATAATAATCCCAGACAAAGCCTTAACTCAAAGTCTTGTCTTCACCAAAACATATACTTTAATGTTTCCAGGCCTTAAGATTTGACACTTATTGTCTTCTTACAGCAATGTTAAACACAGTTGCAGCCCTGTTATAATAAGGCAGCTTGGTGTGAATCCTTCTCCTGAGATGATTCTGTCAGTTGGGAGACACAAAAACGGGGCCCTGGCTGTAAATATGCCTGCGCCACCATTTTCTCAGCGTTTAGTCGTGGTTCAAACACTCCCACCTCCTCTGCTCCCAAACACTCCCTCTTCCCACCTCCTCTGCTCCTCTGACAGCTCCGCCATATTCGCCTGCACATCCCTCGTCCAATAAAATTCCCAGGAACCTCTCTGATAGTCCCTTCATCCCCTCTGTGGGAAAGACAACGCCTTTTGTTGTTGCTCGGGACCCGAAAACCTGTGCCACCCACGAATCTAAATTTGGCTGTGATTCTTCAAGGATTCCTGGGCTATGTATACGTTCCTTCTTGTCGACTTTTTGCTAGCATGGCTGTTTTGGTCCGCTGAACGGATTTGGCAGCAGTCTGTCTGGGTACAATCTAACGGTACAAAGCAGAGCGTTCATGAGGCTTACAGATGTGCCAAATGTGTTACACTTTTACAGGGCAGCATGCCAGTGATGTCATGGAGACGCTGCCTTGATGTTTAGCACCTGCAGACATATAAATATAAATCACATTGGTTTTTGCTTTTTGGAGGATAAGACTTTTTATGATATGATAAATGGTCACATAGTTAGATAGCGCTTTTCCACCTTCAAGGCACTCAAAACGTTTTACATCAGGGAACCACTCACCCAGTCACACACATTCATACAGCAGTGTATGCAGATATTGAGGGCAAGGTGGATTAAGTGTCTTGCCCAAGGACACAACCATAGCATTCATCTGTGAGAGCTAGAATCGCACCGCTGCTCAGATCTAACATGAGTAATTGCATGTTTTTTATGTGGAGAGCAGGATTCGATCTGCCAAACACTCTACCCACTGAACTACTGCTGCCCGTATATTGTTGTATTATTTCGAAAGATAAAGACATGCGTGTTTCCCAGCAATATATATATTAATGTTTGCAGTATTGAAACAGAGCAAATTGTTCTGAACTATGTTGGTACTGTTGCTTTTTGACTAGGGGAACAAAACAATGTTTTTATGCCCTAAAGAAAACTTGCAGTATGTGACTTGTAACTGTCTGTGGGATAGGGTTGGGGTTACTTCAGTATAATGATAATGGGCCAGTGCATGTAGCCAATTTTTATGTAAGTTTTGCCCCAGTACAGAGATATTGTAAAAGCAAGTAGTAGTGAAAGGTGCTTGTAAACTCATCACAGGGAATATACTAGAAATGCATTAAAAAATTGGGGATTCACTTTTCACATTTTTAATACAGGTACAGCGACCTTTATTGAACAATGACTAGAATATATCACTTTGAGACAGTTTTCAAGCATGTGCATTATTATGTTTCTGTCCAATTTCCAGATAACGACTTCCACCCTCACCTTTCCCATCATCCTTTCTGTTCCCCTCCATCACATGACCCTCCCGTGCCTCTCATCCATCCCCTGCCTGTGCCTTCTCATTTACAGGCCTTGTGTTCCGTGTGGTCCCTCTTTGGCGTATCATGGCTCTCTCAGTGGGGAGCGGAGCTGACAGACTCTGACTGATGTTTGGGGGGGCGGCAGCTTGTCAGCTTTTGTTTTCCTCACCGCCATCGAACGCCCGCCTCATCAGCTCTGCCCGGTTCTGTGTGCGTGGATATAGATGTCAGATCCACTGCACTGAGGGGAGGAAGTGTGGTTCAGGAAATAAAGGAACATATCAGCTACAAATTATTAAACTTGGATTTGTTTTCTTCTTGCACTCCAAACATAGAGATTTTTATTTATTAGTTTTTTTATTCAGAGAGCCATTAGCTTGTACAAAGTGGTCGCTAGTCTACGTAGGGTCCATTAAAAAGTATAATGTAAATGTTCCTGATTACATAACAATTAATTAATTAATTGGTTATTTTCTCTCAGGGCTTTTATCATAATTTCCCAACATTCTAACCTTACCTTAACCACAAATAGTAAGCATAATATATGTCATCCCTGAAACTTTTTGGTCAAGTAACTTTTATTTGGCCTAAACTTGTTAAGTGAACTCCTGAAAGGTTATTCTTGAGAGGCAAGTGGCATCCAACCTCTCAGCCAGGTTATAATTAATTTCCCACCCCATGTAACTAAACACAGTGATGCTAGTGAGTTTTAACTTCAGGGGAGCATTTGACATTCTCCATCTGCATCTTAATAGAAGGGTCTAGGCCAGTGACCATTCGCTGATATATCAGGCCCAGGGATCCGAATACAATAACCGCAACTGTTCAGTTTTATTTTGCACTTTTCACTTGTACATCTCTGCCCTGTCCAACTTTACTTTGAATGACTTCTCCTAACTTCCATATCAAAACAAGCCTGACTGCATGCAAGCCAAGCACTCACCTTAACCCTGTGAATAGTTTCTTCTAGTTGGGAGTTGTGTATAGTGAAAAAAGTTTCCCCCAAAGAACTTTCCGGGATGTCAGTGCTGCTTCACTCTTGCACCTTTGATAATCCTGCCCAAAACTCCTTCAATTCACAAGAGAATTTTTCAAGAATTCTCCTCTCTGGCAGTCGATGTGTTACTGCCCAGAGGTTGATGAAGTGGGCAAGGCTAGAAGGTTGGACGAGGCCTGGATGTAGGATCACGGCACAGGCCATTAAAGATAAAGGACTTCTGTGTGGTCCGCAATGGAGAGGGAAGAACCGAGCCGAGTCTGCCGAAGTGCCCTCCCCACACTGCATTGCTAACCAAGCCTTCCTCCAGTAATGAGCGAAAGCCTGGACTATGGGGTCAATTATTCATCAGGCAGTCAGCTGGGAGAGCAAGGAGTTGAAGCCTCGTCGAACCCCTCGCAATTCCACCGCACAACTAAATCTGAGCTGCCCGGACAGTCTGGTCAAGATGGAGCGGACTTTAAAAGGCATACGAGATGGCCACGCGTTCCATTGGGCACCCGGAGGAGAAAGCTAGCATGGGGTACTCAGCTATTCTGCAGTTCCACAATTACTATTTGTTGAAAGGACACCGCATTGATCGTCAACAACACTGCAGACGGTGTTGATATGCATACAGGGTGGGTGTCAAGTCATGGCTCAAAAAGAATTTCTCCATGTAGGAAACTTTGGTGTCAAGTTTGGGCTATGTTCTCGAAGACATGGGTAATTGCATGGTAGATGTGTGCGGAGGTGTAAAAAGTAAGGCACAGATTTTGCTAGCTAAAGCTCTCGGTTGTGAAAGGAGTTTGAAAGTTTATGAAACAAAGCATAGACTGAAATGCGCTAGTGCCTTGGGGTAACTTGCAGCATGGACAACCGCTGTGCAGCATCCTGGGACTGTTCTCCAGATCTTCAGTCAAAATGTTGGTCAGAAATACTTAGCGTCAAGATTTAGATGGCATTAGATGGAAATAACAAATATTTAAAGTCAAAACAGAGGTCCGAAAATATAAGCAAGATAGCATTTATTGGCAAACCATCTTACTTTGTCCTGTTGAAGCTGATTTAGTCACGCCTAGATATCATATCATATCAGCAAAAACAATACATAACCCTAACTGCAAATGTATTTCTATGCACAGTGCCACCATTTTGTAAATACCTTTTACCTCCGCTAAGGCATCCAACACAGTGATAGAGAGATGATTGTTGGTTCGAGCTAGTTCTGCTGTGGTGGAAATTTCCATCTTCCACCATGTTTAGTGGCAATATCTGTGACGCCCTGATAATCTGTTTAGGTGACAGATTGCTGAGCCTCACAACTTATCAGTCTGCATTTTAATACTCCACTAGCACGAACACAGGAACAAATCAAGCCCTTACAGGCTCTCGACACACATGGGACAGAATGGTAGATGTAAACCATGGCATGATTCCTGATTATGTATGTACTAAATATGTGCAAAATTATTTAAAGGTCCTATATTATGCAAAATTGACTCTTGTTGCCATGTTAGAATGTTGTTACCTTGTCAAAATATACCTGGACTTGTGTTTTGTTTTGTTTCATTCACACATGTTTGAGTAACCCTTTATTATTAGTCTGTCTGCATCTCCAAAGCGCAAAATGCTCTGATGTCATGAAGCAGTAGTTTTCAAGTTGACAGCTACCTTTTACCTTTTGTACAATAGAGACTGGTCATTTCAGGGCTAAAATTATCCAAATTTTTCTAGTAAAGGTGTATGAAGGTTAAAAACACAGTAGAACACTTCCTGTATTACCATGTGACATCACAAGGTGAGACAGAGCCTAAATCTGTAGGATGTGCATGTTAAATACGTGTGAATGAAACAAAACACAAGTCCTGGTATGTTTGCGATGAGGAAACATTATAACCTAGATCAGAAAATAGTCTAATTTGGGCCCTTTAAGTTGACCACACTAACAAGCTATTGTTTTGCTTTCACATAGCTAAAGTAGCTTCTTGTGAGTTTGTGAATCAGCAAATACTGCAGTAAGTCATCTTGCAGTGCAAAGTAATGATAGTGCAAAGTTATGACAGGTCACATGATTCAGATTTAGGAGAAGGAAAGATGCAAAGTTAATGCATGAATTAAATGTGTCCCAGTTTTGTCACTTTTTTTTCTGAAAAGGTGTTAATGTAGCCAATTTAGTTTTAGAGGTGAGATGATGAAAGGTGGGGACTTCACTGCCCACATCTGCCTTGTTATTACTTCAGATTCCTGTCCTATTAATATTCTCCCTACCATTATTATGAATACTTAAATGTACATGCATATTTAATTTCAGTATCCTTACTAGCCATTACTGAACCAATAAAATCTTAACAATAAAACTTTACAGCATGCCCATTAAAATATGCAAGATATGTAACAAGCCAAAGCTCTGTATTCATTGCAGGGACCATGCTGAGTACATTGTGCCCTGGACATTGGCAACACATCGATCACAGTCGTGTAATGACCAGTCTTAGTACGCCACACAAAGTGAAAACACATGGTGAGAAGATGCGCCTCTTTATTAGCTGTCATCGAATATACGTGCAAATAAATAGCCATTACCACACGCCGAGGGCCAGGGTGTGTATGTGTTTACGGGTTATGCGAAGGGGAGGGATCTGCGGATGAAAAATTGTAAGTGGGCCAAATGCAGATATTGCGTAGGCTCCCACTGTCGCGCCCCATTCGTCACTGTCCGCTGGGCCACCATCATTAAGTGGCCCCGCTCAGACCACAACTTAATTTCCTTAAGAGGACGAGACACCTGATTCAATTGTGAGCCCATTACACATTAGCTCCCCCTCAGTCTGGGGTGCCCAGGACCACATGGCTCAGGACTCAAACACAGGAGCACACTGGCCCTATATTAAATGTGCTGGACGTGTGATTCATGTGTGCCTCGCGGTGTCCATCCCTCACTGTGCACTGTGCTTATACGCCGGTGCTGCCGGGTCATTCGCAGTGTGGTTCAGGCTGTGGACATGGTACAGCACAGTTTAGAGTACAAAATACATTGCAATACTGGTACATTGTTATAGATTAGGGGTCTGAAACTCAATCTGCCACCACTACCAATCACTGACTCACACAACAACGCATTTATACAAGGCAGGGTGGGCAAAATGTGGTGGATGCAACTGCAGACCACAAGTATATTTGCAGATATTTGTCAGTTTGTTTGCTTGAATGACTTGAGACATGATTGGTTAGGTAGCAAAAGTAGTGAGCTGTGATTGGCTCTTTACATATAATTTCACAGCAACTTAGGCCATGTTGAGACATAATTTTTCATTTTTAAACCCATTCCAACCCAACCCTTAATTAATATCCCTACAATAGCAGATCTTTCTTTGTTTCCCTTGTGAAGAGTAATCATTTTATCATTCTTAATTACACCTGTGTCTGCTCTGTTATCAGAAAGCCCCATCTCCTCCATTATTCAGCCATACTTTTGAACTCCTATGCTCCTCCGTCCTGTGTTTTGAAGATCACACGATGTAAGATGTATTTTCGGCTGGTGATACTTCCATTGTCCATTTTGACTGCCGGTCTCCATAGTTTACCACTCACCCGCACTTGTCAATCAAACCGCGGCCGTGGAGACCGTTTAGAAACAGGGCCTAACTGATTGTAGCTGTAATTTCTCTGTCATGGCTTTTATCGGCGAAGTGCAGGGTATGTTTGATTCCAGATGCTGAGACGAAAGCACGCGAAAGCCTAGCGTAGTCATTTATTTATGCCGTTCACACTTCCTGTCAATTACGCCCCAAAAAAGTTCCTCTTTGAGCAGTCATTTTTGATCTCCCAAACCTCCAAATAGAAAAGTGTGTAGTTCCGACAGGGTGAGGTGAATGAAAACAGAGAAATGAAGTAGTTACTGCAGAGAGGAGTAGATTAGCCTTAAACATGACCAGGAGGTAGCTAAAATGTGCAAGTGCTAACAAGCAGTGCAAATTCAGTTGTTGTCGACTATTTTATTCTGAAGATTGTACATATAGCGTTGGCACCAGAAGATACAGAATAATAGTAGCAGCTGTAGTAGCATCATTGAAGAAATATAGTACTGGTAGTAGTTGGATTAGTAGTTGTTGTAGTTGTAGCAACTACTACTTCTGCTGTAGTTCTGTGTTTTTTCATGTTTTTTTGTCCCTTTCTTTCTTTTTTCCTTGTAAGCTGCTATATTTGTTTTAATACAGATGGCCCATGCTTGTCCCTGATTGGCTAATTCACCTGTCAATCACACCCGTCTGAAAACAGTTAGATTCACGAGTGATCAGACTCTTCATAAAGTATTGATGAAATGTGTATTCTGGATCCCAGGCAAATAATTAGCTGTATATTTAGAGAAATATTCAAAGTAGTGCTAGTATTAGACTGTGCAAATAGCATGGCACTGGAGTATATTTGTTGAAGAAATATAGTGCTGGTAGTGGCAGGACACCCCACTAGAAAAGCTACATACAACTCTTCACCGCTCCAGCTCCACCGCAGCAGTATAACCATCAGCCATCCCAGCCTCTTTATCTCAACATCATCAAGGTTTGCGTCATGAGTGTTTAAACTATTGAAGTTTCTGCTGTGTTCCATCAATCACAACCTCAACAACCCTTTTGGTTCACACTAAGCGTCAATACAGAGAAGACAGAAGTTCATAAACCTAAAGTATGATTTTCAGGACTGGTCTTTAAAAAAATTTGGCAAAATACATCACAGGCCTTTTGTCTGGATCCTGACGGGACAATATATTTTCTTTATACCCTCAGGAGCTAACCCTAAGCCTCTACCTGTCAAAGCACATATCATTTTGTCTGATAATACACATTACAAACTTGTACTGTGCAGAACATCACATTGCTCTGAGTAAATGACTGCTACTTGTACATTTCCATCCGCCTCCATCTGGCGGAGTGTCCCAGCCGTGGGTGTCTCCGTCCCCCTGTCCTGTCCCCCTGTCCCTCTCCTGGAGCTTCAAAAGCAGGAGGTCCCACGCAGTGTGTTTGAAGAGCCCAGCCACACTCCCCTATGGGTGGTGCAGTGGCAGATGCTCCAACCACATGCCTCCACCTCATCTGCTCATGTAGGCCCGCTATTGGGTTCTCTGCACTCAGCTACGGCAACAAATTTGTCTGAAAGCAATGTGGGTAAACGTGGTGTAATTATTTATAGCTATGGTACAATAAATAATTCTGTTCTTTTATGTAATAAATAAACGGGGGGCCAGTACTCAGTAAGCCAGTATTAATAAATCATTCAAAATTCTCAAAAATATGTGTGTTTTTTGGAAATCACTCTGTTTGTAATAAGATGCAGAACATTGTCAGTTTAGCACGTAACATAACATTTAAATGTTTAAATAACTGGTAAAGAAGACAATGTAATCCCTCTGTCAATGCTAAGAAGGTCGCAGTGGAGGTAATCTGGACCCTGCCCAAGAACAAAACAAACAAAAAAAAAAAAAAAAGTTTGATAACAAGTTTTGATGTCCAGTGCATCTTGGAATTGCACAATAAAAAATTTGAATGAAAGAATTCTGTTTTATCAAGCCCGGATTCTGAGAAGCAAGATTTGTTCAAGTACTTGTATTGGATAGCCATTGTAGACTGCATATATACATGTACATAGCTAACCTGGTAGCCGCTGTGCTCCAAATAGGAAGAGAGCATGGGTGCGCCTCTAGCTCCATCACCTCCAATTCACTTTCTATTGCAAAACCTCCCTCTCCATAACTGCTGTCATTTTGGTCTTAAATTGTTTGTACTAACCAGCTCTACATGATCCTTGTATTTTTATTTCACTATTGTGTCCATAACTCAAGATATGAACATTAATAGAGTTAGCAAAAGGTTTGATTGACAGCTTCGCATTCACTGCTAGCTTCGATGAGCTTCATTTGACTGGAGCTGAAGTCACACTCACTTACGGCCACTTCTTTATACAGTCTGTGATACCTACAGACTGTATTGTGTTGCGTTCTCCTCAGAACATGGACAGTATGTGGTATTAGCTGTCATCCTTCTGTCTGTCTTCTGTTTATGCGCTCAGCCTTCTCTCCAGCCTAGTGCACGTTGCCGTCTGGCCTTTAACTTCCTGGGTGGCAGTGCTGTTCTCTGACCCACTCTGTCTCTCCTCCACCTGCTCCAGCCCCTCACCTCTAACCGCAAGTCTCTGCTGAATTCTCAATCCGTCTGCTGCCTTTTTTTCACATAGCCGATAATTTATAGCGTAACAAACACAATATAGTGACATACGAAATAGGGAAGTGATATTATATGTTAGTGACAAAGTTGAAACACTTCCTGCTCTCTCTGTTTTTGGACCTTGTTGTTTTTTAAGTTATTTCAACAATACACCTGTGCGATTGAATAGTATCACCTAAGTTCATTATGTTACATTGATCTCTATGACAATTTTTGTTTCAAGTGGATAGGCACAGTCATTACAGAGATATTGATTAGACTTTATAATAACTACATGGAGAATTTTTCGTCATGCTTTGATATGGCTAATTAGGTGTAGCTAATATATTCATTGCTCAGATATTAACCACGAACCAGCTTCAAACGTCTGCACCGCCAAAGATTCTTAGCTGCCGTCCACCTCAATTGGGTAATTTTAGGATGCTGACAAACCGAGCCAAAACATCTGCATTTTCACAGTTTAGATAAAGGTCTAGAACTCTCAAAGAACTGTTCTGAACTGGAGAAGCGGCTTGGATGAGCTGCGGAACATCTTGACTCCAACAACTTTTTTGTCCATTTGATACAATTATTTTTATAAGTAGATTACTTCAGTTTGTGGCGTTTGTATTATGCCTCAAAATCTATCTTAACATTAGCATTGAGACACAAACATCTCTCTTTCTAAACACAGAAGTATCCTCCGGTAAAGTATTAAATTCAACTAGCATGCTAACGGATTCTTGGATGATAAAAAACACTTCATAACAGATGCACACAGTGGTCTCATTTTGAACCCAGGAGCTGCTGTTACAATATGTCTGTACTGGTGTAAAGCAGATTTTTCTGAACTACATGGACAAAAATTGAGTGCAGCCGCTTTAATTTGTCTACATTTTTGACACTATTAGCATTTGTACGGTGCACATCCACTTTATGAGGGCTCAGACATATTGATTCCTCTGCTGTATGTTTATGACGCTCCACATAGCTGCAGCTCCGGCCTTTAGCTTCCTGGGTGGCAGCGCTGCCTCTTTGACCCTCTCGCTCTCCCTCTCTCCAGCTCACCTCTGACACTCCTGTGAAAGACAAGTCTCTATTGAATTCTTTATCTCTTTCCTCCTCCCAATTTTTCCCGGGCCCCGGCGTGTCTGTTCTCCTTTGCCTGTCCATCTCTCTTCCCCAGCCCGCACTCTCATGTCAGAGCAGGGTGAGCCAGTGTCTGCTATAAGAAGACTGTTACACACCTCACAGGGAGAAGAGCTGTCTGCTGCCATCACTGCAGTCTTCTCCAGCACAAATACGCACCCTGTGGTCTTTCTGCTGCTCGGGGTTAGGCGAGCAAAGTGACAATCAAGGCACAGATGTGAAGTAGGTAAAGCAGATCAGGGCCATTAATATGTAGTAGTAGTATATACATTTTAGCACTAGTAGTACAGTAGTGTAAAAGCAATACACTCAAAATGCTTGACAGTGCTTTAGTATGACATGTTGATCTTTTGGCTATAATATTTTGTACATAGCATACAACTTAGCTATCTCCATGGAGGTAATGAGCAACCTCCTGACGAAAGTTATACATTGTTTTTTTTTTTAAGCAAGGTGGGTGAAAAGTCTTGCCAGAGGAAACCATGACAGTAAGCATTGAACAGAGTCAAAATTGAACCTTCAACCTTTACGTTATAAGCAGATCAGTCTGTACCACGTGAAACTGTTGTTGCCTAATAATTTAGTATACCAAAGTAAGTACATACTACTTAATACTGTTGGCCGATTTACATTACACATTTCTTGGGTTTGCTTTTTGTTTTTTTTTTCACTCATGGAAGAAAATAATCGTTGGCTAGTTTGTGCTTTGGTTAATCATGTGGTGCTGCTGCTTCTTCTCATGACCTAAAACATCCTGCCACTGAGTCAGCAGTGGTCAGCAGCAGTCAGAACTGAAGTGTTGCTTTTAATGCGTTGGATTTATATATCGCCTTTCATGACACCCAGAGCTCTTTACAGTGCATTATTCATTCACTCCACACTACTGTTGTAGCCACAGCTGCCATGGGTAGACAGATGGAAGCGAGGCTGCCATTGTGCAACCAACATCCACATTCATACTAGGCAAGATGGGTTAAGTGTCTTGCCTAAGGGCACAATAACAGTTTCCACGAGAGTCACTGGTGCAGCACTGTGACATCTGATATTTCCAGCAGTCTCGGTCTTGCTAAGCTTCTGAGATCTGTTGACAGCAACTCATGAATGCATCTCAGTGGCTGCGCTTACATGAAGAACAAACATCTGTTCATTACCTTAAGAGAGTAAAGGAGGAAATAGCAAAATAACATAGTTAAAAGTTTATCTGAGTTCTACACGCTTTACACACTTTACCACTTCCCCTATTTGTTTTGAGCGAAAAGGCGACACTTACAAAAATGGACACTTGGCCTCATGTTTGTGTTCAAATCCACAAGGGAAAAACATAACTCTGTACCCACTCTTCATTTAGAGCTGCTACGTCCCCCTGGAGCCAGCTCTTAACCAGCACCATCATATTTCATTACAGCCCTGTTTAACACACTACATTCTTAATAAGCTCATTGTAACTTTGTGTGTGTTCTGTGCCTTTATGTTTCTGATCAAAAAGGGACCCAAGTGCGGAGGCGAGGCGGTCTCTACACATGTAATCCTTGTCAATGAATTTAGGCAATCTTTTTTTTTTAATGAATATTTCAGCAGTGATTGCAGTGGGCTATCTCTTTACCACTGCTCCCCACGCTCCTAAGCGAATCACTCAGCTAATGATTTAATTAATAGCATTGTATCCACAGATGAAAAGCGTATATTTAATCAGCAAAATGGAAGGAGAGCAGAGCAGACCAGGGGGGGGGGGGACACGCATTTCATCAAAAACATGCACATCGAAATCGCGCAACTAGCCAAGGGAAAAATATCTAATTGCATTTTTTTCTGACAAACTTGCCCAATTCTATTTGAAATTTTCAGTTTTAATCACAGAATTCTGTTTATAGAAGACATATTTTGTTTGTGTCTACTAAATAGTTATAATCTATGACACCCGTGGATCATTATGTCGTAATTTGCACATTTTAAATCGCAATATGCACCTAAAACGGCTTAATAAAACAAATAAGTCTGACTTCATTGACTTCTGTGTTAGAAACTGGCAGCAATGAGGTCTATACAGGACTATAAAGATTGCTCAAGCATGCATGAATCACTTTAAATACAACTTTGAGAGGCTAAAAGAGAAGGGGAAACAAAGACTGAAAAATAGGCCTATGAACTGACAAACATACAAGAATCACATGTCTTTAAGAACATGCTTGTACAGATCTAAAGTGCAGGGTTAGCACTTTTAGACACTGAATAACATGAAAATATTTTGCCTGTGGAGGAAATGATGGTGCTTGAAAAACTCAGCTTTTGTGATGTGCTAATTGCGTCCATTCAAATTATGATTTCAATTCAGTTCTGATTAATCTTGCAGCCCTGACTCACGCCAAGACACAGCCCGATGAAGACAGCCAAAATCGGGGTTACGTACCTGAGAGTCTCCCCTGGTGACTGGGGATGCCATATGTTAGATCACCGGATAGCTGGCACAAACCATGTCTAGCCTTTCTTGTTTTTAGCTGTGTTTCTGTATTTGCCTCATGAATCATTAATGACAAGATTTGGGGGATTTGGGAATTTTAAAATACAGTTGCATATGGTGTAATTTAATTGCCAGGACAATAAAGACCAAGCAACTTTTATTCCAAGATAAAGTGGGGTCAGGAGGACTACTCACCTGTTTGGCTTATTACAGTTGTGTCTTTATGTATTTGTATTGTTGTATTACAAAAACAGGGACTGAGTTAAATTATTATTATCAAATCTTTTTGTCTACTTGTTAAAACTAATACATATCGTAGTCATATACTGTTAAAGGTGAGTTTAGCAGATGCCAAAGCAGAGGCAGAGAAGGCTCAGTTCAAAAGTTCAAAAGTGTATTTAACAAAAGGCAGGCTGTGGAGACAGGGAGCTGGCTGACAGGCTGCTCCTAACAGCAGCAAGGACCGGAGCACAGGACAAAAAGGGTAAGTGTAAAAATGAGAGGCGGGCTTTTATAGGCAGAGTGATGATGATGGAACTAGAAACAGCAGGAAGTAGGAAGAGTCAGCCATGCCCCCTGTCACACACAAGCTCTGCAAGAGAAAACAAAAAGGGAGAGGGAGGAACACAAAATGCAAATACCCAACAATTAGTTGTAATTTGGAGCTCCAGATTGATGCAGCACTCTGAACGGAGTTCTACACAAGTCTGGGATGGCTCTCGCTGAAAGGGATCGTAAAATGCAGAACATCATGATGATTATTTGAATCTGATTGGTTGACGCGTTCCAACAGCAGAACGAGCTAAAAAATCAAACTTTGACTAAATCCAGTTGAGAGAAAAGCACAGACATCTTCCCTGGTCACAAATGTACAAAGTGCTTTTGGATGTTTTTTCGACAAACAAAATAGTCTGCATTTTTGCTAATGTAGGTTGATGTACGTATGTCGACGTTGCCATGTTTGTTCTGGTTGGTTTCGGTGCTTTGCCTTTGGCTTCTGCACAAACAAAAAAATTAATGCTGCTCTGTGATTGGTCGACCTAAAGCTGCGCGTGCTGCCTAGAAACATTAAATGTTCTTTAGTTTAACACTGTAAATTATCCAGTGGAGCTCTGATATCAATCTATCAGAAGGACTTGCTAAGGCTAGCTGTCAAACTTACATGCAAATAAAGGCCAACATATTGATGAGTGGTCGGTGTCAGACATTGTCATAATAAAGCTGTTTCTGTAGCTGGAAAACACAGAGAGCTTTATTTTGTGCCACGGGAAGTGTTTAGTCGCCATTAGCAGAATCTGCACACATAGCGGAGGAACTTCAGTCTTGTTTCAGTTCGCAATTTAGTGCCAACTCTAACTAACGTGATGGCAAAGCAATGAAAGAAAGAAGACAGGAGCATGAAGCGGGCTGCAGCAGGAGAGCATACAGGAGAGAGTCTCCACAGCCCCATGGAATCAGAGTCACAGCAGCAGACACAGCTCCAGTGACCCGCTGCCCACTCGTCATAAAAGATATACCTGGGCATAGCATGCAGAGGGCTTCAGTCTAGCTGGTGCACTAGTTGTAACTTTCAGATTTAAGTTGGGCATAGGGTTAAGGCCAGTCTTACAACCAGCTGGTGCACTCAGTTCCAGGAATTTGAAGCTATTGGTGGTTTTCAGATTCTACAATGTGATGAGGTCATACTCCCTCACTCTAGTACAACACAACTCTGCATTTGAACAATATTCATTTTAGCTGTCCCCACCTGTATTAAATATGACTGGCCTATAGAAGAGCACTTGACTAACTTTTGATTTAATTAAATGTTTTTGGCTTTGCAAGTTGTAATTTTAAGTAACACTGACTAATTTGGGTTTCAGTACAGGCACAGGAAAAGTTAGCTTGTTTCAAAGTAAAGCTAAAGCTACAATAACCAAAGACTGGGTAATGTTTAGCATTGTTAGTAACACTTTATAATAACTACACTTTAATTAGCTTTAATAAAGCATAAAGAGACTCCATTCATAATGAACAAATAGTTTGTTAAGAATGATTCAGACTCTGTCACTAAACTCTAACTTCTAACCATAGACTGTATATATAAATGGACCTGGCGTGTTCCAAATAGGGAGATTATGGGCGTACATCCGGCTCTATTGACTCATTTGAATTTGCTTTACATTGGAAAGTGCTCTCTGTAACTGCTTCTCCTCTCGTCATCTTGGTCTTAAACTGTTCTTATTAACCCGCTCTACATGATCCTGGTGTTTTTATTTCACCATTGTGTCTGTGACTCAAGATATGAACATTAATAACAGACAAATCAGGGGCCTTCCCCAAGGTCGCTCCAGCTAGTGTTAGTAACAGATTTGATTGACAGCGTTGTGCCCACTCCCTGCTAAACCAGCAGTGCATGCAGGAAGGGACGTTACTTTCAATAGGTTTGCTCCAGATTAGCTCTTTGGTTGCTATGATACTCGCAGTAGAAATTCCAACTATGACTCCAAATTAGCCCTTATAACTGCTAGCCTCGATGAGCTTCATTTGACTGGAGCTGAACTCTATGGGTGATGTCACACTCACCTTGTCCACTTCTCTATATAGTGTGTGGTCCTAACCCTTACACCTTAATTCAGTATTTACTAAGCCTGAATCATTCTTCTTCTATTCTACCGTATTTGTTCATTATGAATTAAGTCTTTGTTCCTGCTTTATTAAGGCTTATTAAGGTGTAGTTAAGGTTTACGTGTTTTATTAAGGCGTAGTTATTATAAAGTGATGTTGCATTGTTTCATTATTCATTTCACTCCTCTCATTAACAATTTTAAGCACTTTTTACAAAATTTTAATACTTCCCTTCCTTATTATACAACAATATGATCTTCTCTGTTCTTAATGTCTCCTATCTCTCCATACATTACCCTATGTGAGAGCAGGAAACTGCCAGTGCATGTGTGTTTAGCTAAGCAGGGGCAGCCCTCGGTCCATTGCCCATCATTTATTGATAAAGGCCCGTGAAAATGCGCGGGAAAAAAACCCTAATGAAATTATCAGCGTTGTTGAATTAATGATGAATGGGAATAAGAAAAGGCTGGGCTCTCGGTGGAGCCGGAGAGGAGCGCCGTGCTTCATTAGCCATGCAGTCTCATCACAGACGCTTTTGGAGCAGCACACTCTGGGGCTAACCACTCCACCGCTACACCGCTAGGACCTGCCACTGGATCCCATTCAACAAAACTCGCTATACTTTTTATGGTGTTTTTTTCTCTTACGACTTCACCTGCCACACTCAAAAACGCTTTGAAAGGACGGCAACTCTTTGATGGATCATTTCGGATACTTCCCGCAGATGAGGCTTTGCGGTCAGGGAGCACACCTAGCGCACTTTCAATTTTGTATTCTTTTTTGTACTTAACTCCCTTCTGACCGGCTCTCAGCGGATCACGATTCTTCACATGCAAATGATATGGAGGGGTTTAGATCCTCCACCCCTTCTCCTCCCTTTTCCTTCCTCTCTCTGGTTGTGGAGGTCCCTGGGTGGAGGAGGCTGGAGGTATGGGGTCTCATTAGGGGAGAGGAGGCCAGACCAGTGGGGGCTTCTCCCGGACAGTGTTATTCCAGCGGCTCTATTGGAGGATCATCGCAGCAGTCGCACCTGATTAGAGCTAAAGATGCAGAGTTCACAGCCTGATTTGACTCTCAACCTGCTGATGCATTTAAATGGACTGTGCTGTTGGTAATATGTTTTACAGTGTTCTTTGGATGGACTCTACTAGAATACTTAAATAGACTGTACTTCAATACTTTAAAGGGCCCATATTACTGTGTTTTCTGATCTATGTTATATCACTGTTTCCTCATCAAAAACAGATCTGGAGTTGGGTTTTGTTTCATTCACACATGTTTAACACACACAAACCCTGCATACATAGGCTGAGTTCTTCTCTTAAACAGGAAACACTCTATTCCACTTTGTGATGTCATGTGGTAATACAGGAAGTGCTCTACTGTGTTTGTAAACTCCATACACCTTCACTACGATCATTTGGATGATTTCAGCCCTGAAAATGCTGGCTTCTGCTGAACATAAGGTAAAAGGTAGTGGTTAACTTGAAAACTACCACTTCATGACATCACAAGGTGGAACAGAGCATTTTGAGCTTTGGAGATGGAGATGATAATAATAAAGTGTTACTTAAACATGTATGACAAAACACAACTCCAGGTATGTTTTTTGAGGAAGTAACAACATTATAACATGACTTAAAGCTCACAAATATGAGACCTTGAAATACTTTACAAGTATTTTATGTACTGTTAATATGGGGCACAATGCGTTCTTGTATGTTGAACAAAAGTCTGTTATAAGCCTTCGTTTACCTATAGGGGGAGTCAAGACTATTGCTATTTTGTAATCAAGTTAATTGCATGTTAAATAATGTGTAATCATGTTAATAGAAAAAAAGGTTTTTTTATCTATAAAACTGGATTTGAACATAATGACAAATGTAAAAAAAAAAAAAAAAGTTTACACATTTTAGGCCTTCCTTAGTTTAATCCAATGAATCGATTTAATATTTAATATTTTATGAATGTTGATACCACATGCAAACAGTATATTATGGTCTATCTATTTCCAGTTTTCCGTCCCCTTTATCACTTCTTATTGTTTATTTAAATGTGTAATCATGTGATGTTATGATGTTACTATTAAGAAATTGGATTTGGACGTGGATTATTCACACCATCTCTCTCCCTAATGCAAACTGATGACCCAAGGCGCCGTGACAGACAGCAGCAAACCCCAGCCGCCGTAGTTTACATGCTAATCTCATATGGCCCTTATTCAATTATTTAATAACAACACCGCCACTATCATTAAAACAAATTGCGCGTGTCAGCCACAGGTCACAGGTGTAACGTCGTCATCGTCGTTTGAAGTCTAGACCCCGCCCCCTTAGACCCCCTCCTCCCCTCCTCGCCTTCCTGTTTCTACTTCTTATGAATTGGCTGAATTGATCCTCATACAAATTAGGGCCCCCGCGTTCAAAGGCCTCCATCAATACATTGACTCCTTTTATGAGGGTCATCAAACAGCCATTACTGGGCGTTGGGGGGGGGGGTCCGACGAGGGGAGGGGCCGCCCAGGGTGACTGATGAGGCGGGCGGGGAGGGTGGGAAGGCCACGGGGCGCGTCTGGAGGGAGGGAAAAGAGGTGAGGAGAGGCGGGAGGGAGAGAGGGAGGGGGTATTGACGTCCACGCTCATTAGGCCCAGGCAAATGTGTTTAGAGAGCAACAGACCGGCACTGTTTACATGTGTTTCAGAGCGCTTTGCTAATAAATGGCATTAAAAAATGGAATAATGGAATAAGTGTTTCTTTGTTTTTGTTACTGCTCTGTTTGGTCAGGGAATCAAATCAGATTACAGACCCAGAATTCTCACACTGTAATTACATCTTAAAGGCACTATAATAACACCGTATTCATTAAGTAATTACACTTAAATACCAATACTCATGTGGTCAGAATATATCTTAACTTAATTACAAAGTGTTTTATTGTCCAATCAGTCAGTGTTAATCAGTGTTAAAGTCCACTTTTGTGTCTGAGAGTTGTGATAAATGCTTATAAACTCATTGCAGTAATTAATTAGAATACTCAGAATGGATAAGGTATGTGAGGAATAACTTTGGACCACTGCTGCCTAACTAACTAAAATTGACTAGTTCTGCTCTTTTACATTTTTAAACCAGTAAAAATCAGATACAGCTCCTTGAATAAACCATGAATTAAATCTTTGTTAACGCTTTACTGGGGCTAATTAAGGTGCAGTCATTATAAAGTGGTACCCCAAATTGTCAAAATCGTATAATCAACGATGCCTTTTCTCAATATCGCCTTCATATTAAAAATCTAAGGTCATACCAAGAACCGCCAAGTCATTGAGTGAAGACAAATTGACTTCATTTTAATAACTTGACTCCCCATTACTGTAAAATCCCATTATTAACTATTCCATGAAGGCAACATTAGTGTTTTCATATGCACCCAAGTAATATCCTCAGTAAGGATCTAATCTTTTATGAATTTTCTCTTCAAATTTTTACTCTGACTTCTTCCCGACCTAATTCCATTCACTTCCCATACAAAGTGCCCTCCATAGGACTCAAGCAGAATGTTATAGTGGCTCCCTTATGGTCCCATCTTCTACCAAGGCCTGCACCATTGCCGTCCCCTTATGCGCTAGACTAGCTCCTATAATTGCCACTTCTCACATTCCATCATACTTTATTACAAGCGTCACCCAGTCAAAAGCTAATTTTTTATTCTGTTTTCCAATTATTGTAAAGTGCTGCTCTTTGAATGAGGGAGGAGGAGATAATGAAATTAACTTCCTAACTTAGCGCAATCCTCCGTGGCTCGGTGATCAGATATTCTCTTGGTCTGTGCAATAAATGTATGCTAATTTTATGCATCTATCGTCGGTTATTACCACTGTAGCAACATAAAACATGGGATTCTTCCACAATTAGGCTTAAAACGAGGAATGCTAATTAGCCAGGGGAGGCCCGCGTGTATTTGAAAGAGGGGGTAAGTGAAAAGTCAAAAACGGTGACGATACTTGAAGAGCTGTTGACAGTTTGTTTACATCCAGCTGCGTTGATGTTGGAATTCAAACGTTACCTGCAAGTGCTCATGGGAAATCTCCAGGGATCTCTTTTGTTGTCAACAGTTTAACATTTCTTGTCAGAGCGGAAAATTCCAAGCTTTTTAGAGTGATGGTTTGTAATTGTGGGAAAATATGTATGGGAGAGTAGATTGCATAACTTAAACGTCGATCTAAAGTGATTTCGGAAAAAAACAAAAAAAGAAAAAAACAGTATTGAAGCTGTCAATCATTGTGTTGTACTCTTTACTTTTACACAGAATGTTTCACAATATAAAGCTTTATTAGGTTGTCAGTGTATAGTGGATTTTATCAAGAAGGGCTGGAATAATGTTTTGATTGTACTAAAATACATTTGGCTTTTGAAAACAATACTGTACTAAGAGTAAATGATGATTTTCAAAAGGCACTTTCACTGTTGCAAATGAACTGTGCACATGTCAATTTTATGTTTGCAAATCCACCATTTAATACAATACACATTTTTATTAAGTGCAACTTATTGAGATGCTAATGTTAACTTACGATTTCAATAACATGGTGTAAAGACTGTATTATAATGTGATGGATTAAGCAAATACTGTATGTAGTTACATGCAGAAAGATAAAATTTTATTCATCATGAACTAGTTTATTAAGAATCCTTCAAGCTTAGCAAATACTTATGTAACACCATAACTCCTAACACTAACCCCTCAGCTCAGTTGGGACAGTGCTCGTCGCTTCGTAAGCGTCCTTGTTTGAGCGATCAGATCCGCCGACCCCCAGGTTGGTGGTGCGATTCCAGCTCTCACAGATTAATTCTGTCCTCGTGTCCTTGGGCAAGACACTTAACCCACCTCACTCCCACTGTCTGCGTACACTGGTGTATGAATATGTGTGTGAATGGGTGAGTAGTTCCTTGATGTGCTTTGGGTTTCTCGAAGGTGGAAAAGTGTTACCAAAATCAAAAATTTGACTGTTTATTAAAAATCATTCTAAATAAACATCTTGTTCATTATTAATTAAGTCTTTGTTCATGATTTATTAAAAAGGCTATAAATTAAGGTAAAATAAAATAATAAAATAAAATAAAATAAAATATATTTTTTAAATAAAATAAAATAAAATAAAATAAAATATAATAAAATAATAATAATGCATTTTATTTATAAGCACCTTTCAAAACACCCAAGGAGACTGAACAAGATAAAATTACATATACATATAAATACAATAAAACATGGCAAAAAGCTAGTTATTATAAAGATGTATTGTTCTGCAAACTCATGATATTACCATGTAGCTACATATTGTCCCATATTTTACTCCATCACACTTACACCATGTTATTACATAATTGAAGTTAAAATTACCTTGGAATTCTCTTTATTTAAAGCCTAGTGGTTATTATAAAGTGTTACCAACAATTCTACAACAAAACATGGCAAGAAAAATGGCTTTTACTACTTACTTAACTACTACAACAGTGTCATTAAACAGCTTGTGTGGATGGTTGACAGGACACAAACCAATATGTTGTCATGGGGACTGGGGTGAGGCCTTTAGTGGGCGTGGGCTGAATGGAGGAAATCCTGACAACAGCTTGTTCTAGGTCCTTTGGGTGCCCCTCATCCCTCATGGTGTCACCCTCACATGGACCACATCAGTCATGGAGAAGCGACATCACAGGCCAGTTATAGGAATGGGACAGACCGAGCAACAGCACTTTGTAGGTACAGTGTGTTATTTGTGAATTTCAAATAAAATTCAAATAAATAAATACAAAATGATGTTAATAATTGTGTGGTTTAATGTATTTGTTTGGAAGATATAAAGTAGATCGCCATGCATCATACTACGCAGTGCACCTTTAAACAAACTGAATCCAAAGTGAGTGGATTTGCACTTTACATCATTACTGTGCAGTGATGCTCCAGCAAAAGTAATAAGTGAATACAAAAAATATGTGAAATCTTGAATCCTTTGGACTTTAGACACATCGATATCGGTGAATATTGCATTCTGTTATTTATTTATTCATTGCAGCTCATATTTTTTAACAATTTTCTGCATTTAGAATACACTTTTGAGCATAATTCTACTTTATGGTTTGATTTCAATAGTATCGTGTATTGTCTATTTTCTTCATCAATATACTGCACATCAAAATTTGTTTTCATGACAGGCCTGTGTGAAACCTTCTCGTCTCCCCTCACCTGGCCTTTGTGTTTTACGCATACAACAGGCCCGAATCGACCACTCTCATTACACTTGGGACTTTAAATAGACCGATATAGCAATAAAACGCTGACTTATTTATAGTTTTCACTTTCATTTTAACCCAGATATCAACTGTTTTAAACCCAGTTGATCTTTTCTTTCTTCCATAATTGGATACCCAGGATGTTAAGTAGGACAGAAGCGACTGTAGCACACAGGTAGAAACCCCGGGCTCATCAAAAACAACACGCCGCTTGTCCCTTTGTTGTCAAACTCTCACACCCAAATTGCATATTCATGGATCTGTATTTAAGGCGTTTCTGCTGGCATAAGCACACAGCAGCAGCAGCAGCAACAACAACAGCAGCAGAGGTGTTCTCCAATGATGCTTATTTACTGTCACCAGCCTCATCTGCGTTGTGTTTTTGAAGAGTCGTATCACTTTTTGTGCCATGATGGGGTGTAGTTTAATGGTGGCTCGGAGGCCTGTGGTTAGATACCCATTAGACTAAAGAACTGGATGTTCCTGCTTGCTCACCTGGTTTTGTTGTGCAGTGATGGTGGACAGTCGCGGTATACAGCTTTGAATTAGCGCACAGAGGAGGCTGGGTGATCAGACAAATAGAACTGCTCACGTCAAGGTTTACAGATGAAAGAGCCCTGAACCTCCTGAACTCCCACAATGCGCCAAATAGGAGCTCAAAACACACTTAAAAATGTAAAATTAAAAAAATTGCAAATAGTAATAATGTTATTGGTAAAAATCAAGTCACTATTACAGTATTTTGAGGAGTTTTCTTTGTATTAAATACTCTTTTTTTGTGTGAGCCGCCATGTTTGTTTTGACCCGAATGGACCATACTCTCTCTGTCTCTCTGATTGGTTAATCCACCTGTCAATCATGCCCTCTGTAATCTGTTTGTAAAGTTTTATCGAAGCGTGGCCATGTTATAAATAAAGATGAAGATGATAAATACAACTTTTATTATAAAATTGCTGCAGTATTTTTATGTACACTAGTTGCTAAAATAGTATTGTGTGCTCAATTCAAGAAGAGAAAAATATACGTAGTTCAGGTTTATAGTATTGTGCTGTATTAAGAAAGGTGTATTTTAATAAGATAAGATACTGTGTCAAAGGAAACATATGTAGCTTTAACTGAAAAAAAAAAATGAATGCACCATATATATCTGGATTTTTTTTATTTATTTTTTTTATACAAATCCAAGCAAGTAGCGCAGGTACACTTATATGTTTACAGTACAGTTGGACAACAAAAGAAAATGAGCCCGGAACTATCTCAGAGCTTTACCCCTTCACCCTAAAGCATTTACATTTACTGTAAAACTGCACAGCGTGGCCTGTTGTGAATACCTGAGCGTACACTTGTCGGTAGCGTATTTCACATATATATCAACAGAAACCTAGCATGTTTAGCCCCGTGCACCCGGCTCTCCACTGCACTGTTGTTTTGTTTCTACTCTTGTATTATCCACCTGCTGTCAAGCCTCTTTGATCCTCAACACATTCAACATTTGCTGTTTCCATCAGATCTTGTTTTTGGGAGAGATGCCAATAAAACCAGGGCTTTTGAGGGTGATCTCCCAGAGCAGCGAGACAGGGACTAGACCAGCCCCCATACCCCCCATATCCACACACATACGCACACATATACTCACATAAGCACACAGACGTTGAATTTCCATGTTTCTTGGGGACATTACACTGACCAACACTCCAATTCATTTCCTGGAGACGGATCCCAACCTTAACCATTGCCACTACTTGCCCAACCTCAACCTAAACCCAAGCTTCAACCCATTTTAACCCATTTCTGAAATTTAAACCGTGATTTCTGCTCCCATAGAGGATGCAGGTTCCTATGATACGAGCGTATATACCGATTTTAGTCCCCGCAATGTGATAAGTACTCGCTCTCTCAAACACACACATATCCGCACACGTATTTGTCGGTTTCTCCCGCCTGCGCTGTAGGCCAAACAATCATAGGATTTATTGATTTGAGAAACATTACACCACTGGACTGTGACCAAACTGACCGATGGAGCAGGGTGTAGTATTAATCTCACTAATAAGGCAAAGTCTCATTTTATGTCTCTGGTGGAAGGGGATGATTCTTGTCTTGGTTAACATACAATTAATGAGATCACGTAATTAAAAAAAAGAAATGCCTTGTTAGAAAAATAGTAATGGGAAGAACTCAATTACCATATGTTTTTTTTTTTTTTTGTTTTTTTTTTTTCTTTGACTAGTTTTTCCCTCACAATAATGCGGTTCACTTTTGGCGACCTCGCTGTTTTGTGGATTTTTTTTTGTGTTTTGCAAGTTTTCTCCCCGACAAAACCCACAATGTCGATGAAACATTCTGCACCGACAAAGGCGCCTATAATACTGTGTTATTCTTTTTTTTTTTTTTTTATTTATGAAGGTTTGAACTTTGAGAGTGTTTAAACAAGAGAAAAGTGTATAAAGTGTGTGGTGAGGGGTTTTATAGCCTTAAAACATATATTAAGTGGAACCTGATCATTTATATTAGTGAGTACACCTATTAATGTTTTATATTACAACATAAATCTGTATTTGAACCATATTCATTTTAGCTGCCCATATCTGAATTAAGTATGATTTGGCCTATAGAATGTTGTGATGCCATTTGAAACAATAGATCTGCTTAAAGTTGTTGGGTGACGTTACATTTAAGGCGCACTATGTAACTTTTCTGTAGGAAGATCTGCCATCTGCTTGCTTCCATGGAGATGTTATTGCCTTGAATGGATTTTTTTTACATACAGCATTAAACTTTGACGTTGAGGTATTGGATTAGATGCTAAATAGATTATAATTATTACAAAAAACATCTGTTCAGATAATTTTATAAACAACAATTACTACATTTTAGTAGAATCTTTTGTCAGACCAAGGTTTAATTTGTTTTCATACCTGTCAGTTTCAACCTGTAGGAAGGCAGCAACAAAACCTGTTTAAATCAGCTGACTGGACATGTCACAGCAACATCACGTGACCAACCCGCTAGTGAGCAGTTCAAACTGTCAGGAAGGAAAACAAACTAAACCTTGATCTAGAAAAGAATCTATTAATATTAAACTAAATTATCGAAAGACCAGATGAACCTCATTGGACAAACAATCACTATACTTTAAGTTGGGTGAGGTCTTTAGATGCTCAAGTTGAATGAAAAGCTTATCCACGTTTGTGCTTTATATTGAACATTAGAGAAAAAAGTTCAATATGGTCACAAAATATCTATGTTCTTGTTTGTGTAACTTGGACATATTAGTAGGGCCATGCATTACCTTAATGAGAAACAGCACCCCAAGCACTTTGTATTGATCCTCCTGCTCACAAAATCCAAAACTTGTGTTGGACACCAATTGGCCATCATTGATTAATCACCTGTTAATGATTCAACAAACTTCCTCCCCCTTGTATTTTTAATTTTCTTTTCCCAAAAGTTTCATTTGATGTTGTATGACTTTTCATGTGTTGCCAGTGAATCGGCGCCTTTAGAACGATGTAGCTTCCTTTCGCCGTGGTGGCTAGGGTGTTTTCGCCTATGAATATTTTCCATTGATGAATAGCAAAAGTGGCCGCCGTGCCTTTGATAACCTCCTGCTTGGGTCCTGGGTGATGTCATAATAGTGGGACGCCGACTCGAGGCAAAACATCCCAATGCACAGTACGGAGGAGCAAACATTTGAGCTCCCCTTTGACGTCCTGTGTGGTTAATATGAGAGTAGTCTTTACAGAAGCGAAACCGCAAGGCCATCGGGGAGCGCTAGTGTTTTTAAGGTCAGTCCATGGTGCTTCCTCTTCAGTCAACCAGAGCGTCTTTGATCACTTGTTGTTTTTGAGCGTGCCACTGTGAATCGTGGCCAGGTCTTTATAATGTATGAGCGCATTACATAGTGATGATTGGCTTGGCAACTGAAGTTGAGGAGATGTTCGAAGAGAAACTTTGGGGTCTTCAGGCGATGTGTGGGAGCAGGGAGGGTTTTGCTCAAATCTTGTTCTGTGCACGTTGGGTAGAAGCGGCCATTTTTGAGACAGGTGGTTGATGCAGTTATCAAAGCATGTGGTATAAAATATGTAGAAACTGCCAGCCTACGGTCTTTTTCCATTTTGGTTGCACTAAACCTAAATGTGGGCTAAATTTGAGCTATTAACTGGGTAAGATTATGCAGTTACCCACAATAACATTGACTTACAAGTAAAAAACTTTGAGTGCGTTCATGCCTGTCCTGGTTTAGTCCTGGTTTGTGCGAAGTTTAGCTCTGATGTAAACTTTGTCCTGCTCTTGATCTCGTCTTGCTTTAGTCCTGGTCAAGTTCAAGTTTAGTTCCAGTTCCAGGTTGATTTAATTTGCATTGTATAACTTGGGTCTTGACGCCGAATGCGCATTGGTCACTCCAGTTTGTCATGTTTCAATTTAAGATAAAATGAGCTATCACTTTTTGGGAGAAAGGAAATTCTTGTGTGAGAGAAACTATTAAAAGATAGATAGAATAAAAATACGTAGAAAATTACCTGTATAAAGCTGGCATAAAAGTATACCTTAATTTTAAGATCTGCACAATCCGACCTCCAGCTAAGACCTGGGGTGTGGTATATACCTCACAGAATCACAGGGTTTTGGTTATATTCTCCAAGGCTTTGAAATTATGGACAAGAGTTGCAGACGTATTTATAAATGAATCATATGTTTGTTTTTTTTTGTTTTTTTTTGTCCCAACCACGCACAATCTTTTTACTGATATGAATCCAAGCGTATGTGGGTATTTATATACTTTATTCATTTTAGATACTGCTGCTGTTTTTCTCCATCCTTTTATTTTATTTTGTACAATAAATAGCTATTTTCTCTGTCTAGCGGACCTATCAGTCTCTTGGTGTGAAGCAATGCATCTTGGACTTTTATCCAGCTATATTTGATTCTAGACTAGATCAGTAAAACCTTTTGTTACATTACTGAAGTCAATAAAAGCCGTTTTACTCATAGATCTTTTAATATATGCCACTGTCCTGTGCATTATTCTTCAGTAAACAGTCTACCTGTGTTTGATGATCTCTTGCAGGTGTTCATCTAAGAGAGGTTGTGGAGGTGGGAGCAAAGCTATCGAACCCTTGTTTTGGTTTCCCTGTTGGATAATGATCTCTTGAAAGTGTATGTTTTTTCCTGCGTGCGCCGTTCGAGTGCCGCTGCTGCACATGAAAGCTAGTTCCGGGGCTAGTGCAGGTGTTGGAAATGGAGATGGCTGGCGGAGACTAAAGACAATACAAATTTGAAGTGAAAACGCTGCTGGCACGCCTCCTCTGTTCTTAACACGTGCTGCCCCGGGCCCATCCATTATTCATGGATTTGTGCGCGGCGCGTGCCACTGTGTTAGCTCACTGCTCACACAGGAGGTGTCTGTTGCACTTAAAGGTACACTATACTGTTTGCATGTGTTCCTCTCAGCGATAGTGATATTGCTGCTGCTTAAATAACAGTGCCCTTTATGTTAATATGAGCACCACTAAAGAGAATCTTTGAAATATTAGCTACACTTAAATTAGCCGTGATAAAGCATGAATAAATACTTAATTAATAACAACTATGAAGGATTCAGGCTTAGTAACAACTTACTAATTAATTTAAGTATGTAAGTTTTCTTTCATTTTTTTCATTTATCTTTATTTATACAGGCAGAGCCCAATGAGAGTACTCTTTTTCACCAGATTATCACCAGATTATTAAAGTGCATTAGTGGCACCATTGTATCCAGTTTTGGATGTCCTTGAAATGTTTGGCATTTTTGGCAATCAAAATAAGCAAAAGATTTGTTTCCTCATTTTCTACTGCATCCAGATTTTTAGACTCATCAATCATGAGATCTTGTATTGAAAGTTCCCATATCAAAGTTCAACAAACGAGTGAGATATTCAATCTATAAAGTAGTCCATGATAAATATATTTCATACAGTGTTGTTCTCTTCTGACAGATAGCGATAGCCAACCTACTTTAGACGTACATAGAGAGTACAGAGATGGGTTTTAAATTCATCCCCTGTTATGAAACGAAGGGCTAAGGGTAAGAGTATCTAAAGGTTTCAAAGTAGAGGCTGAAGTCTGCATGTAGATTATATCTCCATAATCTAGTACAGAAAGAAAGGTTAGTTGCAGTTACTAAACCTGAATCATTCAACTATTTGTGAATTACATCTGTGTTCCTGTTTTATTATGGCTAATTAGGATATACTTATTCTACCAATGGTGCCATGGTTTTAATAAATGCTCTAATTCAATTTGGAAAAAGAATAACAAACCAAACATACACTATCATAGATGTGGCCGTATTTGCAGCAGGCCCTGTCATTTTTATTTGTATTTGATTATTCCTTTATTTGCAATAAATGTAAGGGTCTTATATTACTCAAAAATGACTCTTGTGAACTTTAAGCCATTTAGAATGTTCTTACCTCATCAAAAACATACCTTGTGTGTTTTGTTTCATTTGCACATGTTTGAGTAACCCTTTATTATTAGTCTGTCTAAAACGCCAAAGCTTAAAATGCTGTTTCACCTTGTGATGTCATGAAGCGCTAATTTAGTGACGTTAACGGCAACTTTATACCTTTAGTTCAGTAGAGATTGGCAATTCCAGAGCTGAAATTACCCAAATGATTCTAGTGAAGATATGTATGGAGTTTAAAAACACAGTGGAGCACTTCCTGTATTACCACATGACATCACAAGGTGGAAAAAAGTGTTTTCAATTTGAGAGAAAAACATAGTCTAAATATGCAGGATTTGTGCATTAAACATGTGTGAATGAAACAAAACAGGTATGTTTGTGATGAGGAAACATTATAAAATAGATAAGAAAACAGTGTAGTATGGGCCCTTTAATGCCACATTGCAGAACATTCCACAAAACAATCAGGTGGCAGACCGTCCACATAGTGCACCTGTAACTATAGGGATATAGTCATTCTGATACTATTAGAGTAAGCAATTAGACCATTCTTATCAATAACAATAACTTCAAATAGCATTCCTCCACTTTAAAAACTTACCGGGCCCACGTCTGCCGCTACCTCTGTATCTCTCTTTCTCTGCCTGCTCATGGCTTTTTAATGACTGGGATTAGGGCCTGAGATTTTGGTGGCTAAAGTGGAGAGAGAGCCTGTTATCTACGAGATAATAGCGAGGATAGAGAAGTGGGGAGGGGAGAGAAAGGAGGAAGAAGATGAGGAGGAGGGAGAGGGTGGGTTGCTGGTGCGTTGTACACTGGGGGTATTTTTCAAAGCAGCGCAGACTTGAAGCCATTGGGAGACTCCTTTGACTTTAATCTTGGCTGCTTCTTTGAAAATGATGACCGAGGACCACGGTTGCTTCATTAAAAGACATGTTCTGTTTCTTGTGTAGTTTCAGCCAGTTTTTCACCCCCTATCTTCTCTTTTTCGTTTCTTTGTGCGAGTGCTGCTGATGTGGGCTTTCTGAGGGGGCCTCCGGAGCACCTTGCCTGGCTGCGTGTATGTAAATAAGAGAGTTAATGGGGCGGACAATTCGGCTGGAGTGGGTACTTCTAATCCACTCACTGTAGAGACAATGAGGGACAAATGGGAAGCAGCAACTGGTACTTGGCCACTTGTGTGATTCCACTGGCCCCATGCGGATATCTAAACAAATTAGCAATTACGACTCTTTTAGTTGATGTCTTCTAAGAAAATTGAATGATGTAATGCTATTGTCTGGCATAAGATGGATACAAGTTTTTTTCAAATGCATGATTATGTTTAATATGGTTAATAATCACAGTGAATCGCGCACTATTGTTGTTACATTGAACCTATAAATAATGAATTCTCTGGCTGCGGTTACATGTGCACTCAAAATCTGATTATTATAAGGTGTTCTGTGTTAAAAGATTACTAAAATGACATGAGATCTTGCATGGGAACATAGTCAGTGTCACATAATGCATTAAATGTGGTATTTGTCATTAAAAGTTGTTACACAGTGCATTATACTAAAGTTACATGTTATAACAGGTAGTTACTGTCTTGCTATGTTGGGAGTAGATGTTATTGAAGGTTACGTTACAGGGTTATATGTTATTGTTACACAGAATGTTATGGTTGTAATTGCAAGTTGTTACAGTAGGGTTGTCATTAAAGGTTGTCACATCATCTGTTTGGTTAGGGTTACATGGTATTACAAGTTGTTACACATAATATTAGTTAGTATTACATGTTATTTTATATCATTACACTGTTACATCAGGGTTAAATGTTATTACACATAGTTACACTGTTACATCAGCGTTACATTATTTCACATTATTACATTGTTACATCATCCTTATATGTTATTTCACATCTTTACATTGTTACATCAGGGATATGTTATTACAAGTGGTTATGCAGTATGCCATGTTAAGGTTTACATGTAATTATTCTATTTTACATTATTTATTACAAAACCATTACATTGGGGTTACATGTGATTACAGGTTGTCACACAGTCTCTTACATTAGGGTTATATATTGATACAACTCTTTTTAGCAGGGTTACATTATCACTTCTGTAAGCGGTCCTTTGAGATACAAAACAGTTTTTTCCTGAGTGGAGAAGTGCTTTTAACAGCACTAAGATTAGAACTGTGAAACACACCTCCAGTCAAGTTTTCAATCAAATAATGCATATGTAATATTTTTTTTAGTGGTAGTGTGTTTTTTTTTGTTTTGTTTTTTCTAACTGTATCTACACTTTGTATTTCAAGTTACTAACACCGTAATATCACGGTATCAAAGTTTTTATTGCATTTTTATGACATATGTTTTACTAACTGTACTTACACCATCACAAGAGACACTCTTCCAAGTCAAAAAGTCCTGCTTTAGAAAATAGTCTTAATCCTAATTACACTTTATATACTGGTTATGTAGAGCAATTACAGCCCACTGCCTGTTATTAAATATCCAGTACACTATTCTGATAGGTTGTATAAAAGGGTCCCTCAAAAAAAAAAAAATCTTTTTCCGATCCTTTCCCAGAGCGTAAGGCATATCCTCCGTGCTCTGGCGTCACAAATGTATAGTGTCAAATGCCACACAAAGAGCTAATCGATGTCTCGCTGAGTTCACACACTGAGTCTGCACAAACCAGGGCACAGCGAGCGGCCTCTAATGACCTGCACTGTGACTCCGCCCACCTCCACCATCAGACCACACCCCCTCCTGGTCTCCATAGAACTAGATCAGCTGAGCAGCTAACCTTTCCCCGCTCAGAGTCCCAGACAGGGCGGGCTGGTAAATGCTTTATGAAGTGCCAGTTGTTGAGCCGTGCCACTGCCGCGCCCCCTCAGCCCCTCCAGCGGGAAGCACGTGTAGGTTGTGATCCTGGGTAAACCATATGTGTTTAAAACATTGAGTGCATGCAGTATTCATGGTCTAAACACTGGGGCAGTCTCACGCTGGCACTGAGAGATATTCATTCAAGCCATATCAAAGGTCTTGTGTAAGCGTGCATTTTACACATAACAGCATGCATATTCTGTCTTTCAACCATTCTGGTTAAATAGGTGCCTTTTCAGTATTACCGTGAAACAGTGACAAGGTGTTTTTAAATATTCAGTGAGTCAGGCTGTCTTAGTAGAAAAACATGGGACAGCGGTCAGTCAGCATCAAATAACAAAGTGATTATATATGTATCAAATGTGAAGCGAGATCTATTGCCTAATACAATGATCTCTAGAGGGTCATATGAACAATTAATACAAATAAAATAATAATTAAAAACTTAACTTGAATATAATACCAAATACAAGAAACATAAAAGATAATAATCCTTTTTTTTTAAATAAATTGCTGACAATGACAATACATAGAGCCATTTGGGAGCCATGAGATCAGATTCTTCCAAAAGAACCAAACCTTTAAAAAGAGCCAGAGTGTGAACAAACTGGCTACACGTTTCCTTGTATAATTCATAAATATTGACTTTACATAAAACTTTCAGTGTGACATTGTGCCACCTACTCAAGTTTATTCTCACTAAACAGGTTAAGCTATTGTTTCTCATCACTAACTATGTTTATCTGAGCGTTATCTGATTTCTGGAGTAATCAGATTATTGAAACATCTTGTAAACAGTTGAATCTGATGTGAGTAAACTGATTCTTTTCGGATTGTTCATGCCTGTGCAAGATTTGGGCTAATGAATGTGGCAACGACAAAAAGTGAAAGAGAAAATCTAACAAATGTAGCTATAAGTTATTTTAAAATTGAGGCCCTTTAATGACTCATTGCAGAACATTCCAACAATCAGGTGGCACACACTCCACATACTGCACCTGTAACTATAGGGACTAGATCATTCTTTCCCATAACAATAACTACAAATCTCATTCCTCCAGATAAGATTTCTTTTAAACATGTAAACTGGACAAAAATCTTGGTAAATAGTCCCATTTTTATATAGAGCTTTTCCACCTTCAAGGCCAGGGGTGTCAAACTCAAATTCACCAGGGGCCAAAATTAAGAACTGTGACTAAGTCGCAGGACAAAAAAAATTCAAACACATCTGCATGTTTTTCAGAAGGGGTGGATTAAATTTGAGTGCGACGACAGGTAGCAATGCTAATGAGTGTCAACAAAATTGGTGGGGGCCGGCGCCAAACATTTACAAAGCATTCTGGGATTTGTAGCATTAGAGTTGCATGCACTATACTGGCACAGTGGCCGGTGGGCAGCTCTAATACATATTTGATATGATCTCGGGCCTGAGTTTGACATGTCTGTTCTAGGCACTCGAAGCACTTTACATCAAGGAACCACTTACATATTCATACAACAGTGTACGCAGACACTGGAAGAGAGGTGGGTTGAGTGTTTTGCGCAAAGACACAATGACAATATTACTCTGTGTGAGCTAGAATCACACTGCCAGCCTGTGGGTCAGTGGATTTGACCACTTGACAGCAGGTTTCGAACTGCAAACCTCCGAACACTTTATTAATTGAGTTACTGTCGCCCATATTAGGCTTAATCTGATTATTCTAGTTATCTTATTTTGACTGCCCATGTAAATGTACCCACTGACAGGTCAAATAAAGACTATTTTATGCTTTCAAACTTCTACTTTTTATTTTTACACTGTATAGGTAAGCGCTGAAGTAATCATCACCTAGACCTGTGTGTATTAGGTAGTTTTGGCATGGGTTTGTAGATAAGATTCTCAAAAAGACCTAGCAAGACTAACCACACATCTTGTTTACCTCTACCACCACCATACTTCTTCAACTCTTGGTTTGTTTGGGTTGTACACCGCTGCTCAGTCCCCTACCAGTCTCGATTCATTAGCTGTCTGTTATCCTTGTAGCGCGGTAAGGCAAGTCAAAGGAACACCTCTCTCAAAGCCCAATGTTTATCTAAATCCAATTTTATCAAATGGACAGACGAATTGCAGTAATAAGTATACCTGAGTGCAGTACATGAAACCCACCCAGACACACTGGAGCTTTGATCAGAGGTGGAGTAAACAATGTGAGGGGCTGTGTGCAGATCAGACTGTGTCAAATCATCATCAGGACAGATATAATAAGTTTCTCAAAAGGGATCCAGTTACAACAACACTGTCAATTACACACTGTTTGTTTCTTTCACTGGAACTCGCAACTTTGTCTGGAATATGTTCGTGTATATGTTTGTCTATATTAAGAGTGTTGTTGTTAAGAGCCCAGTGATTTTTTCATATTGGAACTATTTTATTATTAATTTAAAGTACCCACAAAACTGACTTTGGGATTGTGTTCTAATGTTAATCCCTCACGATTCCATAACGTAAATGGTTGGATCCGGATCTCAATTTTTAAAAGAGCCAGATCTTTTATTTCTGATTGTATGTATTTTTATATTGATTAACAATGAACCAACACAAGCATCAGCACAGAAGCAGAGCAGGTGACACAAGTGAGAGATTTGTGCCAAAAAAACCAAAAAAACATACTTGGGATCATGAAATATTTTAAACATGTCTGAGGTGAGAAACGAGTTCTCACATTGGCTTCTGTCATATAGGAAATAAACAGTAAAAGAGCTAATCTTTTGAGCGACTCTTTGAAATGAATGGATCCAAAATATTCGGATCCCATAAAAGAGCCGAAAGTCCCATCACTAGTTATTTCTCTGTATCTTGAATTTTGAATCTGCCTCCTTCTCACAAGCACATATGTTTGACTCATACTGCCTTCCCAGAATGCTCCGCTGAAAAGCCTTAAACTCAAATATGCCCAGACAATTTCAAATAACAAAAACACATGTAATTCAATAAATGCAAGATTGAAAAGTTACGAAATACAAGATTAACTAACCAGCCGAACTGTAAATTTGCATTACTTACAACAATGGAATAAAACTTCAGTGTTTTCTGTTCTCGCCTCAGAGCAGAAACTTCCCTGGTTTCAGTTTTTGGGTGAAGAAACACAGATTACTGTTGTTGTGTCTCTGCATCATCCGTGGTTGGTTCTGGTGGAGAGTGAGTTTGGTTTCTGGTTCAGAAAGTCTCCAAAACTACAACTACAACAACTACGTGCTTACATATTATTGATTCGTTCAGAGGTGTCAAAACTAGTGGAGGATACTCATTATTTGAGAAATTATTTTAATTTTTGGTAGAATAGGGCTGTAAGCCTTTGGTGGTTCAGTCGATTAATCGCCCGATAGTGTCTTAGTTGACCAAAATCTGTCTTAGTTGAGTAATCATTTTATTTCGATTATAAGGATTTATATGGGACAAAAGCAGAAAAAAGAAGTTAGTGAGTGAGTTAGCAGAATATTTGGTCCATCCATCCATTTTCATCCACTTATCTGGGTCCGGGTCTAAGCATGGACTCCCAGACTTTCCTCACCCCAGACACTTTGTCCATTGGCTCCGGTGGGACCCCAAGGCGTTCCCAGGTCAGCCAAGAGACATAGTCCCTCCAGTGTGTCTTCCTCAGAGACTCCTCCTGATGGAATATGTTTGGCATTTTTGGTATTTATATGTAAAAAAAAGTTAAACAAATGACACATTTAATTTGTCGTTATATAATAGCTTCCTAGTACTTTTTTTTTGCATAAATTGTTGTTTTTGCATGAACTCCCGTCCAGTTGTCTAGAGAGTGCAGTTGGGGTCAGATATATAGAGATATGTAATCATTTTAAGAGCTTTTGCCACTCGATCAGCAGGACATGTCTTTAGTCGGCTTATTTCCCTATAGTGGACTACAGCTCTTTAATAAAAGTTCGATGCATTGATTAATCCCATGACTGAGCAGCCACATAGGTGCTATCTGCAACAGCTCACCAAGTTTGCTGCATTCTTTCAGTTTTTTCTCTTCTTGTTAGTGCACGGCTCACGCGGAGCACTAGAGTATTACCCTCAAACAAGTCTGTCCTCTTTGTTTTGATCTCTATGGGGACCCCCCTCGTACAAAAAAATAATGTTTTGGAAAAGCAAGCCAAGACAACGTGCGTGCACGAGAGAGAGCTAGCGTGGAATCAATACCGTCTTCTTGATTTAAATGAGGGCTACTAGCTCTGAAGTTCCTTTCTCTGCCATGTTGAAAGAACTGCGCTCCGACTCCAAAGCCCAGCGCACTTTACCAATGGCATATGAATAATTTAATGCAAATAATCATCGAGTATGCGGTTTGTGGGAGAAAATTTGAGCTGAAAGACAAAAGTAGAAAGTGCGGCCTCACAGTGCGTGGAGGAAAAAAATAAAATGAGATGTTACGCGAGCTGTGTAGCATCTCCGCGGGCCTGCGAGCAGCCAATCCCCCCAAGACCTTTACTCATGCCTCCAGTGCGTTACTGAAATGAAGTGTGTCAAACAAGTGTGATAGGACAAGGCTTCAAGTAAACAGGCTGAGAACAAGTTGGCTAAGACTTTCTAATGAGGACACTATTATTCCATTAGACTGAAATTGTGGGTAAACTATTTATAAGACGATAATAAGCACATGAATGGAACTGTTCTATGGCGACACGCAGCAGTTCGAGCTCCTGGTTGTAGGACTATAAGGTTGAGAACTGCATGTATTTGCACTTAGAACTTTGAGCATGCTACTACTTTTGTATTATTGATATTTGCACAACTGTATTTGGGCGACAGTGGCTCGTGTTTGTAGAGTATTTGTCCACTGATCCAAAGGTTGGCAGTTCAAATCCCACTCTCGACATAAACGTCATTGGCTGAGCGGTCAGATCCACAGACCCACAGGTTGGCGGTGCGATTCCAGCTCCCACAGATGAATGTTGTTGTTGTTGTGTCCTTGGGCAAGACACTTAACCACCTCGCCCCCAGTTTCTGCGTACACTGTTGTATGAATATGCATGAGTGGTTCCTTCATGTAAAACGCTTTGTGTGCCTAGAAGGTGGAAAACGCAAACATCTTCTGTATATTATTGTGTTACTGTTTGGTTTTATATGTTGAGTGCTGCAGAACTCATTTTCCCGAGTGGGACAAGAAAGAACTTGAACTTAGATGTTTATAAGCATTTTACATGGGCTTTTAACGCCCTGTAACTAGTTTACAAAGGAACCGTATTTAAAGCATTAAACATAAAGCATGTAACAAAATGGAGGTTTTCTATTTATTTATTTGGGGTTAGAAATATATTTGACTCATGTTTTGTTATGGTAATACATTATTTTCTTGGCTTTTCATTAGCAGATAGAAGAAGAATGGAATTATTCAGATTCAAATATGGCTAAATTTTGCATGATTTGTTCAGAAACAAAATAATCGCTCATAAGTCTTAACTTAAAGACGACATACAGTGTTTGTATCTGATATATAGTTAGAATCTATGACACCTATGAATCATTATGTTATAATTTGCACATTTAAATTACAATATTGCATCCACATAAGAAAACTGCGATGCCCAATGGGAGCTGACATCGCTGTAAACGTCATCACAACAAAGAGCCGTGGAGCTGTCGGCCCCTCGTACAGATGGCTGCAGGTCATACTAGCGAGAGTAGCAGATTTTTTTTTTCATTAATACCAAAATGACGACGCGACGCTGCCGAATCCTGTGTGTATCACCAATTAAGAAAATAACATTGAAGAACGTGAAAGTACATCAGTGTGGGTGTACCGGTGATGATGAGAACAAGGATTGATTGGTGATATGGCATCTTGAAAATAAGCGATCAAAGATTCCTTAAACATGCCTGAATCACTCCAGAAACAGCTTTGAGATGGTAAATGGGGGGGAAACAACTAGAACATGCTTAAAAGCTCTGAAAAGTTGAGTTTGTATAATAGGTCTGCTTTAAAAGTGAAGGCCCTATATATTGTAGCGGAGTTGGTGGTACTGTGCCTTAGCAGTACAGCTACAATAACATAATAAAGATGTGAAATGACAAATACTATTAAAAAAAAAAGACAAGAAATACTACTACTAACTACTTTTTCTACAAAACTCATGTCACTGTCAATAATTAATGGTGAGCGCAGTAGTGAGGAATTCTAATAACAGAGTTTGAGTGTTGCTCAGCATTGAGATATCAGGCTAAACCCTGTCTTGGCACACTTTGCATTCCACTGTCAGCTCTATACAGTCCCATTAGACTGTCAATAATTCATGCATGCGGTTCCATGGGATTTAACACATACTTAACAATAAAGTTTTTTTTTACTTACACTGCACACTATAATGAAAATAAGAACACCCTATGTGCTCACTGTGCTCACTGTGATTGTTGATGCTGTTGTTATTATCAAATGTACCAGTTTTGGATGTTGAGTTCTGCGGGGGCAAGTTCAAGTGTTAAGATTATAGCGTAGTCTCCATGTATATAGTCCAATGGTTAATATAGGCTTTAAAGCAGGCCTATTATGGAAAATTGGCTTTTCAAAGCTTTTAACCATGTTATACTTGTTTACCCTTTTCATTTACCATCTCAAAGTTGTTTTTGGAGTGATTCGTGCATGTTTGAGCAGTCTTTAATCGCTTATTTTCAAGATGCCATATTACTAATCAGCCACATTTTCACCGTCATCGGCACATAGCCACTACTCTGTACTTACTTTGTTCTTACTTTAATTTTATTTCCTTAATCAATTTTGGTACAAATGGAAACAAAATCGGCTACTCACTAGTGTGATCTGTATTTATCAGTAAGAAGGTCTGGGAGGGTCTGACAGCTCCATGGCTTTTTGTTGTAATGATGTTTACAGCGACATCAGCCCCCATTGGACGTCAGTGAACTTCTTTCTTTTATAACGTCATTTTAAATAAATATAGTGATTTAAAATGTGCAAATTATAACATAATGATCCACGGTGTAGTATAGTATAAGTATAGATACTATACTATACTGTATCTTTAATATAGTCTGGGCGAAAGTTGGATAAAATAATAGTAAAAACATTCTTAATAAGACTTTAGCTTTGGAACAGCTATGTACAGCTGCTGTGTCATCATTTTCCTGGTTTAATTAGCTCATTAAGGCCAATCAATCATGAATCAATATTATTGGTATGTAGAGAGTAGAGGGTGGTGAGCATATTTCCCAATGTCAGGTAACTTGTGCTTTGAAAATTCACTACAAACTTCACTAGAAACAACTGCTACATTTTCAGGCTTAGTTAAATCACACCTTTCGGGGCCTTCCTCAGATCAGTACCATATGCAACTGTTGCGTTTGCCAACCCATTTTGTGGTGGCTCTGTTACCTAAAACATACTTACTCCGTACACACGAAGCACAAACTCCCATCCCCCATCACACCACCACCTAGGCCTGCCACGATTACAAATTTCAATGTGCAATGTATGGATGAAGAAACTATGGATGATAAATGATAATACTGAAGCTAATTTATGCCACTGACACAATAATCCTAAAGCAGGATTAGCACGTAACATTTTCAGCGCTTTACAGTTTAAACAAATATATTGCCAAAAAAACTAACATTCCCCAGTATTGCAAAGAAAATGTACACATAATAAATATTGACTCCAAAATATACATTGTTCCAGCTTGAAGTTGAATAGTATTTATCTTGACAGGCCACCACCAGACACAGCAGCCTATTTTATTTCCAAAACATTTCAATCAGAATCCCTCTTCTTCACACTGCTCTAGCTACCACAGTTTAACTGTCCACTTATATCTGTTCTAAGAAAAATGTTAAAATCTGGAAACCGGACAAAAAGTTGCAGGAGTGAAGATGTTTCCCTGCTCGTCCAAGGCGCTTCTTCAGTTCTGGTCAGATTACCGGTGGACACGCTTTTATATCGGCCTGAATTGAACAGCTAACTTCATTGAAACTAAGTAGACATTGACGAACAAATTCTCAAACTCCAAAAATTCGAAGTAACCTTTACGAACCATCTCCCACTCCTTGCTAAACGAACCGAAGTCCAAATTTCTAGTTACCCACTTCTCCATTACGCCTTTGTCACACCTCCTCATGGTACAAATAATTAAAATGTAAATGTATAGAACCCCATATGTCCCAGTGATCAAGAGGTACTTCCAGCAAGCACAAAAACACTCGTAAAACGCCTCCATCACCTGCTATAACAATCAATTAAACTGCAATATGCAAAGAACCGCTGTGTGCTTGAATGAGTGACCGCCCGTGGACATTGTCATACGGACATATTAGCGCTAGCACTGGATTCCTCGTGTGTTTTATGTGTATAATTTTTTCCCTGGTAGTGCTGCTGCTGCTGTGGAGATGATGTGGAGGGATGAGGGAGGCAGAGACAGGAGAGCTGCCCCCAGTAATGAGGCCCTTTTATGGGCTTTAATTTGTCCCCCTCCCCCGGGACGCTGATGGATGGCTCTCTTTATGCTCGCACTCTTTCTTTCTCCCATCTGTGATACGGAGGATTTATTTATACCCTCATATTAGCTCTCTAACAAGTGCCGCCCTGCCATTACCGCCGCACACAGGCTCAGCGCATAGACTGGTGGGTTAGAATAATAAGGTTTAGTTTGATCCCTTTTTAAATGTCTGGGTATAGCTTAACCAGACTAGTATAGTGCCATGCTACAACTGAAAAGAATGAAAATTAAAGAAACTATTTTGCCAATCTAGTTTGTTATGTGTGTCAATGGGGAAGATAAGAATGTCCTGTTAAAACCACAGTATGTAACGTTTTTTGCCCCAAATTAGACCACCTATATATCGTCAGTGTAATCCCTCACTCGTCCAAGTATCAATTCATCTTTATTCTCCTCTCATGGTCCATTTTTAAAACAGACAAGGACAGTGACAGTACAAACAGTAAACATTTACGTTTTAAAAAGAGAACCACACCAGTGTCTCCACGTCTTAGGCTGACAGCGGATTGCACTGAATCTTATGTTTGTGAGTGACATTATTATTTCATTTTCTGACGTATTCAGCCTGCAAATAAAACTGCACGTATGAATCATAGTGAAAGAAAATGTCAAGAAGCAATTTTTCTGACACTGATCTATCTCCATGGAGAATGTTCCAAAGTATGGTTTTAACTTTCTATTTCCATGGAATTATGCAGCTGACTTTACACCTTCAGAAAGTTACACACTATTACTTTAATAGGCAACAGTGGCGAGGAGAGGTTGATGGTTTGAATCTATCAGAATGGTGTATTGACCCTTAAATGAGCAAGACACTTACAGAGGCTTTGGAAATTTGCCCCTCAAGATCATTCTAAAGCTATTCAGAAAAGGCTCATTTCTGCCTCTTGAATATGACATTTCAGTATTAATATCTGCCCAAATGAATATCTAGTTTTGATACAAGTTTCAGTATCAAGTAATATCCGATTTTTGGTACTTTTTACAAGCCTAGACCTAGAGTAATGCCCCACTGACTACTACTGCTTTCCTACTTTTCAGCACATCTATTACATCTTACTGCACATCCTACAATAAATAGTGCTTCATTATGCCTTTAACAGCAAGCACACATGAACAAATAACAAACATAAGAGTCACCACTGACAAATATGAACTTGAAGTTAAGACTCCTGGTGTCCATCAACTGGGCATAGGTCTGAAGGCTTGTCATTTTGTATTTTTTTTTTTTTTCTACGTTAGTAAATCTTTTCCAGTTCTTGGACTTTGTTTCCATCCTGGGAGTGTGTGCAAGAATGAGGAAGAGAAAAAAAACACAAAACATTTCGCCCCTGGGCAGTTCATTGCGAATTCTGGCTGACTTGTGCTCGGTGTTCACTCTAGGGAAATGAAATTTAAAAACTAACTTAAAAGTTTATCACCGGTTGGCAGTTTTGGCAAGTGATAAAAATGACCAGTAGGAGAGGCTGATGCGGTGTGACAGGTTGGCGGTGTTGAAAATAGCAGGCTGCATACGTTTAGCTCGTGTTTTCAAAGGAGCGGGCGCCACTCTGGCACCACGCTGGCACGGCTGCCCAGGTCCATGTACATCCATTCACCCACAGCTCAGGGGCCTGTCACAGCGAGCACTTCAAAGCACGCACCATCACTCACGGGTGCATTCGTTCAACAGTTTGTTTACTTTACATATGTTTGCCACAAAGAAAGATTTTGTTTTGAGGTACATAAGTGGACTGAAGTCTCAAAAAGTACAGTGCCCCAGATCAACCCTGGCCCCCAAAAAAGTATGAGCCAGTCAGTAATCGTAGTATCGTAGTGATCATATTATTTCAGATATTGTATTATACCAATAAAGATCTATGTGGTATTGCCCAGTTCTATCGGACCTATGTTGTCAGCGCTTGGTAAATAAAAAGGCACCGGTATAAGTGTGTTTTTTTCACAGTTTTCCGTTATTTTGTGGAGGAAGGGGCAGCCGCTGTATCCAGATCATGTTAATTGCAAAGAACAGTCTGATATACTATAGGTAATGGCACAATCAATATTTGGATTCACTCATCACTATAGAGAAATATTTCTTGCCAATGACCTGTCAGAGCCAGTTTATGGACGCACTGCAGTGCTAGGGTGGGGTGCCTTAGAATTTGAGCCAGGATCTTTGTTAGAGATTGACAGATATGGGTTTTTTTCATGGTTGATGCCTAATATTGATTGTTTAGAATAGTATGGTATGGTCTGCTGATATTTTTTGATAATTTTTCCCCAGATTATCAAAATAACAAACTCATCCATGACCTTGTTTTACTATAAACTGGATAAGAGAACAGTTTTGTCACATTTTGCACAGTGTCCTCTTTGTGTAAGTGTTAAAATGAAGCTTTCTTTAAAAAAAAAAAAAAAAAATGTAGGTGGCCTCTGCTGGAGATTTAAGGCAGACCGGTATATCAGCTAGCAGATATGTTTACCTCTAATCTTCGTCTGGAGTGCCCGGTTGAAGTATTGGCCTATTGTGTGTGTTTTTGGTTAATGTACATAAATCTTACTACAGTTCTCTTTGAAGAAACTCAACACACAGAAGACCATTTGGACCGCGCAGGCCTGCATAGATCAACCGCTATAGCCAGAAATCAATACAATCCAGAGTCCAGAGTGTGTGAATAGTTGAGGTTAAAATGCAAATCATGATTGAGTTAGTGATGCTTCCCATTTGAGTAGGATCCTTTGTTCCTCCATCCACCCTCTGAAGCGTTATAGCACTCATCTGTAACAGTAAACATATATGTACTTTTCGTAGGTGCAGAAATCAAGAGCTGGCATATCGCTGTGAAACGTGAGAAGTACTGTACATAGCCACTGGCAATCCCCCCGCTCCCCTCTCTCTATGTCTGTGAACACTGTCTAGTCCCGGCAGCCCTCTCTGAGATGAATTGGTGCTTTTTACCTGTTTCAATCCGTCTCCCATTCACCCTCCCGCCTTCAGCTCAGATAAGCCAAATGCAGCGAGGAGGAGAGAAGAAGAAGATGATAAAAAAAGAAGAAAAATAACCGTGAAATTGGTTTACTATTTCAAAAAGAGTTGGCAATGTAGGATAAGTCTTATGTCTTGTCCTACTGGAACTCTCTAATTGACGACATTAAATGGCCAAAGATTTAAATATTTTTCACAAAGACTTTGAAGCATATCTTGAAAGTAGAGTTTATTTCCTGTGAGCTTTAAGTCATATTATAATGCTGTTAGCTCATCAAAAACATACGAGAGTTGTGTTTTCTTTCATTCACACGCTTTCGAGCTCAAAATGCAAATGCTCAAACGGTTGCAATCTTTTATCGTAAGCTCAGTAGAGACTGGCAATTCCAGGGCTGAAATTATCCAAAGTGACAGTGTATAGAGTTTAAAAACTTGTATTACCACATGATGTCACAAGGTGGAACAGAGTGTTTTCTGTTTGAGAGAAGAACTCAGCCAAAATGTGCAGGGTTTGTGTGTTAAACATCTCCAGGTATATCTATGATGAGGAAACACCATAGAATAGAAAATAGGGCTTTTAAAGAAGAAGGAGAAGAAACAGATGAAGATGAAGGAAGGCAGTGCAGAACTAAACAGAACAAAAATATCCTGCTTTGTTTCCCGCGCTGCACCTCTGGATATGTGATCAGTAGCATAGCGCATGAGCGGAGGGCTGGACAGGCTGGTTTGTCTTGCATATTGTGGAATCACACTGTGAGCGCGTCTCTCAGCTGAGGGCCTGCGGCTTACATAACGCTCTGAAGGGAAGAGCAGGGCCAGGGGAGGAGCAGGGCCAGGCCTGTCGACAGAATCTGAGTGATAACATAGTTTAAAATCCCCCTGCATCACTGCTGTCAGAGCAGCGAGGAAAAGACACAAAAAGTCATGGTGGTGAGTTGTCTTGGTTTAGCTGTCTCTTCCAGTAGCAGATTTTCATTCATTCGTTTGTTTTTATTGTGGAAAAATGGCTCGAGTCGCACACACAGGACAGTACACGATGAGTCAATCATGCATGAATCAGTTCGAAATACAACTTTGAGTGATAAAGAGGGAGCGCCAATCAAAAGCTCATAGAAGTTTATTTTAGATAATGTCCCTTTAAACATCTAGTAGTGTTCTCACGTATGTACTTAGAAATAGATAGATTACCTTGTTATATAGTAAAATTGACTAACAAACATTATAAAAACATGATAGGCCTCAATCGTGAATGTTTCTTTTAAATTGTCCATAACTTCCACTTTAAGAAGATGCTGAGATTCACAAAGCGTTCTTAAGCAGCTAAAGTCTTAAATCAGAGCTGCGCCTAATTCACAACATCCAGCTACGAGTGCCACGTCTCTCAAACATCCTCTGAACTTCTATACATGGCCAATATGGGCTTGGTACTTTGCCATATAAAAGCATGGGGAAGAGAGAGAACTAGGAAGTCAGATAGAGCGCATTTACTGACTACCACTGTTTCACCATTTCAGCAGTGATTAAAAATGTCCAAACAAAACTGCTCATAAATGTTACTGAATCCCATAGAAATATTTAAATTTAAGAAAATATACAACTTACATTGATGTAGGAATTAGAATTTTTGGTTTCATTATCGGTGTCATAATATTCTACAACTAAAGAATTTCTGTGCTTACAAGTGCTCCTGACTGTTTGTAGGATTTGGTCCTTTTTCCATTTCTTTTATGTAAAATTGCCTTTTTGGAGCTTTTAACCATGTTATAGTTGTTTCCCCTCACTATTTACTCACCCAAAGTTGTATTTGGAGTGATTCATGCATGTTTGAGCAATCTCTAATGGCTTATTTTCAAGATACCATTTCACTGCCACCAATATATGCTCACTGCTCTGTATTTACTTTACTTTATTTAATTTTTCTTAATCAGTGATAAGCGTAGGATTCAGCAGCATTGCATAGTCATTTTGCTCATGTGATGTGCAGCTCTCTCGGAAGTAACTACATCTGCACGGCTCTTTGTTGTGATAACGTCATCTCCCATTGGACAGAAGTCTGCAGTCTTATTTTTTTTTTCCATTAAGTCATTTTTGATGTGATTTAAAATGTCCAAATTATAACACAATCATCCACGAGTGTCATATATTATAATTATATAGCAGACAAAAGCACAAACCCCCAAACGTCTCAGCAAAAAAACATCCAATTTTCATACTAAAATGTTATTTACTTTTTTATTTTCCCAAATCTTCAACAGTCAGTTTCTGCGTGGCGTTTAATCAGCTTCCCATGGTGGTCCCTCTCGACCCTCACACCCGCTCTCTCATCCCCAGCCTGACCCTCTCTGTGTTGGGCGGTGAGGAGGGGAGCCCACCGCAGCGCCCCTTTGGCACTTCTTTTCAACTTCCCAGTGTCCCGTGGATCAGCTTGGATCAGGAACATCCAGCCATCTGCCCACTGTGATCACTGCCTAAGTGTCTTAATTAGGCCTCAGTGCTTTGTGTGGCACACCCTTTTTATCGTGGAGACGGGAACAATTGGTGAGAAAGATGTGTTACTCTGAGATGGGGCTGGATACAGTGCTCACTAAAATTTTAATATGAACCATGTCGACTAAATCTGGATATTGTTTTCACTATCCACATTTTTTTTTTATTCTGTTGAGCATTTTGGGAACGTAGGGACTTGAAAACGAACAGAATTCCCATTGAAACCAAAACAATGGGGATTTAACTGGGTAACCTTTAGTGTATAGGTGAATGCTTAACTCATTACACCACTGCTTGCCACCACACAGTGACTCTGTGGTTAGAATGTTCCTCTGCCAACCCAAAGGTCAGAGGTTCACACCCTGTTCGAACCAGTGCATGCAAGTAGCTTACCACTAATGAACAGAATGAAAAATGCATCGTAAGCACATGCACAACAACCGTATTTATTTGAAAAGGTGAGCTGGACACTCGCAGGGTCTGTTGGACCAGACAGTTGTATTCTGTGTACATTCTGATAGATAAACCTGATAGATCCGAAGATAATTGCTTAAAAAAATGGATACATAAAAAAAACTAATCTCAGTTAAAATCTTATATTTGAGAGTGACATTAGTATTTAATTTTCTGCCATAGCTGCAAATTAAAAGTGTACATTAAAGTTCTTACTAGAGTGCAAAGATGTTTGGGCAGTGACAAACATCTTGGCCGCACTAGTCCATCCTCCTTAAGAGCACACGTAAAGCATCATTATACGCCACCTGCAGCCTACATCATCAGAACTTGTGCAACATCTGAGTATCAACATACTGCACTGTGTATAAATATCATCATATGCTTAGTCCAGGAGGAGGATGTTTAAAAGACTGAATCCACAAAAAGTCTCTGGGCCCAATTTTGAACACCTCCCTGGAGTCATGCCATGTCTCGGCCTGTTTCAAGTCATCATCGCTCCTGCCCCCATGAACTCACTGGACTTAAAGACTACAGGCCTGTGGTTCTAACGTATGGTTCTGTCCCACCTCAGGTCCATCACCTGCCCCCTCCTGGACCCCTGCAGTTTGCCTGCAGAGTCGACAGGTCCTGTAGAGGACGTGATAAACCTGGCCCTACACTTCCTCCTGCAGCACCTGGACTCGCTGGGAAATGACACCAGGATCCAGACTGCAGTGTGGACTCTGCTGAGAAGGTGATCAGCTGCAGCCTTCCATCTCTCCAGGACCTGTATGTCTCCATGACTTAGGGGCGATCACAGCTGTGTCACTTCACCTACTTCTGGATCACAGCTAAACCTTCTCACCTTAGACATGGACTAGGGCCGTAGCCTCCTGCCCGTTCGGATCAGAACCTGTCACCACAAGAGCAGCTTCTTCACCTCTGATGTTGGGGACACTCTATAACACTTGGTACTTTATAACACCATTTACAGTCACTTTAAACGACTGTATTTAACCTATTTGATAGTTTGTGCACTGCTTCTCCCATGTGCTTCATATTTTGTTTGTTTTTTTGTTTTGTTTTTTACTTAAATTAATCCATGCACTTATTTTAAATGTTTTATTTGATCAATTTATATTATCATAGTTTATTTTATTCTTAATTTTGCACCAAAACGCCAAAGCAAGTTACTAGTTTGTGAATTTTGCTCACTGACAATGGCAATACAACTGACTCAGACTCATGAAAACATTAACTACACAAGCATGTTTATCATTGTCTTATCTAACGTATTGGCCTCTTTTACACCATGCTGTGTCATTTACGAGACAGATGCACCACGGCCCTCTCATTTCTGCGCTCTTTAGGCCTGATTGATCCTTCATCTGTCTCCGTCAGGCAGAAAAAGAAACCCAAAAGTCCTTGTAAGTGTTTCCAGCCCCGGCCTCCCTCCTCTTCTCGCTCCTCACTCTCCCTTTCACCATCCATTATGAGGGGCTGACAGCTACCAGACGGCCGGAGAGGGGGAGAACAATGCGTTGTGACCCCTCGTACCGCCCTCCAGCTCAGCCCTGCCTGGTCCCAGCTCTATCTCCCACCAGGGCCCCCCCCCCCCCGCCCGCCCCTCCCTCCACGCCCTCCAACCCCCTAAACATCCGCCCCATCCAGCCCCATATGAATCAATCGCTCTGCCACGCCATACAAACGATCCACCAGAGCCCATGCATCACCCACTATACACATGTGCCACCTAGAAGGACCAGTGCTGTGGTCGTGTCCAGATAGTGTTATGGGGAAATAGGAGGGGTGGAGGTAAAGGGCTTAGGGTATGTTAGAAAAAAATAGACTAGAAATGTCTTTGGAGCGACACAGCTGATATCGACAAGAGAGAAGTGAGTGAACTCATTTTAAAGTGAAATTTACAATATAACCTCAGTGACCTCTTCGATCACTATCTTTCACTCATGCACGCACTATATAATACGCAGACGAGGTGGAGGAAGTGTCCTGCGCAACGACACAAAAATAGCGGGCTACAACAGCATGCAACTATGGGCTGGTAGAGGAACGTCACAGCCATTAAATCTCTTCCCATGGATGTCAAAAGTTGCTTTCTCAACAAACTTGAAACACTAAGTTCAAACACAGCCACGAATTCATTACATAACCATGAATCTGCACACACTGACTGAGCACGTATACATATTAACACCCAATGTGTACTTAATCCAGTGTGCCCATTGTATGCTAGCTCTCTACCAGTATGGCCGCTCTATAATTGCATTCTCTCCCATTCGGTCTGTACTCCTCACTGGTCAGCACTGCTATTGTTTACTTCTAGTCCTGTATTACTCTGACTCCCAGATATCCCTCGGGACCTCCCCCTCGCCCTACCTCCCTCTACCCCCCATTACCACCACAAATCCAGCCTTCCACTCAGACACACTCCTGCTCCTGACTACTATTGCGAAATTGTGTTAATTTAGCCAGCCAGTAGTATTAACCATATTATATCAAATAACTGCCAGAGACAATTGGGCAAGCGGCTCGGTGACTTCGTTTTAATTGATTTTTCTACATGCTCGGAGCTGCGGATGATTTGGTTTCCCACTGACACTATGTTTATTAAAGGCATATTGCATAAAGGCGTAAATAGATATTGTTGGTTGGATTTATATGAGCTGTGAGGGAGTGCTCTCCTTTTAATATCACTTTAGTTTGATTAAAGTCAATATGACGCTTTAACCTCGGGGCCAATGGGACAACATGTATGGAGTCCTCCACAAGTGATGTCGTGAGGAGGTGCACACCCATGACAATAACAAAGCTAATGGTGCTTTTGTCCAGATATTAGAAAATACCATAAAGTAAAGTATTGTCTGGTGCTGGGTTCCTTACAGAAGACCTATTGTGTTTTGTTGTGTCTGCTGTATAGTTATATCTGACCCGTGGATCATTATGTTATAATTTACACATTTTAAATCACAATATTCATCTAAAACAACTTAGTAAAAGATTCAAGTCCACTGACTGGCCACATTGGAAAACTAAGGTGCCCAATGGGAAATGACATCGCCGTAAACATCATGACAACAAAGAGCCCCTCCTAGCTGCAGATCACGCTCGCGAGCAACAGATTTTTTTGTACCAAAATGACTATGCAACGCTGCTCAAACCTGTGCATATCAGCAGTTAAGGAAAATACTGAAAACTGAAGAACGAAGCTAGTACAGAGTAGGGTGCTGGTGGTGGTGGTGAACATTGGTCTTGAAACTAAGTGATTAAAGATTCCTTCAAACATGCACGAATCACTCCAAAAACAACTTTGAAAGGGTAAATAAGAAGGGGAAACAACTATAACATGATAAAAAGCTCTGAAAAGTCAATTTTGCAGAATAGGCTCGCTTTAACCTTTAGCACTGGTTTCACTAAGCTCTTCACAAACTTCAGTACCTCGAAGACGACTCATACACAAAAAGCCTTCATTCATTTACCTTGAAGTAAAAGCTCTTTTCAGTTATAACCAGCAGAACAACAAAGTGCTGCCCTCTGCAGGTCTCTTTACATCTCTGTTTTTGGAACCTGTAGACACTGTTGTTTCCTTTAGAGTACTTAACAGATTTTGGCGACTGTCCAAAGAAAGAACAGCAAACAGCACTTATAAAAACAATGCAGCTTTTGCTTTTTCAAATGTTGATGACGGATGAGCTAAATAAGTTTCATCAAACTGTAGTACGTGGCCTCTGGCGGTACATGGGGCCCTCTGCAGTTAGAGTATTTGTAATATTTAGGGATAAATCTATGACTGGGTTAACCATTATTATTACGTTATGTATGGTTTAGTCTCAATCTAGACCTGGTTTAGCCATAATATAGGGCTGGCATAGTCTAATATTTAGCTACTCTGAAAGGCAAAGAGGCTAAAGAGGTACACAAGTATTCGATTCCTCACGCAATTTCCTTTAAAATATATAACAGTTAGTCTCCTTATTTACACCTGCAGCTAAACGGTAAACAGCCCATAGAAGAGCAGGAGAGTGTGGCACATGTGGATGTTTACACTGATCCAGACCTGTCCATCACTCTTCCCCGCTCAGCTCTCTTCATTGGAATACATGAATAAACCGAGCGCACTGATGGCTGCTTTTTGATTTTTGTGTCTTTTTTCCAATTGCTGCGAGGAGACCCCAGGACCATTTCATCTCGAACATCCTTTACCAGCTGTCTCGGTCTTAAAGGCATGCTGTTCGGCCTGCTCAAAATCCCACTAATCATCTTTTTGTGTTTGGGGGCACAATATGCTGAAAAAGGCAGGGTGCGCACACACACACACGGAGACAGTGCCAGCCTGCTGCTCTCTTGTCCCCGTGCCCTGAGGGGAGAGAAAGGGGAGGGTGGAGGAGAGGAGGGGGGGAGCGGTATAATCACTTGTTAGAGGTCTGGCCCCGTCCCTCCCGCTCCCACTAACCTCCAGTAGTGTCCGTTCTACAGTACATATAACTGCTGCTGTGTGGAATCTCATTGGTTGGTCTTTAAAGGTCACATGCTAAATAGCTTTTGCGTGTTTGAATATGTTGTAATATTGTAATGCATAAGTTGAATTGTGTAGCATTTCATTTTGTTTCATTTGCTTTTTCATTTGCTATATTATAAGCCCTTATTATAAGCCCATATTTCTCAAACTTCAATCTGTAAGTATCCATTTTGTACAATTTATGTTATGTTTTACACGTATAATGTGCAAAATGCTTCCAAGTTGAGGTTTTCATGCAAGACAGTAGCTCAGTCGAATCCCGTTCTCGACATAAAAATAGCTGGTTGAGCGTTCAGATCCCCCGACCTACAGGTTAACGGTGCAGGTTAATTCCGGCTGCTGTCATTGTGTTCTTGAGCAAAACCCTTGCCTACCTCGCCCACAGCGTGACACATTTTTATACAGCGCTTTTCCACCTTCTAAGCACTAAGCGCACTTTACATCAAGGACCCACTCACCCATTCACACACACATTCATACACAGTGTACACACAGACACTGGGTGGCAAGGAGGGGGGGTTAAGTGTCTTGGCCAAGGACACAACAACAGCCGTCATCTGTGGGAGCTAGTATCACACTGCCAACCTGTGGGTCAGTGGCTCTGACTGCTCTACTAATGATATGTTTTATGATGTTTTATGTCGAGAGCGGGATTCGAATCACCAGCCTTCAGATAAGTGGATCTGACACTCTACCAACTGAGCTACTGTCGCCCATCCCTTTGAGCTTTGAGTGCATTGAAGGTGGAAAAGCGCTATATATGTTTTTTTTAATGCCAGCAGTGAGCAAAGGAACTGCATCTTTTTGTGCAGGAGCATTGAGGGAAGCTGAAGCAAGCTAAAAAAAAAACAACAACAATGGTATCTAATGTCAGTCTTGCTAACTTGCTCAGTTGAGGGGTATAGACTTTAAAAACATGGAGGAGCTTGATGCATTTCAATGTGCTTATGTAAACCAGTGAGGGGCAGCCTTTAACCTTATAGTTACATGGATCTCATATTCTGATATTATTACACAGTCTGGTGCTACTACTTGCAGATATCACATATAAAGCAAATTACAACACTTGAAACAATTGTCCTTTCTCTAATTTTCCTCAATGACTTTATGGTTAAGCAGGTGATCCATCATTCTTCTTACCGACTAATGCTGCGCTCATTTTGTCCTTTCCGAGTTGCCATAGCCACCCTGCTACTCTGATGAATGCCTTTGCACAAATGAGATAGGCACAGAGTAACATGTTTATCATTGGGCTATGCTAATACGCGCACTTCCTCTGTTCATTTTGTGCTGTGCGTTCAGCGCACTGCACTTCAGGGTGATGTATGTCCACCATATTCACCACAGAGGGATATTAATTGGCTCTTATGTTCTTATGGAGGGGGAGACAGAGGACAAGCTCTGCTCAGAGGTCAGAGGAGTGCTGGAAATGACTGCGCACTGTTGCCATATTCTTTTTACTTTTTTGGTATTTGGAAATAAATATACCTACAACTCATCGTCCAGTAGCAGAGCATCGAAACTAATTTTAAAGGTGTACCATGTAACCATCCTGATAAGGGGTGTACATCTATAAAGTAAGATTGATTTTTATTTTTTTTATTTATTTTTTTTTTTTTTTTGTAAATTGTAGTATTAGTTTATGTAGGAAAATGAAGTAAAACGTTAAAGCCTAAAATTAAGTAAGATATGTGAGATTTTTTTCATATAAATATTATATGTTTTATATGCATTATAAATGTTAATTATTTAAAAATACAAAACCATCTAAATTACATCAGAATGTTTGTCGGAACTTTACAACTCACTGTTGAGCACAGTTAACTCTTTTTAAAACTACCAGGACAAAAGGCCTTTAGTTTAAAATTGTTGACTTGTCTCTTGTTTGAAGGTACTGTAAATAAAACAACTCCTTTAACGATCTTGAGTCACTAAACCTGAAAAACACAAGTGCCACAAAATGTCCACAGTACAAAAACACACATAGCTCCATAATAGTGATGTGCAATGTGATCACACTCATGTAGGGTAAATAAGCCTGCTGTGTTTGTGTTTGCGTGGATCTGCTCCTCCAGAACCTCTAGCTCTGCTCCTCTGTCTCTGCTGCTCTGTCTCTCCTCCTCTGTCTCTGCTCCTCTACCTCTGCTCCTCAGTCTCTGCTCCTCTGTCTCTGCTCCTCTGTCTCTGATCTCCTCTGCTACCTCTGCTCCTCTACCTCTGCTGCTCCTCTGCTCCTCTGTCTCTGCTCCTCTGTCTCTGCTCCTCTACCTCTGCTCCTCTACCTCTGCTCTCTCTCCTCTGCTCTCTGTCTCTGCTCCTCTGTCTCTGCTCCTCTCTCTGATCCTCTACCTCTGCTCCTCTGTATCTGCTCCTCTGTCTCTGCTCCTCTCTGTCTCTGCTACTCTGTCTCTGATCCTCTACCTCTGCTCCTCTACCTCTACCTCTGCTCTCTGCTCCTCTGTCTCTGCTCCTCTGTCTCTCTGCTCCTCTCTCTCTGCTCCTCTACCTCTGCTCCTCTACCTCTGCTCCTCTCTGCTCCTACCTCTGCTCCTCTACCTCTGCTGCTCCCTCTGTCTCTGCTCCTCTGTCTCTGCTCCTCTGTCTCTGCTCCTCTGTCTCTGCTCCTCTACCTCTGCTCCTCTGTCTCTGCTCCTCTGTCTCTGCTCCTCTGTCTCTGCTCCTCTACCTCTGATCCTCTACCTCTGCTCCTCTACCTCTGCTCCTCTGTCTCTGCTCCTCTGTCTCTGCTCCTCTACCTCTGCTCCTCTACCTCTGCTCCTCAGTCTCTGCTCCTCAGTTTCTGCTCCTCTCCTCTGTCTCTGCTCTGCTCCTCAGTCTCTGCTCCTCTGTCTCTGCTGCTCTGTCTCTGCTCCTCTACCTCTGCTCCTTTGTCGCTGCTCCTGTGTCCCGACCGGGACAAAACCAGGTCTAGAACATAACCACACCAGTCTACACAAGGATTAAACTGGGTTCAAACCAGAACAAGTGAATGCACCTTCAGAATTTAGATTTTGAGGTTATTGATGCATGCATACCTTATCAAAATGTTACAAGCTTGGAAAAAAAAAAACAAAAAAATGGTTCTTGCCTGCATCTATAAATGTATAGGGATTGTGATGTATTAAAACTGAAACAAAATGTACTAAAACATATACGTCTGAATCCTTGACCTGCTCTGTTTTGGAAAGAGCTCCATCTCTATCTATGAAAGAGTGCCTTTTTTGGAAATAGCCATCTCTAATCCATATGAAGGTTTAAAAAAATAAAAAATGACTGACTTAAAATCATTAATAAATCAATTTAACCACAGTTATGTGTTTCTGTATTATCATTCTGGGAGCACAACTGCAGAATAAGAGATTCAAAACAAAATGTTTCAGATGTAATAGTGTGTTTGGGTGTTATACAAAGATAAAGGCATTTGGATCATGGTATGACTATGTAAACAGTTGGTGGCAGAAGAAAAAGTCCCACTCAAATCAGTATTACATGTTTTTTGAGGACCTTGTTGAGGTAGAATTACTTAATAACTTTTACATCCATATCTCTCAGGTCTTTGTCTTGCTCTGGTAGCTCCAACCTCATCATCCCACTACCTCTATTCATACTATTTTAACTACGATTACATTATTATTATTGTGTACTTGCAGAACACAGAACTGGAAATAAACACACTGTGCAGCTTCCTTGGGCTGTCTGTTATTCCAGAGATCAGACAACACACCACAGGCCAAGTCGACAGCATGAAGAAGAACGACAAGGCCATTTACTCCAAAGTAGGCGGCAGAATTATGGATTTCAAAAAGGTAACTCCAGTGAATGTGTGTATTAAAGTTATATCATTGTTGTAATGAGTTGAAATTTTATCAGTGACTGGAAAAATCACTTCACTGTGGTCCAAAATGAGAAGCTTGAAGATGATTATAAAGAAAAAGTGGACCACTCACTGCAATGAATTATGTCATTATGAAAGTATATATGTCAATCATAAAGCAGTAACCTGGTAGAAGTTGGTAAATCGACAGTGGGTGGCGCTACGCACAAACATTAACAACAAAAAAAAAAAAAAAAAGATGAAGTCTTCTTTAGCTCTTGAGGAAATGGAATGATTTCAGGCAGCAAAATAACGGAGACAATGGAGACAAGCAGGTGGCGGACCCTACCCTCCATTAGGAAAGTCACATAGTGTCACTTTTTATAAATTCAAAATGACAAAAACAACAAAACAAAACAAAATATTCCACCTACTTCCATTTGAATATGGTGTGTGAGGTAGCGGTGGCTGGTGGCACAGATAGGCTGCCACATCTCTGTCAATCTGCCACAGGGCGGTGCCTCACCAGCGCTGATGTGGAGTGAAGAAAACAATGCGATGTACAGCAATTCTGACCAATGTGTTTCGAAGCATTCATTTTAATACGGACTGATCCTCAATTTTTTTTTTTTTACATTTATATTTTGACGAGCAGGTTGTAGGTAGTAAGTTATTTTTACAAACCGAGCGCAGTGATTGGCCAGTTCTGCAGCCGCCCCAGGTAAACTGACAGAAAGAGAGCTCACACATTCTCATATCATTTTCACCCTCATATCATGCTGAGAACGTAGCCTGGCTGGCACTGGCATGTTCTTACCCACTGTTCCCTCTCCCGGGCTCTATATCACATCATAAAGAATACATAAACCCTACTCAAAAAAAAAAAAAAAAAATCTCTAGTCTCCAAGGCATCCGTGCCGGGCCTGTTCTCCAAGTCTGCGGCGAAAAAGAGCAGAAACAAAGAACTTTCCTTGGATAGAAACGAAAAACAACATCTCTCAAACAGACAATGTTAATAAGTGTAAAATATGAATGGCGACTTGACGTATTTACAAATGTGCAGAGAGGCGTTCGGCTAAATGCGCTGAAATGGGAAACCAGTGTCTTCTGTGCAGCTCCGGGCCCATCTCCTCCTGCCATTATCAGCAGAGAGGAGCTGTCAGCAGAAGGAGCGTTACCCTGCCAAGCTCCGGTCTGAGTGTGTGCCTCCAGCTCGCCCACGGCCTGCGCTGTACTCAAAGCTTTTAGGTCCTGTTTGCATGTGCTGGTAAGCTGCATATTATGTGTACATGAGATCGTAAAGTGCATAGTCTACGTACGTGAGATCATAATATTAGGTGTATGTTGAGGTGATGCCCTGTCACTCCTAGGCCACAGATGATGACCATAGGTTGAGCCAGTACTGGTAGATAGAGACATCTGGTAAAAGTTGGGTCCAAAGACAAAAAGCAGATCTGCACTTCTTTGGAGCTTCCATTTTTTTTTAATTGTTATTTTAATAGCACCGCAATGTAACGTTTCAGGCTCAAGCTCTTCCTCAGACAGGATGGACTCAGTTTCACACCTATTATATTGACCTTATTCAGCCCTGCCCACTTTTGATGTAAACTGTGCTGTCTTTGCTGTCTTTAAATGGAAAATCCCATTCATTTCAAGTTTTGCAGCTAAAATCTGATATAATGCAGGTTCATTTCTGTATGTACGATGCATCTATTCTCTGGGAGGCTTGAAAATAGCGTTAGTCCCTATAGAACTTCTTTGCTGTCAGGATCGGCAGCCCGTGCAAAATAATACAACCTGATCGACAATGGAGGGGCCCACGGCAACTTCAAGCCCACGTAGTCACCTGACCAACCATGTGACAGGAAAATGAACCAATACAAATGTCATTTTGAAATAAGTTACGAGATTACGATCATTCGATGGAATCCTATGAAAGACAGAACAAACAGGTGTTCACGTTTGTTGTTTATTGTTAAAGTGGTGTAGTGGTTTGAAGTACATTTACACTATGAGGAGTTTATATACAAAAATAGAAGGATGCAATATTAGCACCAACACTACAGCGATGGACGTTATATACAGACTGGAGCGATGATGTCGACATTTAGGAGAGTCACAGGAAGGGCCTCAGATCAAAGTGTTCATTGAGGCCTTTAGGAGCCAGGATCCCCAGAGTATGGATTCAGATTCTCTTTTCAATAGAACGGAAATCACATCACCATCACCTCGGCTGGGTTGTTTTATTTGTTCAATGCTGACGTATCTGAAGGAGCTTACATTGTGTTACTCATAAGTTTAACCAGGCTTATTCAACAACAGATATTTTCTCTTGTTTGCTGGTTTAATGCTGGTTTAGACCTGATTTTATTCTGGGTTAGTACTGGTTTAGTCCTTGTTTAAGTACTGGAATGCCAAGTTTGTTAAGCAATGGCGGTGAATGGTGAGTTTTTGTGTTTGATATTTTGTCCAACCACAAATTGGAACAAATCTGGAAAGAAATCAGGAAAAATGGAAGCTAACCCTGGGATAAACCTAAGTCTTTTTGTACAGTTGTAATTCAGGATTGTCAGGTTTTGATAAAACTCTTTTGCTTTCTGGCGAATTTGCAGTTGAAATGGTCACTAGGGAAGCAAAAATCCTTTATGTAATATACGACCCATAAAACACGAGTAACACATTACACACATGTGACTACCCCAGAGTGTTAATGGTGTCATACTTTCACAGATACGAAAGAAAACAGCTCTTTAAAGCGTAACTCTTCTACAGTTGGACACAGAATGGATAGGGTAATAGAGTAAGAGGTTGTTTATTGATAATTACCGTCAAAATAATAGACAGATGTTCATTTTTGTTCTTCGGATAAAATCATATTTGTGACCCAAGTATCAAATTGTGAGAAAACTGCATCATTGCATCCACACTGGCAACCCTGCTACCAACTATAACAGAGAATTTATGTTCTATTTCAAGGTCTTATATTATGCAAAACTGACTTTTGTCAACTTTAAATCATGTTATAGTGTTGTTACATCATCAAAAATGTACCTGGAGTTGACTTTTGTTTCATTTGCACATGTTTGAGTAATCAGTTATTATTAGTCTGGCTACATCTCCAAGGCTCAAAATGCTCTGTTCTACCTTGTGATGTCATGAAGTGATAGTTTTCAAGTTAACAACTACCTTTTACCTTGTTCGGTAGAGATTAGGGCTGAAATCCAGGGCTGAAATTATCCAAATGATTCTAGTGAAGTGTATGGACTGTAAAACACGGTGTATCACCCCATGACCCCATGACATCAAGGTGGAACAGAGTGTTTTCTGAGTTTGAGAAAAAAGCTCAGCCTAAGTATGCAGGATTTGTGTGCTAAACATGTGTGAATGAAACAAATCACAATTCCAGGTTTTGTTTTTGACGAGGAAACAACATTATAAGATAGATCAGAAAACAGCGTAATATGGGCCCTTTAAGTTTGAGAGTGTTGAAGATTTGAAAAACATCCTTTTCATTGTAAACTGCAATAGTTCTTAATCAAAACTAAGCACTAGGAGTCAATGGATCTGTTGTATCATCAGCTTGTTTAAGTGTTGGTGCCTAACTTCAACAACAACAAGAGCTAACTAACCAGACAAAAAAATGGTTCTATTCTTGAGAGTAAAACAAACCGAATATGCTTTTGTATCACTGGCGTAGCTTACAAAATCCAAAAGGTAGAATCAGCTGCAGTGTTGGTACTTTAGCAGAGCGGACACATCCTCCGTCCCGGCGTCCTTCTGACCAGTGGGCCTCAGGGTCGGCCCAGTGGAGTGGAAGTGGAGGAGGGCTGTTTGAACGTAATAGCTTGTGACTGGCATGTGTTAGGCGCTTCACTGCACCATTGATTGAGAGCTTGTTGGCTAAATCACGGCTACTTTTCCTCTGCCTCCTCAGCCGATGACACGTGAAGACCGACTACCATATAAAACTATTCAGACAGCATTAAAAGCATAAACATAACACTGGAACGTGTAATGATTTTTGTTTGAGGTATTGTGTAGCTTTTCATTCACAAATCTTCGCACTTGGCTCTCTCCCTGGACGCCGGAGCTAACACCAGCCCCCTTGCCCCCTCCCGCCATGTTTCCGAGAGGCTTTTTGCAGCTCGTAGGACGCAGAGGAGGAGAGGGGAGGAGGGGGAGTGGATGGAGGGGGTGGTTGGTGCCATGGGTCAATGTCACTCAACCAGATGTCTACTCACACAGACCCCCCAGCAACAAACTATGGCCAATATCTAACAGATTTACTTATATACTATACATATGTGCGTTCTGCAACATGAGGTAGACCAGCATTGACCTCCGCTGCGGCCAGGTAGGGCTCATATATAGCAAAAGAAAGCTGAATTCTGTCAACTGGACAAATGTTTGATTGAATAGATTTTGCCACTCGTCCAAGCAGCTTCTTTAGTTGACAGGGTCCTGGTTGTTTACAGTTATTACACTTATATAGTATAATTAAGTTGACAGAGCACAAGTTGCCTGGAAACTTAAGGCAGAACAGAGATTGTGTTTGCAGGATGTAATGAGAAGTGTCTTGCCAAAGGACTCTAGCCTGGTGAGCCTAGTGAGGTTCTGGGACTAGTCTGTGTAATCCCTCAGTCGTCCAGTTCAGATCCATATCAAAAGACAAAGTTTAAATCTGTCAACCAGACAAATCGTTGTAGGAGTGAAGATGTTTCGCTGCTCATCCAAGCTACTTCTTCATTTCTGGTGGACACAGTCTTATATCTGTCTGAAGGGAGGAGCTAACTACACTGAGACTGTAGCTGACAATAGCTCTTTACAGTTTCAGTGTAGTTAGTCAGTTTGTCCAGTTGAACGATTAAATTTTTGTCTTTTGCTATGTTCTGCGGATAGCAAATCATATCTCATGCATTTTAGCTTCCTGTAACTTTTGACCGTTCGAATCTGCTCTGATTCTCGGTTCTTTGTGGTACTTCGTGACCCACCAGAACAGACCATGTGTTTCCCTAATGCGTTTGCCAATCACACCCATAAAACGCAGAGAGACCAGACTCTAGCACTACACCAATTTTTTTTTGGAAAAGCATACAGTCATGGCTAGCCAGGCAACAAGGACACAGAAAGCTCATATCATCTTCGGATGTCACACTACATGACGTGATTTAAAAAGACAGCACACATGCACAATGGTCAGTCGTGGCTTTGACCAAACTTTGTCTGAGTGAATATCAAGCTCTAGGTTCAGTGTGTGGGATAATGTTCTATAACCGTAAGCGTACCTACTGGTTACTTCAGGCTACCGCTTCATGCTAGTGGTGCTTTTCCATTTGTTAAAGTTAGTAATTGAAAGCAAAAAGGGCGAGAGATGTTCCCGTACACCGTTGAGCGTTTGTGTTTGCTGTTGGTCACGTGTTCCACAAAGATTGATTGTAGACACATTGAGAGGATGGCCCACTCTTTCAAACTATCAGACACGCTTGACATCAGCTGGAGCTCGTCTTTGGTCGTACAATGATTCTAACTTTGATCTTTCGTCCCTGTCTCACTCTGAAACACGATTTTGAGCTACGGCCCAAGATTTTCCCCCATGATGAAACATATATTAACATCATTCCTCTTTTGTCTTCTCTCAAGTACAGATACAAGTTACTGCCACGGAAAACAAAATGAGAACTTGTTGACAAAGTTTTGAAGATTCTGGAGCTATAATTCAGGCTCCCGGCTACATTATCAGACTCAGATGTTTGAAACAGTACATGAAATATGGAAATGTAATGCCTCTGATGTGATCTTCACTGGACTCACAGAAGCTATTAGTGCAGAGTGTGGAGGTTCAATCACTGCTTTAGGCTCAGACTGGACTTTAGCTCTGTGCCATGTTCTACAGTGGGACGAGAGCCACCTCCAGCTACTACTGAACTTCTTACTCCACACCTGCACCCATGGACCACACCAGATCTATGGAAAAATGTGCAGTATAAATAAACAGTTATGTAAATTATGAGGCAGATGGTAAAAAAACGAGGAAGGTAAAATTATAAACTACTCTTAAATGTCAAGCTTAGTTTCTAACAACTGTCTGTGTCTGTTTGTTGCCATGGAGATGCTATTGTTTTGCCTGTAATGTTGTGCAGTATGGCATTAAACGTAGCACAAAAACACCACTTTATATTAACATGGATGTCGAAAAAAGTCGAAAAATTTGCTATAGGACCAATTTACATCGGGACTGTTTCGTTCAACAGTCACATCAATGTCAAAATGTCTTCCAAATTGGCAAAAGACAGAATTAGAATATTCATTTTTAGGTTAGATTTAGGTAGAAATAACCTGCTCATATCTGACCCCTCTCTCTCTCTCCATATAAAAGGTGAGCCCCACACTTTGATCTGTTATCGATCGCTCGCTCCTCTTCCTCCCGGTTCTCCCGCACGACTGCAGGCCTGACATAAGCACAAGGTTCATTTGCAACATGCATTTGCTTTGAAAGACATAATACCACAGTCTCCTAAAATGACTACTTTTCAAACTTCTAAAGCCATGTTCCAGACTGCTGCAAGAAAAGCTTAGTTAGAGCCGCTTGTACATTCATTGTTAATTTACATTTTAACAGTGTTTCCTATTTACAAGAACGTGCCAGTCTTGTAATAAGTGGTTAATAATAGTTTTAATATCATTTTATAGCTAAACAAATAAGAACTAATGGTGCTGCTTAACACATTAGCACTTGCAGCTAATTAAAAGTATGTGTAAACATTCTGTATAATGTATTAATTGCTCAGATAATACCACAACAAACTCTCTAATTGCAACTTTTTCCCCATACATCTCCTTAACTTCAAAACAAGAAAGAAGACATATTTTACAGTAGTAGGGTAATATTCACTTCTCTGACTGGACCATTTCCTCATTAAAGGGCCTGTATTACACAAAATTGACTCTTGTGAGCTTTAAGTCTTGTTAGAATGTTATGTCCTCAAAAACGTACATGGAGTTGTGTTTTGTTTCATTCACACATGTTTGCTTAATCGTGTATTATTAGTCTAAGCTCAAAATGCCCTGTTTTGTTGAGTTCAAAAACACAGTGAGCACTTCCTTTATCACCACATGACATCACAAGGTGGAACAGAGTGTTTTCAGTTTCAGCCTAAATATGCAGGGTTTGTGTTTTAAATGTGTGAATGAAACAAAATACAAAACACGCAACTCCAGGTATGTTTGTGTTGAGGAAACAGTATTATAACACAGATCACAAAATAGTATAGTATGGGCACTTTAATGAAAAATATATAAACATGACTAAGTTTAAAACTATACAACACTAGCGAAGATTGACTTTGTGAAGCTGCTGAGTTCTACTTTTATCACTGGTTAAGAAAAAATAGACTCTTAGACCAATTTTAGACCAATTTTTCTTGGCCCTCAGGTTTCGAGTTGAATTGGCCCATATTACCTTAAGCAAAACTTTTTAGCAAGATTTTTTTTTTTTTTTTAATATAACCTTGATAAAAGCCAATATTAAATATCTAATGTGTCCTTTTGAGGATCTAAGCCTGAATAAAAGTCTGGTGGCTCATTCGAACCTGTTATAAATACACATATTTCAGTTATTTCCTGTATTGACCACAAGTCTGTGGCTCTCTATCGGCTCTCCGCCTCGCTTGTGTTTTGATTTATGCAGCCCTTGATGAAAAAAGTTTGGACTCTCCTAATCCAAGGCTTACCAAAGGTTCAGAAGAATCCAGTTAGAAATAGAGTCCATCCTTAATGCAAAACTACAAATAAATAAACATATTCAGAGGAGATGAGGAATGAAACTATTTACAAATCCAATCCCTTCTGAAAAGTAAAAACCTAAGAACTCATTGCTCAAACCAATAATAAAAGGTAACAAAGTACTAAAATAATGTACGTAAATAGAAGTATTAGGTGTCTGTACCTTACGTAAGTACATTTTACAGTGGATACTTTTTATTGCATTTAAGAGCAGGTATCTATTCTCTCTACCCCACTACATTTTTAAGATAAGATAAGATGAGATATGCCTTTATTAGTCCCACAGTGGGGAAATTCCTATATTGCACCGCACAGTTAGAGAACAGAAGGAAAATCATACAAGCAAAATAAAACAAGATAATAGATAAATAGCAAGAAATAATTTAAGAAATAGACTTAAAAATAAACTGCAATATATACATATATATACATATAGATATACATCTCCGTAAAGTGACTTGAGTATTGCACAGAGGTATGGTTGAATGACACATGTTCAGTGTTAACAGTGTTCATTATACAGTCTGACAGTAGCAGGAAGGAAAGACCTGCGAAACCTCTCCTTCACACAGCGAGGGTGAATCAGTCTGTCACTGAAGCTACTCTCCAGGGCAGACAGAGCGTCATGTAGGCGGTGAGACTCATGGTCCAGCATAGAGATGACTTTAGCCAGGACCCTCCTGTCCCCCACCTCCTGCACTGAGTCCAGAGGACAGCCCAGGACGGAGCTGGACTTCTTGATGACCTTGTCCAGCTTCTTCCTCTCCCTCTCTGTGATGCTGCTGTTCCAGCAGACCACACCGTACAGGATGGCTGATGCCACCACAGAGTCATAGAAGGTCTTCAGGAGTGGCCTCAGGAGATAGAGCCTGCTCTGGCCCTTCCTGTACAGTGCGTCTGTGTTGTGAGTCCAGTCCAGTTTGTTGTTCAGATGAACACCCAGGTACTTGTATGAGTCCACTCTCTCAATGTCCCTTCCCTGGATGTTCACTGAAGGGGCAGTAGAGTGGTGTCTGCGGAGGTCCACCACCATCTCTTTGGTCTTCCCTGCATTGATGATGAGGTGGTTCTGCTGACACCAGTCCACAAAGTCCTGTGTTAGTCCTCTGTACTCCATATCGTCGTCATCCTTGATGAGGCCAATGATGGCAGAGTCATCAGAGAACTTCTGCAGGACGCAGCTGTCCGTGTTGTGTCTGAAGTCTGCAGTGTAAAGAGTGAAAAGAAAGGGGGCATGGACAGTGACCTGGGGTGCCCCCACACTGCAGGTCATAAGATCAGACACGCAGTTCTTGGCTCTCACAAACTGGGGCCGGTTTGTGAGATAGTCCAGGATCCAGTCTGCCATGTCACAGTCCACCCCGGCGGTCTCCAGCTTGTCCCTCAGGAGCAGTGGCTGGATGGTGTTGAAAGCACTGGAAGTCAAAGAAGAGAATCCTCACAGTGCTGCCGGGGTTCTCCAGGTGAGACAGTGAGCGGTGCAGCAGGTAGATGACGGAGTCCTCCACTCCGATGCCAGGCCAGTACGCAAACTGCAGCGGGTCCATCACTGAGCTCACAGTGGAGCGGAGGTGGCCAAGGAACAGTCTCTCCAGTGTCTTCATCAGATGAGATGTTGGAGCCACTGGCCTGAAGCTGCTGAGCTCCTTGGCCTGTGGTGTCTTGGGCACTGGTACCACGCAGGAGGGCTTCCAGTGTTGTGGTACCACCCTCAGCTTTAGGCTCATGTTGAAGACGTGCTCCATAACTCCACACAGTTCATCTGCACAGGACGTAAGGAGCCTGGAGCTGATGCCGTCTGGTCCTGCTGCCTTCCTGGGTTTGATCTTCTTGAGCTCAAGTCTCACCTGGGCTGTAGAAAATGACAGTGGCAGGCTGGGGGGATGGGTGAGTCCATGTGTATTGGTGGGCAGAAGAATAGAGGCAGAGGTGTCAGGAGGTACAGGAGTTCCCCATTGTCCAGCTGGGGCAATGGCTGGTCTGAAAAGTAAAAAGTACTTTTTAGATGATTTGACAGGTTATTTTACCATGTTTGTGGTAACACGCTGACCAAAGTTTCCAAATTCAAGCTTCTGGTTTGAGCGAACTGAAATAAATACACAAAATTCATACGAAAAATTAAAACAATTATTAATATTTCTACAACAGTTTTCTCTTAAAGTACATTTATAAACAAATACTTAAATATATTTATTTAAGTAGATTTTTCATGTGATACTTTTACTTTCACTTGAGTAACTTTTTACGTCTGTATCTGTACTTTTACCTAAGACACAAAATTGAGTACTTCATCCAGCACTGGCTAAAACTGTGAGAAAGCCCCTGCTCGTCCTTTACAGCGGGCCTCTGTGCACTGAACATGATGTGTGCAGTGTGTGTGTGTGTGTGTGTGGTGCAGAGGCTGGAGCCCCTCAGGAGCCGGGGCCAGCCGAAAGACCAGAGGAATCAATCACATCTGCAGTGGCACTGAGCACGAGCTGCCACCTCTCTAATATTTAGCTTGGCTGTGACGCGAGTGTGATTAAGTGCTTTAAGAGTGCGAAGTGTCTCTGCCCTGCTCCTCTTTGTTCTTAATGAGCACGTGTGCAGGGGAAGCGGCCCTGTTTTCATTTTTCCCCTGTCCGTTCCATTTCTCTTTCTGGAGCTGGGCCTCGGCGAGATGATGGAGTTTGGGGGAAAGGTGGAGGTGCCATCCATTAGCGCAGGTGCAGAGGTGGGGATAAATCACCTTCTGCGGCCTGCCTCTCCCCACTGAGCTGTGAGAGCCGAGCGCCGGGGAAATCCATCACACGCTGCAAATGGGACATGACTCAGGATCACAGGGCCGCTGTACCGGGATCTGTGTATGCCTTATGTTAGCCTTAGCATTGCATTATAACCTTCGTGTGAGAATCACTTACATGACCGGGAACAGTGTGTCAGGAGGATGCAAAAATATCCAGTCCACACTCCCAGAGAAAGAGCGTTTACTACAACTGTGCAATGCTTCCCGTTAACAGAGGAGACTACGCTGGCCCCACATAGTTAATTTTTTTGCCCCCATGGTCTAAAAAGAAGCTGAGCAAAAGATCGGTCATACAAATCGTTCTAGTGTCATCAAAATCATACAAAAGTAACTGTATTGAGTTTGTTATCAGTGCTTTTCTGATCAGTGGGGGAAATGAGTGAGATTTATACTCTAAAAATGGTATTAAATAAAATGATTGAAATATGGATCGCTTGCAAATAATGACAGCATCATCATTGGGAGCTGGCATCGCACCACCAACCTGTGGATTGGACCGCTCGACCAATGATGTTTATGTCAAGAGCGGGATTTGAACCGCCAACCTTCGGATCAGTGGACGCAAACAGACCGAGCTGCTGCAGATCCGATCTTATCTTACAGTGATTTCTGAAACCACCCACAGTGATAGAAGGGTCAGTTATGTGGACAACAGTTAAATCTCCATTTGTTAAAGCAGAACGTATATTTTGACCTTATAAAACCTGTTTGTAGGTCCCTGTGATGGTTAAACATGTATTTTTATGTTTGAAGCGTTCATCATCTCTCTCTGCTGGCTCCATGCAGAAAACCAGCTTTGCAATATGGCCAACGCTACGTGAAGAGATTCTCCTTTTTAAAAATATTTGGCAACATTTTATTTTTTGTGCGATTACAATACCTTAATTCAATAAAAAAAAGAAAAGAGAAGAAAAGAAAAAAAATATGACTTTGTCCTACAGAGAACTTCCTCTTCATTTGATCCATGTAGGGTCAGAAGCAACTTGTAATTCAATAGAAAAATGACTTAAAATGTCCCCTTCACTCTGTATATTTCCAAATGGGCAGCAGTGTGAAGCTTACACATCTTCCCCTGTGACTCTGTGGGTTCCCTTCACCTTTTCCATGTGAGCTGGCTCCAGTCTCCTGCTGTCTTTAATATACAGATGGGGATTACCACTGTGGAGGTAATGTTTAGATTTGACCTGGATGAAATGTATTGACACATTGCTCAAACAGAGACTGCTCTTCTTGGCCTGTTTAGAATTGATCACATTAGTGTCGCCTGTGTTCACTCAACCTTTCTGCCTCTTTACTGTACACTCTGCACCTATGGCTCCACATACAATGTTGCTAAGCAACAATAATGACAGTGACCTTTTGGAGCCAGTGGGGTGTGATCCAGTGGAGCAGAGAGAGGGGCTGAGAGGGCTGCTGTTTACCTGGGCTCTCACACTGAACAGACACTAGCAGTGTTTTAGCTCATGGTGCCCTTGAGAATGTGGAGGAGTTAGCATTTCCCTGCTAGCACTTGTCACCAGCCCCTTAATGTAACACAGCTCTATTGGTATTCAGCAGCGCAGGTATCTAAGAAAGCACTGCCTTTTAAACATCTTAACTGCTGTTTGTTCTGTCTCTAGAGGGCACGAGCCGTACACTGGGGGTTTGGGAATAGACAAGGAGAATTGCAAATTTGTTTTGCCAGCTACATGTGCTCTGTAATTCTGAGCCGCTGCATTGTACTGAGAGCCTCAGATTCCGACATAAACATGTACAAAGGTGCGATGTTTTGTTTAATTCGGGGAAGATTTGGGCTGTTTAGTTTGGATTAATGACATCTCTACGGGAGGAGGTGATGCAGACAGCACATAGCATGTATTTGTGTTGTTGTCTTGTTGTTTTCTCTGTGCATAACTAAAAAGCTACATTTATAAAGGTGTTCAGATATTACCTCGACATTAGATAGTGCAGATGAGTGCAGTGGTGTAATTTATTATTTACAAATTAGAATCAGGTTATCACTTTCATGTAGGTTACTGCAGTACACATATGCAAATTGTACAGGGCAAATGTATAACCCTATCTCCCTTGTGTATCTTTCCCATATTTCTAGATTCTTTGAATCTCAGATAAACCTATATACATTTACACAGTAGACACATAGGCCTACATTAGTAGAGTGTTGAAGCTCTGTGAATGGGGGAGCACTTTACAAAGCTAACTATAGGTCTACTCTGTATTTTGTATTTGGGTACTACTGTATTATTTCCTTAATCTTATTGTTTTATGGATTTACTTTTTTCTGAAATAGTTATAAGGACGAATGAAAACAAATGGATCCAAATTCTATGACCATATTAGATTAAGTGGTAGCTCATCCTTTCTGAAACATTTTTGGAGCTAAAAGACGCAAACTCCATAAGTTCAAATAAACCATAAATAAATCTCGTCAGCATAGTTCAATACAAATGTACTGACTCCACATACTAAAGCTCCAAAAGGCACGGACTTTTATGGCTTTTCAGCTGTGAGCGATTCACTTGGAGGTTTTTGGCACAGTTATAGTTAATGGCGGTGTGTGATGCCATGCTCCAGGTCCAAGGGACAGGGGTCTGCTGTGTGACCAACTGATGTCACCCAAATATAACAAATGTTTTATTACAATCTAAATCGTACACAATTTTTTAAAAAGACATTTAGTCATTTGAAGTGTATGCCACTGTGAGACTTTTCTAAAGCTACAGTTCTAGTTTATGGTTAGCTTTTCCTGCATTTATTTCACCTGTTTGTGCCTCCATGCCATGTTTTCACTTTGCTTTATAAAATGTGTTGTGTTTAGTTAATGTCAGATACATTCTGAACACCAAATAAATCATTTTGATCCTTGTACGAGTGCTGTGCATTGATAAACAGGAGACAGCTGTTGCTAACGTGCGTTTACTTTGTTTTTCTAAGCATGTCAGCTCAACATGTAACCTGCCATCACTTGAAATACAGCAGTTTATCACTTGATCAAGTCAGAAGTAATACATTATTATTTTCATTTGTTTTCTCTTGAGTTTGCATCCTCTTTTGCAAAATCATCTCACTGCAGTACACAACTCTGGGAGGTATCTTGTGTAGGAACCCTTACACAGACCGATAATGTTCAGACAGTCGAGTCACTTTCAAACAGTACCACTCCACCTCGTATCGCCCACATGGAAAAGGGCTTTTACAGGCTAATTCTAGCTACGATACTCCTGACCTAGCTCAAGATCTTTTCCTGACAAGTCGCCCAAGCAGCATTGAAGGATGGGTCAAATGCAGCAGACACATTTCCTCACAGAGACAATCCTCTCACTCTCTTCTCTGACTTGGCACAGATGTCATGACCATGCACAGTCCAAATGGAGCTACCTGACTTTGGCCGTACCAGCAGGGGGCAGAGGCTAAATGAAAGCAGCAGATTCAAAGTTCCCCTGGCGGCTGTGGTGTGAGAGAACAGGAAGCCCTCGCAGTGTGGCTCTCTCATGTCCCGGCCCTGCATCTGAATGACAAACCTGTGTGTGCGTCCCCCTTTTAAGAAATCCCTCACAAGTGCACAGGCACCCGGGCCGGCCTGTGGAGCCTGTATATTCCTATTCATAATTGATGGCCAGGACCCAGCCAGACAGCGCTCTACACATGTAATATGGATTCAGTGAGCCGGTTGGTTTCAGATGCATGCCCCAGTCCAGATATCATTGTGTGTGGAGGAGGTGTGTGATATCACCATCACAGCCAAAAGTGTAACAGGCTGCCGGCATGTTGCTATGTCGACTGCGTTACTTGGACGGTGTTGCACTTTGGTTAACCTCATGCTCTGCTCCTTAGATATCCAGGTTTGATTGAAGCTGATTGTTTGGTTTGGTTTCACCTCAGTGTTTACACAGTGGGTTAGCCTCCTGTAGGCTAATTGATCAGATGCCCATGCTGTGTGTTGTGCTCCAGCTGCTGAAAACTTCACATGGCTATAATGGGTTTGTTTAGTTGTATGACGTTAGTTGACCTGCCATTTTTTGTGTATAGATATAACACATAACATCTTAATCCACGGACTCATACATATCCACATTTTACTATATTTTGAGTTTACTACCATGGACAAACGCTGATCCTTTATCAAAACTATACCGTAGTTGTGTTTTGCTTCATTCATGTTATCTCTGTACTGTTCTTAGCCATGGAAGACCTGAAAGAAGAACCAGAGATGGCTGTGTATCGGTTTCAATGGCCCAAGCTCAGTGGTGCATAAGGTCAAACTAAATGGTTCAGCGTAACTTCCTCAATACTCACACAGCCCCACTCACAGTGTGATAGAAAACAGAATCAGGCCCAGAAAGGGGCTAGGCTGAATCCTACAAAGCGGTGGTCCCATCCAAATTGGTTAAATACGCCTACGAAGCTCCTTTCCCTGTCACTGACCTGGATGTGTGCCATAGTCGGGGTCATGACGAGGATCATCCAAATTGAATCAGTGAAGTTAGGAAGGAGACATTATGCTTCCTTTCATAGCTCCTTTAGCACAGGAACCTCGGGAGGTTTCTAACCAGCGGTAAGGAGCTATGAGGCCTCCCACTATTCACTGCGCAGATCAAATCAAAAATTTTTGAATAGTGATTTACAAGTTATACACTGCAGCAGATCATTAATTTAAATCTTCTGCATGAATAAACTGAACTTTAGAAGGTATTAAGCATAACTCCTATAGAGCCACATCAGCCCGTTTGATATTATAATGTGTTTAATGCAGTTTTGCACATCACATTTTCGTTTTACAGAAGCAAAACTTAAAACTACATGGCACTGAAAAAACAGCTGGCTTCTTGTGCCGTTGACGTGGCCAGCTGCTGTCGGACTAAAGGACAGGATTTAGTATAATATAGTTGTTCTCTCTGTGACAGGTGTGTGCTGATGATGCTGAGTCTGGATATGCATTCACCTGCTGCTTGTGCTTTATGTTGGAGGTGGTGCATGTGTAGACTTTTCATTCAACAGCAGTAATTTCACTCCTGTTCAGTCACTTTATTTATGTAGACTACCACAGTGATAAAAACATTGACAGTAAAGACTGAAAAGGTTAAAATAATTATCATCAGAGTCAGTGCAGTAGTAAAGTAGTGGAGGATGGTGTGCTGTTTTTCTGGGCATTATAGTTGTTCCCACCATTAGGAGGATTCAGATCCACCAAAAGCACGAGAGCTCCTTCTCCTCGCTGGTCCTTACTCCTCTTTGGTCCTTACTGTTGACCTCATGATGTAGGTCTCAAAGGTCAAGGCACAGGAGAAGGATGGAGGTATTTTTGTCTGATTTCAGATTGAGCCTTACTTTTAGGCAGTTTGAGGATTTAAAATTTTGAAAAAGTTCCTGAATCCAACCTCATGAAGCACTCCTAATCCTGTCTGCTCTAAGGTTGTTAAATAAAAAGTACTTATAAAAGTTAGCGAGCTTGGTTTTGAACGACAATGAAAAGCATAACAGGTCCTCTCCTTTATAATCAGTAGCATTGGACTATTTCTCCCCGAAATATTTTCAGTAAACCAGCCATTTCATATGACGACTGTAGAAGTAATTACAAAGAAGACTGACTCTTAGACATGCTTTACAACACGCTCCTTCACTCACTGCTTATTTGGGTCCAACTGTTGAGTAATGAGCTGCTTGTTCCATTTGCACGAGACTGCCACTCTTCTCACGCCTCCATTGATCGTGGGCTTTAATGGACTGGTGCGGTGACACTTCCTGCACCCATCTCAGCTGAAGTTTACAGGGGTCAGAGTTCACACCCAGCGTTCCCATAGCAACGCCCCACATGTCCCCCTCCCACCCAAAGTCCCTCTCAACCCGCAGTAATGGATTTGACCCTTGGCTTATGTCAGTTTGCTGCTTCTTGAACTGTCGCGTAGTAGACTGGAGGGTGTGAGCTGGCAGATCAGTGCGTTACACATCATATCCTGGACACGAAAGGGTTAAGTTGGGCTGGGGATAGTACATGGTTTTCAATAATCAAAGAGTTTATTGGAAATGCAGCTGCTGGTCTTTTTTGCATAAAACTAAAATTGACATGTGGTGTAGGAGTAAGATTGACACTTGCCTGACATCCAGTGTTTGATTCAATTTATAAAATGTGAAATGAACCCTATCTGTGGCTTTGGGGTGGATGGGGTTGGAACCACAGCACAGGATGGTGTAGGCAGACCTACAGTTATAATCAGTTAAACAAATGTCAAAGCTCAACACACCGTGATGCACTATGACGACTCTGGTCTCACAGCAAGAAGGCCTGATAGGTTTGATTCCCAGGCCATACAGGGCTTTTCTCTGGAGCGTGTTCATGTTCGTAATCATTACACTTGGAGGGATGTAAAATAAGCATGTGTTTTATCAGACATTTGATAGTGAGTCTGTTTTGTGTTATGTGAGCAGAGCAGATTTGACCCTGATGTCACAGTGAGTGCTCAGGCCTGTGCTGCTTGTTGAATCTTACACCGTACAGCAGAGGGTGACCCCTCACTGGTCCCTGTCATCATTATACCACCTCAGCTCTCTCAGCCAATCACAGCGTCCGAAAGGCCTCACCTCCTGCATCATTTATGAGCACTAATCAGGAGCCAGCGTCGGTGTGCTAGCCACCCTACCGCTAACATCACTTCCCTGACCCGACCTGCCTCTCCCCACAGCATTAGCGTGTGTTTACGCTAACGCCTGCTCATTAGGCCTAAGTACGCCAGGCCAGGGCCCGCTGCCTGAGCCGAGCTGGGGGCCTTTTTAACATGCTCTAACCAGCCACGGCGTCCCCTAGTGGGGCACACGCAAAAGCTACGTGCTAATCTCAGACAACAGGAAAAAGCCTCAACACTGAGTGAACACAGAGTGTTTGGTGAGAGACGTGGCCTGCATGGACCTGCGATCAGACTCCATTATTGTTGTAATTAGTGTTCCTCAGCGGAGCCTGGCTCTCCGGCTGTGCCCCGACCTCCCTGCTCCAGTCTGTTTACACCAGCGGAGAGGTCCTGCCTCTGCTCTGCTCCACCACCAACACAGCTGTTTGTTCATTTGACGTGAGCTCACTGGAGGATTCTCCTGCACTATTCAAATGTTTATTGTACCTGCTATAGGCAAAGGCAGAGGCACTGCCCAGGGGCCACACAGCTCCGGCTGATTATTATGATACCGAAAACTACTAGTACAGAGCAGTCCCTTTAACTATGAATCAGCTCACGAACAACATGCTCAACTTCTACTTTAGACATGAACTCCATGTATTTGCAGCGTTTAGTGTCATTTTTGTTATGACATCTTTACTTCATTCACCATGAAAGGTCAGATAGGAGCCAAAGTTTGTCTAACAGAACAATAATGGTACTCACATTCATACATGTCGACTTATTGGTGACTGTTTACATAGGAACACTGGCTTTAAAAGAAAATGTAGTGTATTTACAGTTGATTCAGTATCAGGTGACTGTTACATAACACAGCACAGAGATCACATCATAAATAATGTCCTGAGTATTGACTCCCACAGCACTGTTTTCATGTCTCAGACTCTTTCACACGTCAGCCCAATCTTCAGCCCTGTCTCCAGCCCTGTGCACCCTGCTCTGGCATGCTGTCTGTCCCTCATCATTTCCATTCATCTTCAACCTTTCAGCCGCTCAGCCCAGCCTTTGGCCCCCATCATCAAGAGGCCGCCCCCCGGTGCGACACCCCATCCCTGATCACCAATTAGCCGCTGCGTGCCTCTCTCTCCTCCTGTTCTGCTCTGCTCCTGCGCTAGGCTGGAGGTGGCCTGGGACACTGGAGGCAGAGGAGGCAAAGGAGGCAGAGGAAGCAGAGGGGGCACAGCGAGGTGGAGGTCCCCTGAAGGACAGCTCCTCCCTGGGTGGCTGGGCGATGAGCAGGGGAGCGTGAAGGGCTCGGACAGGTCTTTCCCACACAGCTATAATGCAGCACTGCACCAACTGCTCTGGACTCAACCGTTTTCTTTGGTCGAGTCTTGATAGTTTTTGATGTATTTATAATAAGACAATATGATGATGTAATAGTCTTTTTTTGATTTGTCTGTTGTCACTCTCTTTGCCTTTTTATTTATTTATGGACACACATTAACCTTATGTTTCTGTGTTATGCTCGTCCCATTTTTCAAACCGTTTTCAGCAGAATTGGTGCATTTATAATTTTATATTGACTTTCAAAATAATTATTTGTTAATTTGTTACATAAAAAAGTATAAACTTTCTATCTAGGCTTTTTTTTTTAGTTTGTCACAATATATGAAGTGTTAGATTCATTCAAAACTGCACTGACATCATTTTTTTTTTTTTTTTTTTTTTTTTTCAAGAAGATCCAATTTTATTTTGTCCATAATTAAAATTCACACTTGTATTTCATATTTATTTGCTCTCTGTGGAACAATAAACTGAAGCGCTCTGTTCTATCCGCACTATACATAAGCAGATTTTTCCGCAGTTTGTACTGAAATGCATTTTGAAAATCATTTTGACAGCCTGCTCCTGGTGACACTCTTAGTATTATAAAAGAATACACGCATGCATTCACAGAAATCTATAAAAAATGATTAAACTGCGCCTCTTATCTGGCAACCCAAAACATTATGCATTATTCTTTATTCATGTCAGTCCGCTCTGATTTTAAAAAACATCATCATATATTAACCACAAGGTCCCTATTTACATTTTTGATCCGACTAACAATATAATAATTAGTCAGAAGTGCTTCCACAGACTATATCAACACGTTCAAACATAACAAGTCAGACATGAATAAACTATAATGATAAATATTTCACAAAATACCAATAATTGTAATACGCATTCGTTATCTGCTGGAGACGTCCTTATGAATAAATGAGCGCAGGGTCCGGTGTGTTACGTGAGGCCCGTTCAGTCACGCAGCGGCGGGGACGAGCGGCGCGCGGGGGTTTTACGGGGCTAAAGCGCCATCTGCTGGTCAAAGGTATAACAGCGCATAGTAACAATCTGAAAGTGCAGTGAGGAAAAGACTGTGAAAACACTCCTCAAACTGAGAATACATACACATTTATTTATTATACTATGTTTATTCCTTACAAGTAGACGATTACACAAAATTTTAAGAGACATGTACATTTAACCCCAAAAAAAAAAAAAAAAAAAAAAAAAAAAAGAATCATGTTTTTATTTCCAAAGCAACTGATTTTGTTTGCATTATTATTATCATTATTATATTATTATAGTGCACATTTGAGATTAAATGCATTTTTAAAATTAATTTTAAAAACTGAAATAACTTAATAAAAATTATTCTATGTTGCGCAACGTGCCTCTTAAGAATGTGAATTATGAACAGGGATGATATAAATTTAAGGCTAATATGGCAATCAAAACATTTGTTAAGCTTCACCGTTTTTTAATGTGTAATTTGTTATTAAATGTTAATTATTGTTATTCATTATTATAGCAAAACTTCACATTTGCCGTTATTAAACACGTATAAGAAATCACTGGTTTATCTTCTTCAGCTTTTTAGTTTTTTTTCTATTTTTTTCTAAAGCATGAACGGTGCCATTTTTTCATAACATTTTGCTATAAGGTTGTCTCTTTCAAAGTTAAGCTCAAACTCCTGACTCCACCTTGTGATGTCATTAGGTGATAATCAAAAAAGTACTCATTTGTGTTTTTAAAGTGCATAAATGAGATCTACAGTAGCTCAGTTGGTAGAGCAGGTTTGATCGTGGTGCTATTTCAGTTCCCACTTTTGAATGCTGTTGTTGTGCCTTTGGGCAAGACACTTAACGTCACCCCCACTGCCTGCATACACCGGTGCATGAATATGTGTATGAAGGGCTGAAGAACTTTTTAAATCTTTCTCTCTCTATCAGAATCCCTCGCATCTTTTTTTTCTCTCCATCTCTCATTACCCAAACTCCTCACTTGGTCTCACACATGCATCGGGCCCCTGTCCTGGCTAATTGTCCCTGTCAGCTCTCCCTTTACCGCCTCGTCCTGCCGTCGGATCAGATCAGCGGCTGCCTCCCCGACCCCGGCGAGCTGCTTCACAATGATCCCACATAAATAGTTGTCTTTCACTCAGTATGTGCACAAACAATGGATGATCAGATGGGCACGAGGCGGGGGCCCTAATGCAACACGACGTGACAGTGCTACTTTGATATGGCTCGCAGTAGTTAACAGGTAAATGCAGCTGATAAGATAGAATGGGGAAATAGATTTGCTTTTAAAGTCGGGGGAGATGAAATGCACACTTGATATGCAAAAACATGATTTATTCATCCTTGGCGCTGTGTGAGAGTGGGAAAAGAAGTCCATTGTAATTAAAAGTATTGGTAAGTACAGGTATACATACAAATACATTTTCAACATAGCATGAAATCATCTTTTTTGTGTCATTTATGGTTGTGTTAGTTATTATTGTGAACAGTTTAGATCAAGTTTTCCTCATTTCTATAACAGAACATGTATATGACACTTTAAGTTTGTAGAATGAAACTAAATACTATTGTTTCCACTCAGCTATAGATCCTGGGACTAGGCTATTTAATAAAGTTATGTACTTAAAATATATATATTGATACTTATATACTGATATAGTGATCTTTCAGTATAGGTTTTTCCATGTTTTTTGCCAAGGCTCCCAAAGTGACAGAGCAATTCACTGACTTTGAATCAGTGAATCAAGCCACTTCTGTCATTATGTCATCGTTTCAAATAGTTTCGTTAAAAATTGGATTTGTGATTCAGTCAAATTATGCAGCCTAAGTTTAATAATAATAAAGAGCTTAAGGGGCAATTTCCTTCAAGTTTCAACATAATTATGATTCAAATGTGATTTCTTTTTAAAATTCAACCAGTGAAAGGTAAAGCTACAGTCTGTAACTTTCCACGTCAATAGCCAATTCATTTGCCTTAACATTAACATTTTAAACCCTTAAAAATAGTCTAAATTGAACATTTTTGCATTGTTGCTGTTCTTGCATGCATTTTAATTTTTCTTCATCTAAAAATTTGCATTGTGGCCTAGACAACCCAAGATTTTTGCGCCAGGTCCTAGGAGATTAACTTTTTTCATTGCATGTGTGTTATTGCTTTGTATTCCAAACTTCTATTATTACAGCTTGTTTGTTCAGATAACGAGTCAACCATTACTTTAGCAGTGGACTAGTCAGGATTATTTCGATGAATTGTTGCAGCCCTAGTTTCCCTGTAGCTGATCAGGGAGTTATTTGGGAGGCCTGATCCAAATGCAACACGATAAGAGAGTTAGCTTGATGGCTGCTGCAGTTAGAAGATAAGTCAAACAGCCCCTATTATCCTGAGCTAAGTCGACGTTTCACTTATTCACCCAATCGCATGTTTAATCCAGATCAGCACCTATCTCATGCTAACTTCCCGTGTGTGACAGTAATACCTGCACGCTGGAAGTAACTTGAGGAAAAAGGGAGTGTTTGGTGCGTGACGGTGACAAGGCCGATGAATAATGAAAAACAGATGTCGCCGGCGTCTTGATTTTGAAAATTTCATGAAACTTCGCTAACGTGATTAAAGTGTACGTCTCCAGCGCGACTCCCTGCCAGTCTTTTAAGTGCGATCTCCGGGGAGGGGCAAACAAATCACGCTTGAGACAACATGTCACATCACACGGCATCAGCGGCACTTTAACACGCTGTAGGCACAAATGCAGAGGGCTGGCAACTTAGATTGGTTTACTTTAGTGATGTAATAGTGTGACCACAGTGATTACAGGTCCAGTGTTCGAATCCAAATGCGAAATCAACTTGTTTTTTTAGTGTTATATTGTTGTTTCTTTCTGTGCTACGATACCAAAAAATATGGCCATAAACGCTAATATTGAAACAAGTTAATGCCACAGTAACAAAAAAACAGGTTAATTTCAGTAAAGTAGTTTTAGCATACACAGTATCATCATATCATTATCATTAAAAGGCAAATGAACAACAGAAAAAAAAAAAAAAATGCCATAGAAGTGACTTATTCAGCTCTCCACTGCCCAAGTCTTATAATTCTACAACTAAAATAACAAAAAACTCCCCATTGTTGCAAAGAAAAAGTATAATATAGTATGCAAACGATAAATACTCCCTCCCTCTCTCGAGCTCAAAATGCTAAATTTCACCTCGTGATGTCATTAGGTGATAATCAAGGAAGTACTCGTTTGGAATTTTAAAGTACATACATGTGATTGACAGTAGCTCAGTTGGTTGAGCAGTCAGAGACCCAAAGATTGGCATTGAGATTCCAGCTCCAACAGATGAATGCTGCTGATGTGTCCTTGGGCAAGACACTTAACCCACCTCGCCCAGTGTGTGCGTGCACTGTTGTGTGAATGTGTGTGTGAATGGGTGAGCGGTTCCTTGATGTAAAGAGTTTTTTTGAGTGTCTTGGAGATGGAAAAGTGCTATATAAAAATGTGCTCCTTTACCGTTTTGTGCGATTTCCTGGGAGGGGTCAACCAACACGCTTGAGACAACATGTCACATCAGACGCATTAGTTGCACTTTAGGCGTGACTCCAACAATTAAAGGTACAATGTAATGTTAAATCAACTTTTTTTTTTATCTTATAATGTTGTTTCATCATCAAAAACATACCCAGAGTTGTGTTTTGTTTCATTCATGCATGTTTGACAAATCCTCAGTGAGTTCTACCTTGTGATGTCATTAGGTGAAAATCCAGAAACTGCTTTTATGCTTTTGGAAAGTTCACAAACCTTTAAACTAACATTTCAGCTCAAATTTGTCACTAAGATGCATCTCAACTTTCTCAACCAGCAGAACTGTCACATTAACAAAATGGTTGGGTTAGCCCGACACACGTGTTATAGCGCTTTTCCACCTTCTACGCCCTCAAAGAGCTTTACTCACCCATTCACACGCACACACACTCATACACCAGTGTACGCAGACACTAGAGGCGAGGTGGGTTAAGTGTCTTGCCCAAGGACACAAGAAAAGCATTCATTTGTGGGATCGGGAATCATGCCACTAATGGATCTGACTGCTCTGCTAATGATGTCGAGAGTGGGATTCGAACCGCCAACCTCAAGATCAGAGGACAAACATACACCAGCGCATCCAGTACAGTAACTATAATCATATATTGGTGACAAAATAATGTCATTCCCTCTGCCACTCCCATGATCTAACCCAAACCTGATCCACCCACATGTGTGCGGTGTAATGACAGCTCACACACTCCCGCCTGCGTAAGTCCATTTGCAGGTCCCTCTCATCCAGCGCTGGATTCATTTCTATCTTTGGCCTTGTTTAAAAGCCCGACTGGCTGCTGCTGTCACTGTGAGGCATTCAGGCTCAGTTCGGATTGTGAGGTGCAAATGTATAAAAGGGGCTGGGCTGCGGGCTCACTGTGAAGAAGACCAGATGGTAGTAACTGCAGAAATACAGAAATATGGGGTTTAAACGCTTCTTCAAACACTCAAATGGGAGGATTTGGAGTTTTAAGTATTGGTTGCCATGTAAAGTGGTCTATGGTCTGCTCGTTCAGATTAAAATTATATATTAGCTCTAACCTTCTTCATAAATGGGTACAAAAAAGAAAGAAAAAACACTTTTAACTGCAAAATTCTGGGAAAAAAAACCCAGAAAAAAACTATTGCTTTCTGTGCCGCAGCAGTAAAATGATCAGCCCCCTCAATCTGTTTCTCTTCATCACTTCTGGCTTGTTTCTGGCTTGTTTTGGCTGACTTTCACTATTACACAACTAACTTGGAGCCTTCTTGTGTTGTCCAGACACAGTTTTTCGACTTCATTTCTCCTTACTCTTCTGATCAAATTGCTTACACTGCAATGCATCTCAACACTGATGCAAGCAGCTACCGTTATTAGCCTCATTTTGTTCTCAATTGCACTCCATCCAAAGATCTACTGTGGCAAATGTGACGTTTTGTATGCTCAAATGTTTGTCACAAATCCCCGTCTCAAATCTACACATTCACTCACCTCTTTTCCCTCTTTTCCTCCTGTATTTTTGATCCCCGAAACAAAACCTTCCAAAATAACACAGCAGAACCTTCATAACCGACTGTGAAAAGTGTTCATTTGGGCTGGAGATCGCTGTTTTAAAATCTACCTTGTTTTTGGTGTTTTCTCTCCCACCTTTGCGCGCTCTTCCCTGGGGCCATAAAACAGTACTTTTACATATATTACCTTTTGATTAATGGAGTCGTATTCATTATTCTGCCCCATTGCTAATTAGAAAACGTGGCTTGCTAATGATATACAGTTGGAATAATACTAGCCCAGGAGGCACGCTAGCACACGGTGGTTTGCTAGCGTAGTCCATAGATCCCAATGCAAGAGGGAGCTGTCAGTAGAACGTGATGAGTGTGAGTACGGTGTCACTCTTAATCAGAATAAATATGGGAGTGGGGGGTCTCGATATAATTATCATTTGGATGTGTTCATAATCTTCTGATTGTTTAAAAAAAAAAAAAAAAGGAGAGGGAAAAATTCTAGTTGGTATATCACATTTATGGCCACGGCAAGACAGACAATAAGACAGGAGGCTATTCAGAGGAGAATATGATTTATTTAGAGATATCTTAAAGCTACCATTTGTAATTAGATCCCACCCGGCTCTGTTGTATTCTCACATACAGTGGGCCCTCGTTTATCGCGGGGGTTACGTTCTAAAAATAACCCGTAATAGTAGTATCAGCTTTATTTTTTACAATTATTATATATGTTTTGCAGCTGTAAGACCCCTCACCACACACTTTATACACTTTTCTCACACAGGCATTAACATTTTCTCACATTTCTCTCTTGTTTAAACACTCTCAAAGTTCAAACCTTCGTCGGCGCCTTTGTCGGTGCAGAACGTTTCATCGACATTGTGGGTTTTGTCGGAGAGAAAACTTGCAAACATACAGCACTTAAGAGTCACACTGCGATCCAACATTTCTGTAAATTTGTCTGAACACATTCTGTACTGTACAGGAGACACGGAGGAGACTGATGGACAATGGTCTACAGTCCCTCAGCCAATCAGGACGCAGAACACAATGCACATTCATACTCTGGGTAAATGAAAAATTGCACACAAAAAATCCGAGACCACAGCGAGACCACAGAAGGTGAACCGCATTATAGTGAGGGACAACTGTACCACTAATAAACAACATTACTGTTGTTTGAAAATGTTCCAGCTTTGCCCCCTCACCTGGCCTTTGTTCAGACTCACCTGTGCTCTCTGGTCTTCTTCTGTTCTTCTGTGTTTTTTCACCTCTACTGGTATGGTAACAAAACTCAAATCAAGCTTCCCCTATGGATTAAATATAGGGGAAATGCATGATCCTACTCAATTATTTTTGCCATATTTAAAACAGTAAATGTTGTATGTCACTTTCCTGCCCCCTGCTCATGTCCAGGTACATGTAATTGCTTTGCCTGGAAATTTCCACAGTGCACCGTTAAGACGAGCAGGCACCCACCATCACTCTCACACCGCTGCTGTACTCCCCTGCCCCCCGTCCGGCCCGGTGGTGTTAATGGGTGCAGACGCAAAGGGACTTATTCTGCCAATGGACAAGTCACACCAACTTTTCACATGGCATCATCATTTTAAAGCTCGACTTCACCTGGAACACTTTAAGATGCACTGGCTGCTGCTTCTTCCCCATTGTATATATGTAATCTCAAATGTTTTATTGGATTTTATTCATTTAGATGCTCATTATGCTCACTGCTGCATTATGTAACTGGTGGAGGGTCGACCACCTGCTCATCTCCTTGGGCAAATTGCACAAATGCATGTCATTAAAGGTATTTTTAATCAATAAAATACAGGCAACGTAATAACTCCTTAATTGGGACAAGCAAAAAGCAAACCTCCCCAACAGAATTTTTTCATTGAGCGCCGAAATACACATTAACATTTTATACACATGAATGTGCTGTTTGTCCAGTCCAAAGGTAAATCTTATATCTAAAAATGATTTGATCTCTTTTTATTTTAATAGCAATATCTCTTCATGTATAAGAATCTGGTTGCCATGCAAAATGTCTAGATGTGTCTGCTCCTCCTAAACAGAGCAGTGCCTTTCCTTTGGCAGTGCTCGGTTTGATCGATTTAAACAGAAAGTTATTGTATACATATTTTTCCATGACTGACCAAATCTAATGTCCACTTCATCTGCAAAATTTCACTTTTTGAAGCAAAGATTTCCCCAAACCAAATTTTAATTTGAGCAACATCTGCAGAAGTGTCCCTCTACTATTCTCTCTCACTCGCTCTGATTTGCAAAATTTATGAAGTCAGTGGTGGTGTACGACCAGAAGCATGGGTCCGGTCTGGTTCGTTATATTTGGTTCTGAGCAGCCCGTCCTCCACACACTTGTTTCTTCCCAGGGCGAACACCACCCCCTGCTCCACCTCATCTGAGCCCGGCTTGAATTTACTTACCGCAATGTTAGTAAATGAAGGCCACTGTGTTTCCACCAACGGTCAAAGTTCACTCTGCACTCCGTACACTCTGTTAACACGTCTCCACTCCTTTTGCAGCTCAGAGGTCAGCATTTCCCCCCATTACCTGCTTGTTATTCCCTTGCTCCCCTCAGCGCACTCCCATTACAGATCAAGAGTCTATCTGAAGCTAATAGCATCAGCCCATAGCTCTAGGGCCTGCTAACCTATACCCCAGTATACAGTCTTCTTGGAGTAGGGTTAAGTACTGCCAAGCCAATGTACTAACACAGTAGTCTGTCTAAGCTTAAACAGTAATGATGATATGAGGCGCTGGCGATCCCCATTGGGAGCTCCTCAGGGAGTTCAAAGTGCCTACTCAGCATTGTAGGCAGCCAGGGAAACATTGCTCAAGGGCACAGCAGCAGGTGGGAATCTGCTATAGAAAGAGGGCGGAATTAAGTTTGATTTTTCTATTACACTTTTGTAATTGGCTTGTTTTTTTCTGGGTGGTAGTAAAAGAAACGCTTTCATTCCTTTATGGTGGGAAATAGAAATCCGATGGCTTATTTCATTTATGATTTTTCCAATGACAAACTGAATCAGTGTTGGTAGAAAACAGTTTCTAAAAAGCATGACCTGTTTGCGTCCCCACATACAAAGTAAACAAGTTCTAATAAAATACTGAGTTTACTGACTACAATTGATATTGATTTATTCTTAATTGGATACATAAAAATGGACATGGCCAAGTTGTGGATGTTTTTTTTTATTTGGTTTTGGTTTTGGTTCTTTTTCAGACCAAGGTTTAGTTTGTTTTCCTACCTGACAGTTTCGACTGATCATTAGCACTCTTAGTCAAAGTGGTCACGTGATGTTGCTGCGCCATGCCCCAGCTGATTCGAACAGGTTTTGGCGCTGTCTTCCTACAGGTGGAGGCAGGACGACAGCTCCATCTCCAGTCCAACTTCTTCAGGAACCTATTCGAGGTGTGTGAGACTAAAAAAGCCCCACTGTCCCGGGTTTAAAGCCCGCAACGATGTTTGTTGTGCTCTGTCCCAAAGTTGTTTGCTCCGTCCCAGTCTATGATGTGCTTCCCTCATTAACGGAAGACCAGATGAAGCTCACTGGACTAGGTTTTCATTTGGTGTTTTAGTTCTCAAGATGATTTTCCAATCAAAAACGCAGAATGAGCTTCACATAAGTCTCTCAGTTGGGTTGCCAGTTCCTATGACTAAATCCAGTTTAAACCTACTTCTCTCTGATCTGAATCCTCACTACCTAAAGCCCTCCAACTGAAAAATGAATCAGTACTACTGCAGTTTCTCCAGCTCAGTGAGTGAATTTTAGAGGTTCTGAGCTTTCACATGCGGCATGACTTGACCATATACTGAGAAAAACCTCTATATTTAGGTTAAGGAGCTGGCAACCCAGATTCAGTTATGATTGTAGTCTTTTTTTAACCTGATATTTTAGTCATTTTTAAACTGAATTAAGTTTTCTATAAATGTGACCCAATTTGAATGGCAACTGCTTTCTTATACAGGATAATGAGTCAAAATGACAGAATGAAAGCAGCATGGCCTAGAAAACTCGACGTGTGAATGGGTAGAGGAGTTGAACAGCAGATAAAATGTAGCTCTGTCCCCCTGGAGCCAGCAGTTTGTCACTCGTGTCACTTTTTGATAGTGTCACAGATTCAGTACTTACCCCAGCCTCTAGGGGCACTGTTGTCACTGCAATAAGAGAGCAAACATGGAGCAGTATGGCTCCAAAATCGTCCATGTAAAGATTGTCAGTCTAGACATTTATAAAGTTTGTATCAGTGTGATTTGGACAAAAAAAAAAGATTGAGAAATTGGGCTGCTGTGTTCAAAGATTGTTCTGAAGCATTTACAAGGAAAACTGTTGTTTACAAGTTCTTGGACATAACTTGTTGAAATAAAATCTTTTCTACTTTCAAGGTACAAGAAGCACTTTCCTTCAAGGAACCACTCAGCCGCCCCACATACACATACTTACACCAGTGTACACATGGGAGCAAGGCTGGTGTCTTAAAACATCTTTGGAAAATGGGATTAAACTGCTTACCTGTGGGTCAGAAGATCTCATGGCTCCACATTTTTTATGTCAGTAGCGGGATTCGAACCAACAAGCACTATACCAACTGAGGTACAAAAGTCTGGACCAGGAACATATATGATGCTTAAGCCCCACTATCTTACACGCTGACCCACTCAACCTGTGCTACAAGCTGACCAGAAACCCATCAGAACCCATGGACTTCATACTGCAAAGTTCATACTGCAAACTGTGATCCCGATCTTACATTTAGAGCACATTTGGGCCAGCACACCACAACATTTCAAAGAGGTGTTATGAGGAAAGTAGCGACTCAAGCAGAAAGAGTGCTGATCCCACATACTGCAGTCTGAGCTGCTGGGCCTTATTAATGAAGCTACGTGTAGAGTAGTAGTCACCATAGAAGCATGTTGTGTGAACTCATTTGACGTTCGCTACCAGTCAAAAATTTGGACACACCCTCTTATTCAAAGTTAAATAACTACCAGTCACCCTTTTGGACACGCTGCCCTCTTATTCAAAGTTAAATAATATTCACTTCACAGCTGTGCATTGTCAGGGTCAAGAAATGCCAAGAGTAAAACAGTGAAAGTGATCAAAGGAAAGAGTGGCTATTTTAAAAAAATCTAGAACAAGTTTTGAGTCATTTTGAGCTACACTCCATTTGTGCCCATTCATAGTTTTTGATGCCTTCAGTGAGAATCTACAATGTAAATAATTATGGAAATAAAGAACAAACTTTTGACTGGAAGCGTATAAGACCAGAAACATGAGTACCATAGAATCCCTGCTCTCTCTATCAAAGTTTAGTGTTTCTATTGTTGTTTCCTCCAGTGTTCTCTTGTTGGTGGTTGATAGATAGGAAGGGATGTCTCTGAATGACCCAGGTATAACTTAAAAATAACTTAAATAATAAATAAATATGAGTTATAATATATTATAAGCTTCCTCAGCCTTTTCCTTCTTCATTTGCTATTTGATAAATATTGGATGTATGATGTTTGACTTTGAACTACCTGATCAAAGCCAGCCTTTTCACTGTTTCACATTAAGACAACAGTGACTTACATTCACACGGCTATTGGTTCTGGAGAATAATAAACTCTTTACTAAATTATGCAGAATGACTGACAAATTAGAGAAGAACTTTTTTTTCAAGTTCATCTTTTATATAAGCCTCTAATCAAAAACTTTAAAAGTAAAAAAAAGATAATGTTTTTTATATTTATATGACCCAGAATTATCCTTTGTTTTTGTTTTTTCCAAAATACTTTTTTCAATGGGAACTTTGAAGATGCTGCATCTGTCTCTTTTTATACCGTATCTAAACTGACCACTGCTCCTTTGCAGCTCATTGAAATATTCATATAAAATGAATTATTGATGAAAAATTAAGTAAAAATGTCTGGCATGGACACATTATATAATACTAAACTGATCATCTGCACGCTAAGTACAAGGCAAAATGGAAAAATATGTACTCTGTACTATAATTTTTGATTTTTAAAAAGTGTATATCTGAATTAATTGAACTCCTTGACTCGGATTTAGAGGACCTCTAAGTTCTGGTTCAATGGAGCAAGACAACATCATCTGCAGCGGAGATGAGGCCCTTTGGTACCCGATCTAGCCCCTGACTGCAGCTAGAAATTCTGTCCATAAAAGCAATGAACAGAACAGATCTGAATTACAGCTGGCAATGCAAACACAGCTCCCATTCAACCCTTAGCAAAGGGCCCTGGACCCTATAATCCCGGAGATTCCCCACAGGACACCATGGGGGACACGGTCGAATGCCTTCTCCAGATCCACAAAGCACAAGTGGACTGGTTGGGCAAACTCTCATGAACCCTTGAGCACCCGATGAAGAGTATAGAGCTGGTCCAGTGTTCCACAACCGGGACAAAAACCACACTGCTCCTCCTGAAACTGAGGTTCAACTACTGGCTGTATTCTCTTTTCCAGTGCCCTGGATTAGAATTGATGCGGTCGCTGTATTGGACTGGAGAAGAAGCCGAGTCAAAAGACAAAACTCTCAAATTACTGCTCAATCTGTGTTTCTACACTCACCTATGGTCATGAGCTTTGAGTAATGACCGAAACGACAAAATGACAGATACAAACAATACAAAACTTTCGTCCATCAGGTGGCTGGGCGCTCCCTTAGAGATGGGAGCAGAGTCGAGCAGAGCCAGCTGAGGTGACTTGGACATCTGTTCTGGATTTGAATTAAATAGTACCAAAATTCACTCTCAAACTCAGATCAACTTTAACTACTTTCTATAGCCCATGCATAAGGAGTAACACAAGTACCTCATTTACCCAGCACTTTCTTCAACCTTTCTGAGAGTTGTAACTTGAAGGTATACCCAAGCACGCTGGCACCGTCCTCCAGACAGCCGGCCAATTATAAAATTATGAGTGAAGACTTCCTCTAGATCCCTCATGGCCTTAAGAACCGCATTACCCATGAGCGCCTTGGCTTTGAAACACCTCGCCCTCCCCATCCCCTTCATAGCACGAAGATGACACAAACTCCAGCTCCTGACAGCCAAAGGTTCCAACTTCCAACCATTTTTTTTTTTCTTTTTCGTCTCCTCCTTTTTCCAATTCGCCCCTAGTGTTTTAAAAGCAATCCAAATCCAGAGCGCCCTCCCCACGCTGGCGTCATGACAACCACAAGAAACAGTTTTGAGTGCCACAATTGACATATCCTTCCCATCCATTTGGCATGTCACCCGCCTTTTTCTGGACACCTGATTGATTCTGACAGCCTATATTGGGTATTTGAAATGAAAGAGAATATTGTGATGAAATCTTAATGAGTTGGAATTTCTTGCAGCGAGTTTTTTTTCTTTTTTTTATTACGGGCCGCCAGTTTTGAACATTTTTCAAAGTAACGCACGCCCAAATTCCTCTGTTTGCAATGAATTAGTAATATAGTCTTGTCACTGAAGTATGCCGCATTCTTTAATCAAGCCCCCAGCTCGGAACAGACGCCTCTTGGAAGGTTGTTTTTGTGATCAAGACAATTAGAAACTTTGGGTATGTGTATGGATTGTGTATGGGTTTTTTGTGGTATAAAAAGGACCTTCTGTCATGGGTTATTGGTCTTGACATAGCACATCAGAAATGAATGGGGATTTGAGGAGGACTTGTGAACTATGGATGGGTGTAAAAGAGCGGAGCAATGTTGCTTTGTTTAACATTGTCAAAACATCTCTGGGCTAATTTGGATTTCAATTTTCTTTGTAGAGAGACACACAGAAGATTTCTCTGTCTTTGTCTAGTGTCTTTTCAAAGATATTTGGGGACTTTAAGAAGACATATTGTGCTTGAGTCTGCTGTATAGTTATAATCTGTGACACCCAAGGATCATTATGTTATAATTTGGACATTTTAAATCACAATATGCCTCTAAAACAACTTAATAAAAGAAACAAGTTTGTCATCGCAACAAAGAGCTCCAAAGTGGTCAGAACCTTAGATTGTTGCAGGTTTATTTTTCATTTGTACTGAAATGGCAGTTGGAAATGGAGTTGATCAGAGTAATGACATCTAAAGATTACTCAGACATGTATGAATGACTCTAAACACAACTTCGAGAGGGTAAATGAGAAGGGAAACAACTATAACATGGTTAAAAGCCTTGAAAATTAGATTTTGAATAATAGTTTGGCTTTAAAGAATTATTCCAATACTCCTGGTAAGAAAAAGAATAAATCAATTTGCGTAATGTGAACATAATTTATGTTTAAAAAGGAAATTGGATTAAGTTTACATAAAATGTTAAATGTCAGATTAGTGCAGACAGTACTTCCTGTAACATTTAGCCCACAGTGTACAGTTTGAAGAATTCACGGATATTTCCCCAAATTTCAGACTTCTGCCTCCCGGGGCTATCTTAAAGGACCAGTACTTGACTTTTATATCTTCTAGTAATGTAATTCAGGAAAGCGCCCTTTACTCCATGCAGCGTGTTGTTAAAGCAGCTACCATATAATATCACATTTGCATTTTAATAGACATTTTATTGGATGAGTGCCGTAAAGTAACAACTAACAATCTTGAGTTGTGGCTTGTTTCATCCATATAGGCATGATGTTGGATGAGCCCATACGCAGTTGGATTTAAAGCAGTTTGCTTTCTGAACAAGTGGGAAGGGTGCCATCAGGTTCTGTGTGAGTGCTGCTAACTGCAAACAGCAATGACAAAGAACAAACGCAAACTTTACCTTCATATGGCTCAGACGGAGCTGTTCATATGGAGCTGTTCTCAAGCAGATGTAATTTATAAAGATTCAGGGATACTGCATTTGTAGATCATCAAAGAGACATTTTTTTTTAACTTTGCAAATAGAAGACCCCCAAACTGCATTTTACCCTGGACTACAACTGTCAAAAGTATCGCAAATCAAATACTTATCGATTGTAAAACTAGTATCGAAACTAATTATAACTAGATTTTTGAGCTGGCAGTTCCACAGTTGCTCAGTAGGTAAAGTGTTTGTCCACTGATCTGAAGGTTGACGGTTCAAATCCCATTGACCTACAAGTTGGTGGTGTGATTCTAGCTCTCACAGATGAATGCTTCTGTTGTGTCCTTGGGCAAGACACTTAACCTATTTTGCCACAAGTGGAAAAGTGTGACCATTTACCAAGTTCAATATTCTATTAAAAAAATAAAAATAAAAAAAAAAATATCACACAACTGCAAAAAAAAAAAAAACAAAATTTCCCCTGAAACGTTTCAAAGTAAGTTTTATCTGAACTAGTGTAAAACCATCTGACATAATAAACAAATACTATTATTTTGTGTTAAAAATTACACTACTGTCTAAAAGAGTTTTTAAAATCATCATTTGGTATTAACAGTACTGAGTCTAGACATTTGTGGAATTTTCACATCCAAGATGGCCGACTTCGTTTGTCAGAGGGCGTGGCCATAATAATCTTTTTTGTTTGGGCAATCACTTTGATTTTTTGTGTTACCATTTGGTGGCTCTAAACGACAAAGTTGACGTCCCGGGGCGTCTCCCAGACGCCCTGTTATTTTGACTGAAGCGTTTTCATTAGTCTCGACTAGTCTTTTCATTAGTCTCGAGTTTGAAGTTTCAGTTTCATGACAGCACTACTCTGGACCTCCATGAAGCTCGAAGCCTCTCTGTGTGCACTGGTCTCTCGTACTCTTTGGTGTGTTGGCGTATTTGGTGTTGTGTGGTGCAGTTTGTGTTGAAGCTTACGGGAGCTGACACGCCTCTTGTCTGTCTGCCTCCACCTGACTCCTGTGCGGCTGCTCCTCTGACAGAGCTGCAGTGTTTCATCAGCTCAGATCACCCACACTCTCTGCAAAGCTACAAGTGTCCAGTACTATCTGTGTCTGCTGTGGGAAGTGCAGTGTGTCAAGAAGGTTGATGGAGTCATCTGTAAATCAAATGTTCACAAAATTATTGTATTTATTAATTTATGAACAACTTTGGACCACTGCAAACTGTTTAAAATGAAGTAGCTCAGTTTTTCATATTTTTTCTGATCTACAAACATACCTCGAGTTGTGTTTTGTTTCATTCACACATGTTTAACACTCAAACCCTGCAGATTTAGTTAAAGGTCTTGACAGAAAATGCTCTGTTTCACCATGTGATGTCATGTGGTAATACGGGAAGTGCTCCATTGATTTCTTAACTCCATAAACCCTCTCTAGAGTGTTCTCTTCTCTACTGAACAAAAAGTAAAAGATAGTGGCTAACTTGAAAACTACCTCTTCATGACATCACAAGGTGGAACAAAGCATTTTAACTAACTAAGTAATAATGCAGAATTACTCAAAAATGCATGCATAAAACAAAATACAACTCCGGGTATGTTTTTGAGGTGGGAACGGCTTTAAAACATGGCTCAAAGCTGACAACAGTCACTTTTGTGTAATATAGGACCTTTAAGTACAACCTCCATGTAGCTGGCTGGTTACATGATGCCAAAAGTACCTGCTCTGGGCATTGTGAACTTTAAACTTTTTTTGCTAATCACTGCAGTAAAAGTTTATTGCACTGAAAACACAAATGTCCTCTGAAATTGAGTTTAGTCAAGTTAGTTAGTTTGTTTTTCACACTTTCAGCACCATGGACAGTTACAACGAGTATACCCGAGTCAAACACCACTGTGGTCTGTGGCCGTGGTCAAATAAAGACAAAGGGGGTGTGCCAAAAACTTTCTAATTACATATTTCCATATATCTGACCAAAACTGTGCTCACAAGACTACACAGGAGTTCATGCAAAAGTATTTATGCAGAAAAAAGGACTAAGAAACAATGCATTTATATCAAGACAGACTGAACTTGTTTTTCAGGCTGGCTTTTCTTTTTAGTAACTTTTAAATAAAATGGTGGAAGAAGTACAAGTAAGTAGTAAGTAAGTAAGTAGTAAAAGTCCAGATACTGGAGTAAAAAATAAGTAAAAGTATTACATGAAAGAATCTACTTAAGTTAAAGAATTACTAAGAAAGAAGTACTATTACTGTTTAAAAATTTACTTAAAGAGCAAGTAAATATAAAAGCTTCAAATGTATTGGTTTAGATTTTTTTTTTTTTTTTTTTTTTTTTTTTAATGCTGAATTTTGTTCAATAGAAACAACTGAATCACTCGTTTTTATTTGTATATTTTTTGTTTCCTCAAGCTATGAACGTGTTAAAAGGACTCCCTCAGAGCCCCCTCAGCAGGTCTCAGTCCTGTTCAAAAATGTAGTGGAGTAGAAAGTACAGATATCTGCTCTCAGATGTAGTGAAAAAAAAAAGTAAAAAGTATCCACTGTAATATTTAAACTACGTAAAGTACAGATACTAATTTGTATTTAAGTACAGCACTTTACTACTTTTACTTTGTTACTTTCCACCACTGCCTCAGACATAACTCATTAAATCTGCAAGATGCACAGTAAAAATCACTCTTGTTTTTAGGGTTTTTTGCACCTTATAATTCAACAAACACCGTTCATTTTGTGTCTTGATTGCAGCTCTGTTTACTCACACGTCACATCTTACTTACCTCTTCTTCCATCCCAACCAAAACACCACGGCTTAGTTTCAAAAAGCTCTCTGTAGCTGAATGGTCTCCTCACATCTATTTGGACTTTATATTTTAAAGAGTTCCTAGTACTAGCAGAGTACGACGCCAGCCAACCAGACCTCCGCGCTCCCTTGTGATCCAGACTCTGAACAGTTGGTGCCCCTCAATAAGTTATACCCCCATCATCACGCAACAGTCGGGATGAATTTCAGCTTTAGCCTGTCTAATTAGTCCCCATCAAAAATGCAATTCTTTTTTGGGGAATTTTGCCGCTAGGCCTGAGTAGCCGAAAGCATAGTTACCTGGTGGGAGAAGAAAATAATGAATGGAGGAAAAAAGGACTCTAACCCGGAGCCATAAGTACATTTATATGCTTGACACAGGCCTGCCATCAATGTTGGGTCGAATTCTAATTGAATTTCAGAGATGTATGTGTAATTTTGCCATTAATATGAATGTTAGCATGCTAAATATTTCAAGCTTTTCATGGATATTGTGAGTATCTCATATATCCTTCAAAAGTGTATTAATTAATAAGCTCTTTTCTGATACCTGGTGTGGGGAAGTTATAATATGCAGGTAGTGGATGAGATAAAGTCACAATGGAGGGAAGAGGTTCATTACAACATGCTTTGGTTATAAAGGCTGTTTCTCCCTCTGGGTCTGAGTGGGCCAATGCTGGACAAATAAAGGCAATCAGATGAAGCTGAGGTTGATGAAAACATATGCATGTTTACATTCAGCCAGCTGGTCAAGTTACAGGTCAGATCTGTGGGGAGGTGACTAGAGAGTTCAAAAATTTGAGCAATAAAACACATGTAATTGATCAAATGAAAGATATATACGTCTGTGCCATACTGTGGTACGTCCCATCCCATCAAAAAAAAAAAAATCATCATTTTAATTATATAATTTAAATTATTTGATCAATATATTATAGACATGTGTAACAAAGTGGTTTTTTTTTTTATTTTTGTCATGTGTTTGCAAGCTTTAAAAAAATCAATAGTCAGAAATATATAAAGGAATATATATATATAAATATATATATATATATATATATATATATATATATATATATATATATATATATATATATATATATATATATATATATATATATATATATATATATATATAGATAGATAGATAGATAGATAGATATAGATAGATAGATAGATAGATAGATAGACACATAACTTGCAGAGCGCATTCTCCAACTCTTTCTTTCCATGTTATTTGTTTCTCGTCTCTTGCACAGTTCCTCCGCTCTCCCTTTCACAAATAGGTTACCGTGCTGATACATTTTAATATAGAGACACGCTTGGCTCGTTAACATGCTCCGTTCATTAGCGCCTAGCTTTTTCACAATGTGCCAATGCTGTGTGGCCTTTGAGCAAATTAATAATGGATTAATTAAGCAAATGAATTGGCGGGCTGGAGACGGCGTTCCATCACTTTGAATTTGGCCCCTGATGGGTGAGGGCCCCTTACAAGGCTGTGTTGTTCTGACAGCGCCTCCCCCTCCTCCCCCCTCCCACCTAAAAGCCCTAGCAAGTACCATTTGTCTACGGGTTAACAGAAGAGACAAGATATAGGGCACTTTGAATAATTCACGCTCCCACAACACATGCACTTTTGCTTTTCAGGCTCGAGTTATAATTTAATTAGAAACTTCTGGTGTGTTGCTGGCTGCTGAAATATTAAAATCTTCCGCTGATCACGTTGGATTAGCCGCAGTGCCAAAATTCCCAGAGATGTCAGTTGTTGTCTTTGGATGCGCTGGTCTGGTTGGGTTTGTTGATGCTTCCATTAGAGACAAAAGAAGGCACCTCTGGAATAGTTAATGGCGGACTTGATAGAGGAAGAGGAGGAGGGGTAATAGAATCACTAGCAGATTTGAGAGAGACGCATTAGAAAGATAGGTCCCTTAGCAGAGGTAAAACAAGGAAGAGGCTGGGGCTTCACTCTGTACTTCCTGTCGCACGAAACCTGTTGATTATTGGCAGTGATGTCCAAGTGGACCTGAGAAGAAATACTGTATATATTTATCTATATGTAACTGATAGAACTGATAGAATTTGTTTTTTATATAATGTGTGTATGTGTCTTAGGAGTTTAACAAATTGGTATATTCTCAGGAAAATTGAGCAAAAATTTTTATTTTGTGAGAATGGAGAAATATAAGAAAAAAAAAAAAAAGAATATATCCATTAAACGAAAGAGTCACAAACCATTCAAAAAAATGTGTCAAAAATGTGTGAGTTTTTTTTTTTTTTTTTTTTTTTTTTTACTCAGACCTGTTAAGGCTTGGCCATTTCAATCAAGACATTTTAATAACTTCTCTTTGCGCACTCGGTATACTTTTCGATCCCACCTCTATTAACAACAAGGCCTCTAAACGTTATTCCTCATATTTCAATTAACTAGAATATCTTCAAACACAGTACCTCCAACCGGCAAGCTACACCGCTAATTATGTGCCTTTGTTTCTTTTGAATGTCTTTGATAAATTCACAAGTGTCACTGGGTGTTACTCTGCCTGTCCCAACTGAACCTCACACAAACCAACAACAAACAATAAAACAGCATGGCTAACTTCAGGGTACAAAGTGTGTGTTCTCTCTGAGGTTGCTGTTCGATGTCATCACTCGTCTACCATCTCCACACAGTGTCATTGGAGACTGCCATTGACTCCGTTCACTTGTACTGCTCGTCTCGGTATAGCTCACGGCACAATATGTAACACAGGTTATATTAGTGCACTGTAAAAACACAATATCTGCGTAAGGACAATGGTGTGAGTTAAAAACGTTTTGAGTAGTTTTGGCTAGGTGTGGTTAGTAGCTAGCGAGATATTTACAAATCTGTCTATAACAATACAAAAGCTAGGTGTATCTACAGAAATAAAATGACGTAAATTCTGAATATCTAAGTTTGAGTACTGTATTTTCCAGAGTATAAGTCGCACTGGAGTATAAGTCACGCTGGGGTATAAGTCGCACCAGCCAAAAAATGCATAATAATGAAGAAAAAGACATATATTTCACATATAAATCGCATCTGAATAAAAGTGTGACTTATAGTCTGGAAAATACGATAGTTCTGGTGTAGATATATTTAGATAGTAGTGCTAAACGTGGCTTGTTTTAGGTATTTATGGCCTTTAAAATTCTGAATATCACATTTAGCGCTCCCTCACGGACCCTATTCGAACCCTCCTTACGGTTAGCTGTAAGGCTCCGCCCACAAGCCTACGTCACCTATGCTCCTAAACGACGGTTCTCCATAAATATAAAAAAAACATGATACAAAACTATTTACAACAACTTCACAAACCTGATGCGATGTGCAGTAGTGTCATTAGTAGTAGGACACACTCTATGTTGTGATAGCGCTCTGAAGGGGGAGTGACTTAATGCGGAGAGCAATGGGACGGGAGACTCAGAGCGCTAAAATAAAAGTGAAACTTATAAGCTACAAGTGTGTGGTCATTTGGAGAGCCATGCAAAGGTGTTAATACGCTGTTGTGAACGCCGTTTTACATATATTTAGTAATCCATTTCGACAAATTAAGCTCTAAACAAATCAAATCATGACCTCAAATGTCACTTTACATAAAATGATTATATTTTATTATAACTAAAAGGGGGGAAATGTGCTTTTCTCATACGTACTTTTCAAATAGCAACATGTCTGCAGTGTGTGGATCCGTCCTACATAGGCTACTACATAAATGTCACTGTACCATTAGTTGAAATCAGGCCTGGACAGATGAACCGTAGTAAAAAGGGATAAATACTAGTCGTGGGGATTATAATTAGCTCTGCCTGTAGCGAGTCTCCAGTACATCTCTGCCAGTGGTGATAAGTGACCAGGACCGCAATGGAACAACCTGTCACACATAACTCACACATAACTCACTGGACGAGGGGCTGCCCATTCACTGCACCACTTACTCATCATGATCTCAATGAGTCTTGTGTCATATACACTTGATGGAAGACAAAAGAAAATCAACACAAAAATGCATGGTATTTATATAACTTGCACAAAGAACATGATGCAATTATGACTCTTGTGAGTTTTAAGCCCTATTATGATGTTACCTCCTCTAAAACAAACCTGGAGTTGTGTTTTGTTTCATTCACACATGTCTGTCTGCATAACCAAAGACCTCAAAATGCTCAGTTCCACCTAGTGATGTCATGTAGTGGTAGTTTTCACGTTAACGCCTCTCTTTTACCTTTAGTTCAGTAGTGAGAAGGCATTCCAGGGCTAGAAGTACACAAAGTCCGGCCACAAAAATAAAAGTAATAATAATAATAATGGATTTTTTTTTATTTTTTTTCCCCCACTTATTATTTTTCTTATAAACCGTAAAAGCTAGAGTCATGTGACTTTCTCACATTGTCCCTCATCACAAATAAGGGCCTTGTGATTTTTTACTTAAGTCCAAGACAAATTGATTGGCTGTTCATATCATTGCATTCAGCTCACAAATGTGCATAAACGCTTTATTAGCTTTTTCCAAATAAAAAATGTGTGAAAGAAATCTTTTTTTGAAATATTCCAAAAATTGCGATTTTGTTGAAAATTCAGCATAACCACACCCAAAGTCATATTCAAAATATAATTGATGATCTTTAATCACAGATGGGTTTAGTGGGTTTTGGCCAAATTTGAAGTGTTTGTGATTAAAACTGCAAAGAGACGTTTTAGGGCGGGGCCATAATATCATTTTTGCAGTTTCATATTTTTACATTGACTTTTTTCCAGGTCAGGCTCCCATTGGCCCAATGAAAATCAAAGTTTGAGGGGGCACTACCGAGTCATTTTTCATTATTTTTTCTCTGAGTTTTCGGTGACTATTAGAGCTCATCGAGTTCTAATTTTTGACACCACTCACTGCCATGTCGGGGTGTGTTTACTACCTGATTTGTGCCATTTTCCAGGTTCCAGACTCAGGCCAAATAATAATAATGTTTTGGATTTGTATAGTACTTTTTTGGACACTCAAAGACGACTTGTAGGCCCAGCTGCCCTGACTGACATAGCTGCCAATCTGTGCCATCGGCCCTTCCGACCACTGCAGCACTCATACACACATCACATTCATTCATTTCCGTGCCTGAGGACACAAGGACTGTCACTGGTGCCGCACTGTGGCACCTGATGTTTCCAGTGGTTTCCCATCCAAGTTCTCACCAGACTGAGCCCTGCTTAGCTTCTGAGCTTTGACGAGATCATGCTTTGACAAGCCAGTATGGCAACACTACTTTACTTTATGGGATATTTTGCTGAAGCAAATGTTTCACGATTAAATCATTTGGTCCAATCTTCATAATAACAGATATGATCAACTGGAGCAAAAATACACCACATTAGGAAGAAGCCACGGCCTCTCTCTGAGGCCAAGTGTCTCCCTGTGACTGCCCATTGGTTTTAAGTGGCTGGTGCATTTTTCATGGGACAGTGGTCGTTGGGAACGTCTTGTCACTCTATTACAGCATATTCAAATGGTCGGGCCCATAATGTTAAAATATTCATTAAGTATTGAAACACGTTAATTAAGGGAAGAGCTATATTCTTTAAATGGGACAGGCTTTTAACACATTGGTAATGGCAGCACATGAGTACTATTCAAAGTGACGTGTGGTTACCCAGGCCCATGTCGCTGTGGGGTTCATGCATGTTGGCACAGAGTGGAGGAGTGGTACCTCTCACTGCTGTTCACATAAATGATCTCTGGTCATGTGTTAAGTGGTGTTTCATTAACACTGACCCAGGAGGACAGTGATAATGGTAGGAACAGCTGTGTATAGGTGCTACTAGCAACCTCAAATACACTTGACTATGGCACATTTAAAGAAGAGGGCATAGAAAAAGCTTTCATTTCATTTTTGTCATAATAGAGCTGGAAATATTTTAGTTTGTGTTCATTTTGGGATTTGTACAGCTAAAAAAAATGATTATAATTTATTAAATAGGGATGATATCAACAAATCCCAATTGACTCAATATTACTCAGACAGAAGAATCAGATAGTGGGTGTCAGGGGTGTCCAAACTCTGGCCCAGAGGCCAAATGCTGCCCTCAGACCAATTTTTCTTGGTCAAGCCTTCTCCTAAATAGGCCCAGTTGATCATAGGCAGTACTTTTTTACAGCAAGCTTAAGTAATTCTACCACTATAACTTAATTGTATTGCATTATGGTACAGACCAAAAATTAATGTTTCAAGACTTATTAAAGGTACGGTGGCTCTGTCAAAGCTACATAAGAATCCACCTGAATGACCCACTGTATTCACCGCCAGTTTAAGTATTTGTCAAAGAAAATATGTGAAAAAGGTTTGGACACCCCTGTCATAAGTCATGTATCACAAATCAGTACACGCTTATGTGAAGTGGCTCAATGGTAAAGCTATAGCACCTTAACAGGGGTACAATGCACTGTGAGTTCCAGTCCTTTAATGTCTCACCTTGCTCTTTACCTCATTACAGTTTGTGTTGCTCCATTAATAAAGCCCATAGGCTGAAGAGAGAATCCTCATATCTTATATAAAGATGACACAAAAATTATTCCATTCTCAAAATAACTATGTACTGGTCCAATTCAACAAGAAGCAAACAAGCTGACTTAACAATGATAACCTAATTAAAAAGCAGTGAGTGTAGCATTAAGCTAATCCCAGTATATTTACATTGAGGATCTTTTCTTCTTCTGGGGCCTAAATGAGCTCTCCCCCACTCCCCCATTCCCCTGCTCCCCCGCTCGGAGCAGGACAGAGCCTATCCTCCATCTTCAGCCTTATTAACCTTTTTGTTGGAATATCTGGAGCATAAAGAGCTCATTAAATATTTACATACGCACTAACCATGATGAAAAATTAAGAAAGCCAAAGTTTTATTAACCTGTAGTAATATAATGTCTACGCTCGGCCAAAAAGAAAAAAAAAAAGAAAACTCATTTTTGCACATTAAAGCCTTGTGTAGTGCATTATAATGTATGGTAAAAAGGCCCTGCTGAATTGATTACCTTTAATATATTATTAGGTTTCCATAAACGAGCTTTATCATAGAATTATGCTTTTAATACAAGGTGTGAGCGAGTGGGGGAGCGGAGATGTTTAGCCTGCAGAAAAATACAATGCAACAGTACCTAATTATCCACTGACATACACGGGCCTACACACTGATAAAAACATGCATATATTAAGAAATTGTGATCCCTGGTAGCCGAACTGACCCGGCTGCTCCAAAGGTGTAGTTGATCTGACACTCAGCCATTCAAATGGGACTAAGTGGTTCTCAATTATTCAAACATATATTCATAAAGGACAGTATAATGCTCTCACCTTAAGAGAGCACAGTGCGACATAGCTAAGAGTGTGCGACAGCGAAGAGCATTTGGAATACAACTTGATTCTGAATACAGGCTATTACATTGTGAAATAATGGTTGTTTACTAGAGGGTTTCATTCAGTTAAAGGTCCTCTATTAAGCAAAATTGACTCCTATGAGCTTTTAGCCGTGTTAGAATGTTGTCGCCTCCTCAAAAACATACTTGGTGTTGTGTTTTGTTTCATTCACACATGTCTGCGTAATCCTCTGTTATTAGTCTGTCTACATTTCCAAATCTCAAAATGTTCTGTTCTCCCTCTTCCGGGTATGTTTTTGATGAGCAAATAACAGTGTAACATAGATCAGACAAAAGCACAAATTTGGACTCTTTAAACCAAACCAGCTAAAACAAATTCATTTCATTGCACACAAGAGCTTCAAGTGAGTAAAACCACAAATGCACAACAAGGGATACTATTAGACAAAAATGTCCTTGGTTGGTTGTCCAAAAGTATTATTTTGACATACAATAGTACATGTATTGCTTAATTCTAGGATATAAATGGTCAGTAAATAATATAATATTCCCAGGAAAACATGGTCTAAGTACAATCTTATTACAGTATACTGCTTAACTGCTTATACTGCTATGGGGTAAGTACAATCTAAATAATGTAGGTACAATCTAATTAGAGTGAAGGTACAGTCCAATTACAACATAAGTACAGTTTAGGTACAGTCCAATTACAGTTTAAGTACATTCTAATTGCAGTGTAGGTACTGTCTAATTACAGTGTAAGTACAGCTTAATTACAGTGTAGGTACAGTCTAATTACAGCGTAGGTACAGTATAATTACAGTGTAGATACAGTATAATTACAGTCTTAATTACAGTGTAGGTACAGTATAATTACAGTGTAGATACAGTATAATTACAGTCTAATTACAGTGTAGGTACAGTATAATTACAGTGTAGGTACAGTATAATTACAGTGTAGGTACAGTATAATTACAGTGTAGGTACAGTATAATTACAGTGTAGGTACAGTATAATTACAGTGTAAGTACAGTATAATTACAGTAGGTACAGTTACAGTGTAGGTACAGTCTAATTACAGTGTAGGTACAGTATAATTACAGTGTAGGTACAGTATAATTACAGTCTAATTACAGTGTAGGTACAGTATAATTACAGTGTAGGTACAGTATAATTACAGTGTAGGTACAGTATAATTACAGTGCATGTACAGTCTAATTACAATGTAAGAACAGTCTAATTACAAAGTAAGTACAGTTTAATTACAGGATAAGTATATCTTAATTACACCTGTACAATGTGAATACTGCATGAGTACTCCTCAAGTACCATGATAACAGCAGGAGTGTGGGTAGCTCCCTAATAATTATGCACCATATTGACAAGTACAATATAACTTTATCATAGGTATAACATTACCGGATTACCTCAAAAGTAAGTACCTACAAAGTTACTTCCTTCTGTCGCCACTATGGTCATTATGGTACACAGCTGAAACACTGGAAAATCAGAATTATTGCCGAAGTCTGAAAAACTCTGCAAAACTTTTGTAAAACTTTTTTTTTTTTTTCTTTTAAAATAAAACAACCAAAACGCCAATTGCATCCAAATTGCATCTTCCATCCATTCAAAGGCCGACTTCAGAGTGGGAAGAAGAAGAACAAGCCATGACATAGATTATAGCTCTATGATGAAAAGCCCGGCGTAACAATTCGGAGCGATACATGGAAATACAACATGAAGTGAGTGGGCGAGCAGGAGTGGGTGAGCGAGCAGGAGCGGTGACTGGGGCGGCTGCCAGTGGTGTCCGTTAAACTTTGATGCGTGTGGTAAGTACAGTGCTGGTAATAGAGAGTGGAGGGGGGAGGCCGGGCCAGAGAAAGTGGAGCTATAGATAGTTGGATAGTTAGACGGTGAGAGGAACGAGCGCCTTATCTATGATTTAACGCCTGTGGGCCAGTGCCGGAGCAGGCTGCTGTGATTGCTGCCTGGTGCCGAGGCCTTTCAGCTCATTTCATCATGGAGCCCTTAATGAGGCCCGGGCCGGTCCCAGAGCAGGAGGGGAGTGGGGAGGGGGCACAGACACACCCCCGACCGAGGAACAAGCCGGGACCACTGCACAACAATACGGGCAGGTCAGAGAGGGGCGCACCGCCGGGGAGGGAGGGGTTGGTGTATTTGTGGATAGTAACTTTTCAAGGACTGATGTGGAGGGATTTTTGAAAATTCATGATGATATTGTTCATTCTGTTTTCGGAGTAACTTTTTGGGAGATGTGTTATTTACAGTGTAGACAGTAAACATGTTGTTATATTATATTCACATTCACAAAGACATTTAAAGATTTTTGATTACATCTAATGTTGGTAATAACATTTTAGGAACTTTTACAGACTAGACTCTGGTTGACTGGCCATATGGTCTGCAAATAGCCTCATGACCACATACTTTCATAAAATTTTGATGATGGAAATGCATCATTTGTTTCTACAAACCTTAATGCAGGTTTCACACTTACTACTACATCTTACTACTACTACTACTGTGTCCTATGTACCATGGAACTGCATTGTCCTGAAAAATAGACTCTTTGCAGACTCTTTGCAGATCCCACTTGGACCTGTGCTCAACAGTTATGGTTAGTGCAGTAGCCTGTATTGTTTTTTTTTTATCACTTTGCCTTGCAGGACACACTATTCTCAAACTGCACCCATTTTTATTTTATTTTTATTTTTTTTACATATATATAAAATTAGAAATTGTCAAAATGTTTTCACATAACATTTCTGTGAATGAGATTTGATTTTGGAAGCCTGTTTTTGGGGGGTTGACCCCCTCTGTCCTGGGCCCCTGTGTCCTGGGGCAGTGTCCTGGGGCAGTATCCTGGGGCAGTGTGAGGAGGTCAGAGCCCAAGAGCCTGCTCCACAGCCGCCGCTGCAGGCACTCACCAGGGACACTTGGTTTTCTTCAAACAGGAAGTGGCAGGTTAACAGGAGCGTGTCCATCAAAACAAGAACACTGTTCCATTTGGGCTCAAGAAGTGGCTTTTGTTTGTTTCAGACTGGACAGAGGCCTTTTCCTGTTTGTACCTTGCACACATAGAATTGTACAGGATAAGATAATCGAGAATTCTTGTGCAATATATTATAGCATTTAGGGGAAGAATGCTTATTTGTTGAAAATACTAGGCCCCAACTGAAAAAAGCAATTCTTCTGTGATGGACGCTCCTCCTTTTTGATTGAAGGAACAGCAACGCACACGACTGCTAAAAACTGAACATAACAAACTTCTTTTAAATAATTTACTTAACAATTGTGTTCAAAGCCATATTTGAGCTATTTAAAAAAAAGTAATAAAACAGAACAAAAATGTAGGCCTATATTGCAAAGTCAGTTTCTATTTTACCCCCTACGACATTCATAGATATTCCTTAAAGTAAACGCAAGGCAGGGCACTAAGGTACTCAATACTGTGTACCTTAACCTCACTACACTTTAACCCCTTGTCACGGGCGTGTGGACGGCTCTAATAAAGTTGGTGGGAGGAGATGTGGGTGGCAGTGGGCGGGGTCAGCTGGTGGCAGGAGGCGGGGCTGAGCGACCTGTCTGCTAACCCGGGCCCTGGCCTTTGTGCACAGTTAATGATGCCACTAATATGTTCTTTAAAGAGCGTTAGTGTGATGCATGGCTTTCATTAGGCTCATGTGCCGGCGCGTCGCTCTTCCTCTCCTCCTACCGCACCCTAATGATGGCCTGGAGACGAGGGGGCACACTTGACCCTTAATCATACGAGAGAGAGAGAAAGAAAGAGGGAAGGGTATAAGGCTAATGTGTGGAACTGTCATGATTTTTTTTTCTTCTTTCCTTTCCTCTTTTTTGTAAATTTCTATCTTTTTCTGTAATATTTATTATCATTTACTTATTATTATTAGTTTCACAGTTCCATCACAAAAGAAAATTTGATTCTGTTAAATGGACAAAAGTTTTAGTAGCTTTTTGCCAGTAAAGAAGCCTCTTGGGTGATTGGCGAAGCATATTCACTCCTAAAACTGCTGTAAAGTTAAATTTTGTTATGTGTTGGAATGTACCTGGACGACTCAGGGATTGCACATGGCTTTATGGTTATTATCACTATTCTTTGGTGTTTTCTGTTGTATTTTTAAGCCTATTTACTTATTTTACTTATACTAGGGCACTGGTACATGGACAGATGGCTCAACAAATGACCATTACAGGAATGAATAGAGTCTAAAGGGAAAAAGAACAAACTGGTTAATATTGCAGTGACATCCCTATCACTGTCACTGTTAAAAATAAAATGATGGTCGTTCATAATCCTGCTCCCGGGCTTCTTCATCTCCTCACTGTCTGGACAGGAGAGTTTGACCCATACACTGTATATATGAATGGACCTAGCCAGCGTGTTCCAAATTGGAAGTGAGCATGGGCTTCTGGCTCCATTGACTTTGGCTTCAATTAATTTTCAATTGAAAAACTGTTGCCTCTCTGTAACTGCTGCTGTCAGACTCATCATTTTGGTCTTAAAATGTTCATATTAACCCACTCTACATAATCGTGTTTTTATTTCGTATATATATGTCCATAAATCAAGGTAAGAACATTAATAGCAGACGAATTAGGTGTTTTCTCAGGTTGCTCCTGTTAACGTTAGCAATGCATTTGGCTCTTTCATTGCTATGATGTTCACGGTCGGAATTGCAAATATGGAACACGTTTCTAAATTGTATGAAGGTACAATTGTTCCAAAAAGTCTGAATGTGTAAATGTTGATTTGTACACTGATAAATAAAAAAAACATTTTTTCTCTTACAAATTTCGCATACAAATATTGTTTTACGCTTACAACTTTGTAATTTTACAAGTACAAATCTGAAAATTATGCTTTCACGAGTTTTGAGACGAGTTTGTTATCAGATTTAATAATCAGGATCAGAATCAGAAGACTTTTATGCCATAGTCAGTGAACACAACTTCACAAACTAGAAACTTTCTTCGGTGATAAAATAATAATGAAAGTAACAATAAAACAATAAAAGTCTTCTGATTCTGATTAATAATCTGAAAACAAACATTTATACACACACCTGAACCTGTTTTTGATGTTTTATATGGACTTGTTTTGATAGATTTTTTCAGTTTGTATTGTATTTTAAACAGGGCGCCCATGAAAAAGAGAGCCCAAGTGCTCTATTGGGTCCCCCTGTATAAATAAAGATAAATAAAAAATGTGTTGCGCCAAGTTTGTCTCAAAACAATTTGTAAGGACAACGGCTGATTTGAAGAAAAAAAAAAACTTTTTTTTTTTTTATTTATCAGTGTACAAATCAACTTTTACACATTCAAACTTTTTGGAACAATTGTACCTTTATATAACTGCTAGCCTCAATGAGCTTCATTTGACTGGAGCAGAACACTATGGGTGACATCACACTCCCTTAGTCCACTTCTTTATACAGCCTGTGGTTTGACCCAGTAAAAGTTCCCAGAGAGGACAGAGATATGAGAAGTCCATTAAAAATGTGGTCACTTCATGTTAAATACATGAGTGGCTTTGACGGGGATTTACAGTGCTTTGCTGTAAAACTGTAATTACATTTGTCCTGCCAGCTGTTTTAGTTTGTGTATATGACAGAAATTTGATTCTGAATCTGAATTAAGTCAAATGGGGAGAATGATAACTTGGATATTTCAAGAACATATAAGCAACAGAAAAGTTAATTTTAAGTAGAGTTGAGATACTCTGAAGACAATTTTGGACAGTGCTGGAAAAGAAGCAAATTAAGGATTTTTTTTTTTTCAAGATTTTCAGCAACATAGTATTACTTGAAATATTCCATAATATGGTATTAAACTATCTATACAGAGACAAGCAGGTTATGTAACCAGAGTTGCATAGTTACATATGGAGATGTATCCACCCTCACCATAAGAGTACATGTTTTCAAGGTTATAAATTCACCAGAAGCTGTGAAATTATAACTTTTTGAAATTATGTGAGTTAAAACTTTAGTATTAGTAGAAAATACAGTTACATTTTAAAATGTTTAGTATTTTTCAGTTTTCTTTTATAAATATTTGCAGCAAACTACTCAGTGAGAGCGTTATTCTTAAACAGTTTTATTAATTTAGTTTTATGTATTCAGTTTCTTTTTAAAATGATTCTTTGTAAATACTGAAAATGAGTTTAGGTGTATAATAGCCACAAGTTTCAGTGAACCAAACAAATGATTGCACAAAGTTTGTTCCAGTCCATCGTACTCCAAACTTTGTTGATTGTCCAACCGCTCCTCGGTCTGCACAGAACACATCCTCTCTCACCTTCTGCCTAGTGGGACCCACGTAAATAAATGATAAATAAATTACACATACATAGTGTAGTGGTGCTTGCTTTGCAGGGAATTACACTTGTTTACAGGTGTGCGGGGGCAGCTGTGGAGAGCCACATGATGTTAGAGACGTGTTGTGCTGTGTTAGACCAGGCTGGGGCGCTGGGGAGGAGCTCAATAATTCACTGTGTGTGTGATTGCAGGAAGACGCCTCGTGTGCTGCTTTTTAAAAATGTAAAGCAGGACATGTTCATCTCAGCCCTGCGACCACAGTAAGTCAGAGCACATGTACTGTTCACCCCGTGGGACCTGCTCCTAATGCTGCTATAGTGTTACTGTACAGACCATTCAATAAAACAAGATCCGTCTCAGAATGGATAGAGAAGATGTTTCAAGATGCATTGTGCAACCTTTCTGGATGGAGAGTACGCCCCCTGTTGGGCATCTAACCTGGCTAACAGGAGACTGACTCTGAATTGAGTTCAAACTTTTGTTACAAAAAGCAAACACATCTTCTCTCTGCAGGTTTTTGAAGAACATAATGCCATTTTGTTCATAATGCTCTCCTGTGATTGGTCCTATCTCTGAACCAATGGTGGCCTGATTGCAACAGCAGGAGCCTAGTCAGAGGGATTCTCAGGAGTTTGTTAACTTCCAATTATCTCAAACTAAGGTTGTTGTTCTTTGCCCAGAATGTTCCACAGCTTGAACCTATCTACCAACATGGAGACAAGCAGGTGACCTCGCCAGGCCAAGTTACACTCAATTCTTGAGCAATAGAAAAGCCTATAACAGAATAATTCTAGATAGAATAAATTCTACATGAGCCCCCCTCTGTCCCTTAGTCTTGAGTAGGCTCTACAGATTGGACACATCTGCAGTGGATCTGTCCTTCACTGTGGTTCTCCTTTAGGTCTCCACTGGGTTTTTGGAGTTTTTCCTGCTAAGAAGGAGGGTCTAATGACAAGGGATGTTCTGGGACAGTTCCATTTGCTTGTTTCTTCTGAAAAATTTGGTTTTCTAACTTTCTGTTGGTTAAAACAATGATCTTGTTGCTGTTATGATTTTGGGCTTTACAAAATAAATTGAATTGTAGGTGTAATGCTGTAGAACGTCTCAGGCGAAGCAATAGCCTCATCAACAACAAGTTTCAGTGGATAGCAACAGTGTCAACATTATTTCTGTATGTTTCTGTAAAAAAAAATCCAATAAATAAAAGGTTGAACCCTCCCCCTCTTCTCTCTGTGCTGTTCTATCCGAGCCACCTATTTTAGTGCAGAGTAAAGACAGATTAGGGCCTAAATCCCCCACTCTTTGGGCTGGATCCTCTAGTCTGTGTGGGAGGTACAACATGAGCAAACCCCCATTTACTGAAGATCAGGGGTTAGTCCTGTTCAAGATTGAAGGCAGCCACACAGAGAAGCAATGTTTGAAAATACTATAATGGGATTGAATTAATTTTTGTGGCTGCAGAGAAAGAATAGAGAGAGTTTTAGTTTTGACTTTGCTGTTTAAAATGTAATTGTCTGATCAGAATTAGCTACAAACAGAAGCAACCCCAAAGTTCATTGTCTTGCTTTTGTCTCCCCTTCACCACTCAAAATGGACTTGCAGGGTGTGTAATCTTTCTTCATAATTGCTTACAAATCTGCTCAACCATGCTAACTACATTGGAAATAACACACCCTCGTTAACAATAAGCTGTGTCTGTTATTAGTTAAGTCCATTGAACTACCCTAAGGTATGAACTGTGAACTATAACTATGAAGCCCCTCCAATCACCAACGTCACCATCATCAAACCTTCACTCACACAATTTAAACAGTTGTTTCTTAAATGGTGCTCTGTCAGGTAAGACTTCACATTTGCGTAAAAGGCTGAACCGGAAAACAGGAAGTAGTTTTCGTGACCTTTAACTCGACGTATGATAAACTAAACATTTACAACATTGTTCCAAATGAAAAATTATCACCTTTATGATCTTATAAATTAAGGGGAAATAAATGAGGGGAACTAAATATGAAATGTAAAATAGGAAATGAGTCAAGTAAATTTTCTTACAGAAAAATCCCCAAAAAAAAACAGCACCATCTAGTGGTTAAACACGTGAACATGTCGAAAAGATATTATGAGTTAATCAGATAACTAAAGCATAAAAAACAAGCTAACAAATTTACTCTCAGTCTCACTCAAAATCGCTAAATCCATTAAATTCTTCATCCTCAGTGTCGCTTCTGAACAACTCTGCCTGTTCCGGAGGTAGATGGCTGCCATACTGGTACACGAGCCTAGAGTGTAACAAAAATAATTTCACATATAAGTCGCATCTGAGTATAAGTCGCACCCCTAGCCAAACTATGAAAAAAATTGTGACTCATAATCTGGAAAATACTTTGATATTCGCTATGTCTGATTTTCCCCCTACTTAATACTTTCCCAAAACTACTATGAGGAGTTGCCATTAAACATTCATGCAGAAACCTTGTAAGTCTACTTGACTTCATACTTGCAGGTTTTCACCCCATAATTCCCTCAAATTTCACAGCCAATCAAATATGTAGAAGCACGTAATCTGCCTCGTACTAAAGCAGGACTTGTAAGGCTGTGTGTTGGGTTTTTAACACATCTCAAGCCCATTAAAGCCACTGCCGCACTAATGTGGCACCTAGTATTCTTAGTGGTGTTCCATCCAAGTACTAACCAGGACATTCTCAAAGTGGTTGGGCCAGTATATAGACCACATCTCTCATATGCAAATTATACATAGGAAAGAGATAGATAAATGTCTTAATTTATTCAGACAATATTTTTTTTTACCAAAAATCTAAGAAATTATAAGAAAACAAATTTCATCTTTTCCCCCAAAATCCGGTTGTTTTGGGATCACCTGCAGCTCGTGGTCTTTTCCTGGATAACGCCACCAAAACAGGAAACACGGTGAGCGCTAAGGCATGCCCCACTCCCAGCTAACACCAGCGGTACCATGACTCCACCAACGCAAGTTCAAAGCCGCATGATGTTAATGAATGTTCCTGCGTACAAAGAGATGCTATGTAAATGTTACCTCTCCAGATGTTGTGTAGCAGCCCTCTCTGTGCCGCCAGCCACATGTGTGCTTGCAGTTAGCAGCTAGCACTTAGACAAACCTTTGTACCTTCTCCTGCCTATAGGGGCTATCAGGACGACGTTAGCTCAAAATCAATATCTGCCGCTAATGAAGTTTAGCCAGGAGTTTTAATGAAGCATCACATTTGCATTTAAAAGTAACAGACGGGAAATGGGTTGGTTTGGCTCCATATCTAATTCAGTACGTACACAAAAGCACAGAGCAAGGGGGTGTTGTTAAATTTGTCTGTTTGGAGTCATTTTTAGTATAATTGGGGACTGTTTAAATTCAGTTTTATGTTCTGAAACTTGTCGATCGCTATTTCATGCATGTACTAGGCTAATATAAAGGAAATATTAATAAAAGTCACTATAAAGCCACTCAGTGTTCTTTAGCATGAATGCCTGTGTGTAAGCGTGTGGGCATTCATCACTTTGTGAGGAACCCTTTGCATGGTGGGGACCAAAAAACAGGCCCCCCGTGAGGTAATGAGGCCCAGGAATGAGGCCCAATACTCTTACTAACAGGCAGATTGTGTTACAATTACCCATCAAGCACCACAGCTATTTAATATTGTCATTAGTCGCGTGTTTTGTGTACAGGTCTTCATTACAACATCTTCATAGCCTGCTTCAGCTGCAGGCCACGCACAGCACTCACTCCTGTGTCTTGTTAGACTTCTATTACAACAGTACAAATGCTCTGGGCCTGTTGATTCAGAGAGACAAAGAGCCGGCATTACACAGTGATAATAGTCCTCAGATCTAAACATGGAGGCCTCCATGTGGTAATTCTCCTGCACAAGCTGCTTTCACACACACATTTGTGGATATTTCTCTGCTGTTGAAGCAGCTTTGTTCTTTAAACCAGGGGCTGTTTGTTTTTCTCTTGCTGTTGTGAAGCAAAACTGTAAAGACATTTGAAATACAGATATGATGTGTTCACATAGTTTAAATACCCAGATCTCCGGACCGGGATCAAGGCTATAAAACTCTTTTCAGTGAATGAATGCTATAACATAAAGGTCAGTTCTTGTGCAGTCATTCTCTGCTGGGATTAAATCAGTTATTATAAATTACTCTGATTGGTGAATCCGTCTGTCAGTCACACCCATCTGAAATAAAGGAGTTAAGACTGGGCCACAGACTACTGATCTTTGTTTAGTAGGGAAAGTGTGTTACCTTCACTGGCAAAAGGGAGACAGCAAGTCAATGACGGATAAGAGAATTCTATTCAGTAACTGTGCAGTGACTATATGAAAATGTCTGAATCAGAAGATGTCTGTGTAATCCCCTCAGTCGTCCGGGTCTGATTCATAGTGAAAGCCAAAAGTAAAATCTGTCAGCTGGACAGAAAGTAGCAAGAGAGAAGACATTTCACTGCTCATCTAAGCAACTTCTTCATTTCTGGTCAGATTACTGGAGAACACATATATATATATATATATATATATATATATATATATATATGTGTGTGTGTGTGTGTGTGTGTGTGTGTGTGTGTGTGTGTGTGTGTGTGTGTGTGTGTGTGTGTATATATATATATATATCTGAAGGGAGGAGCTAGCTACACTGAAACTCGAAATAGCTATGGTTTACAGTTTCTGTTTGTAGGCTTGGTCTATTGAGCTAGAGTAAGTGTGCACTGTGCCTGAGATGCACTTAACATATTCATTCAACTCTTAATGGGTCCTTCCTCACCTATTTGCATCCTGGGCAGCTCTATTGTTCTCTTTGTTTGCTTTGGGTCTGAGGATGGAGTTATAGATTGGGGATAGATGATATCTAAGGCCCCCCATTTCTGTTCAAGGAAGGATTGTCTTTTTTCCAACTGACAGATTTTACTTATGGCTTTTACCATGCATGAATCAGAAATTGAAGCATGTAGCGTGTGTTTCTCATCTGTAACACACAGATGACACTGTCCTCGACACAGACTTAGAGCTTTAGTTTATGTTGAACATATGAACAAGTCGTTAATATACTTAAAGTACATCCTGCAGATCCTATCCTGTCCTATTGGGGGAGCTATTTGATTGAAAATGAGTAATAGCAGTCCAAAAGTGAAAGAGTAAAAGCAGTGAAGACTTGAAACTGAACAAAGTTTTGTCAGGGAGAGATGCAGTCACTCAATAACCACATTATTCACTGAGTTTGGAACAGTCCAGGTGGAAAGTGAAAAATAACAAGACAAGACAACCTAATGTCATTGCACAAGTTTTCAAATTCATTTTAAAGTCTGGCTTATTACATTGTTCTACTAATGTAGTCATTCCACTGTCATTTTTCACTGAGCAAACTTTGGGCTGAACAAAGAACCCCATGACACGACATACAGCCCTAGATTTGTCGGGAACAGACTCCACTGATGTCACTGCAGTAATCGTCTCATCTTTATCCAGGACATTCCAAGTAAAAACTTAACTTGGAGCGCTTCCTAAACGGGGCGTCCCATTTGTGACAGCAGCAGTTTACAGTGTGTCGCGGCGCTGCCTCCTCTGCTCTACGTCTCCGCTCATGAAAGCCAACCTGTCTGTTCTATGCAAATAACAACAAGCTAACATCCCAAGAGAACCGCGCTTGGTGAGAATACAGCTAGATCTTCGCAACCATTTTTTTTTTTTTACTTTCCCCTGCCGGCAAAGTGTGCCACAGTAGCAGCTGCGGCAGGAAGGCGACTTAGCCTCCAGCAAGACTAAAGCGAGCATCACAGCAAAACAGTTGTTTACTTTGTTTGAACCGAGCACCCAAGGGAGACGGCACGGAGTTTCTGAATCTTTCACTCTCTGTACTTGCGACAAAACCTCGGTTGAATAACAATGTCATTTTCTCTACCTTCTACGTAGACGCGATCTCTTTTACAGCCCTCCCTCCCCTTTGCACTCTGCTCGAATAATTGATGGTGGCTTTTGAAAGTCTTGGTAAATTGACGGTGACACATAAACTACATTATGTTTTTTCACTCCTTTTTTTATAAACTAACAGCCCGCCTCATCTCTCTTTAATTGCGTGGCAGTTGGGGGCGCAGATGTGCACAGATGTGAGAAAAGAAGTGATGAAAGGACGGAGAGAGGGATTGTGTAACTTATATAAAAGGGTTAGGCAGAGCTCCTAAGTGATCCAGCGCGGTGGAGTGGAGTAAACGTATTACGGTAGTTTACTAGAAATCTAAGCCAGGCAAAGAACCACGTGAAAGGCCCTGTAAAAGGGAACAGCGAGGTTATTGTAGTGTATTGTGGAGTAAATCAGTTCAGTTAAGGCTAAAAAATAGCTGTAAACTTTAAAACTAACACTTAATGACATCACAAGGTGGAACAGAGCATTTAGAGCTTTGGAGATGTAGACAGCCCAATAATGCAGGATTACTCAGACGTGTAAATGAAACAAAAACAATGCGCATATGTTTTTGATAAAGTAACAATACTGGAACATGGCTTCAAGCTCAGTTCAGTTTTCCTGACTATAATTTGCGTGTTTTCTGTATTTTCCGGACTATAAGTCAGGACTTACTACTCAGAGTTCAGAAGTGACAATGAGGAGGAAGAATTCAATGGATTTAGTGATTTGGACAGAGATTTTTATGCTTTAGTTATTTGTTTAACTGTTAATATCTTACATTAACACATCAGACACGTATTTAGTTCTGTCTATGCTTCATGTAGCTGAATAAATATAAATGTGTTATGTTAGCGTGTTGTACTGCTATTGAGCCTGTTGTTCTCTGTTTTATTGTTATTATTATAATTTGCCTTTAAAAATAAAATATCTGTTCCTGGTCTCAGATTATGTAAAATAAACTTCTCCAAAAATGTGACTTATAGTCCAGTGCGAGTTATATATGTTTTTTTTTTCTTCATTATTATGCGACTTATACTCAGGAGCGATGTATAGTCCGGAAAATACAATAAAATACCCAATAGTTACTCATAATTTAGTACTGAGAGAGAAAAAAAATGAGTTGTGATACTTGAATTGTTTCGACTAAACTTTTCCCTTTATAGCCAAAGACCAGCTATTTACTTTGGCAAACTTTTCAAACACAATATAGAAAATTCCGACCCAACTACATCGTAAGTGAATGCCCCATAAACACACACTTCCCCCCTCTTTTTTCACCCTCTCACATACATCACTGCTGCACGGTTATGTGGTCTGTCACATGTTAAAACGCCAGCTCTTTACTTATAGAAAAGTCAAGCGGCAGATCAAAGCTACTAAGTGTGTTGACTCCATGCGAGTGCTCGTATATCTGTGATTCCTACTGTGTCGCATCTCTGCTTCCCCTCAAACCGTGCACTTCCGCAACATAAAATAAATAAGTAATAGCTAATACGGTCACATGTGATGGAGAGGAGCGGAAAGACGGAGCAGCTGAGGTGAAGTGTTGAAAAGAAGGAGATTATTTGTGCTTCAGTGAGGTCGGAATTTTCCAAAGTGCCACTAAAAGCATGTGAAGATCGTGTCACTCTTTGGGAGCTTGATTTAATAAGGGGTGAGAGAAAGGTAGTGACATTCCTCCCTCCTCTACAATTTTCGCTCAAAATTCGGATACTCAGAGCGCTCATTCATCCCGCTAGGCTGTCTGATATTTATAGCGATAGAGTGCCCACAGGTAACGCTAAGATCAGGTAAAGCTAATAATGTGAGCTGAGGTGCCATCGGTATTGTTCCACCTTCCAATGCCTGGGGTGAGGAGTAAATGGAGATATACAGTGGGAGTGGCGACTTCCAGAGTCGTCTTCGGAGCTGGGACAGAGAGAAACCAGGACAGACATTAGATAAGATAGGATTCATGAATTTGGTACATTTCTAGTTATAAAAGTTTGCCTGGTAAATCCAGAATGCTGTCTGTGTGTATTTTATATATATTAATATTAGTCTGGTCCCCACGTCCTTCATTGCGGTCGAACATAAACGCCCAATTAGATGGGAAACGAAGGAGCTCAATGGTCATCTATGATTGCAAATAAAATCTAAATCATCTCACCTCAGATTAACAGTTTGGTGCTTTGCTCATTGATTCTGCAGAAACCTGTGATGTTTTTCAGCCGCCTGTGATTTTTTAAAATTGTATTAATCCACCTGTCACGCCCAGTAGAAAACAAGGAGTTTCATCGTTGAAGAAGTGTGTATTCTGGATCCCAGGTAACATAAAAGTACTAGGGCTGTTGAAAATCAGATACTAATTGATACTAAAAGTAGTATCAAAACTAGATACTCATTTGAGCAGGTATTGTTACTGAAAAATCACACAACTGGCTCAAATTTGACCTTTCCTGCAGTTTCATCTTGAGTTTTATCAGAACTAGTGTAAGACCACATGGTGTAATAAACAAATACTGTTATTTTGTGTTGAATAGTACAATATTCTCTAAAAACAGCTTTGAAAATTGCCATTTGGGTATTAAAACTGGTATGACATTGATCAGTATAAAAAGGCATACAAATTAGGAAGAAAAAGATTTGGTTCCACCTGCTGCTCGTGATAAGGAACCATTCAAAAGATCTGACTCATTCACGAACATCACAATAAGTTAAACAAAAACCTGTTTTCTGTCTCGGCTCTGGTACTCGGGTTTGTTCAATCTTCTTTCTGAAACAGGGATCTGATACATCAACCGACAAAACAGCCAAGTAAAGAGGAAACAGTATTATAACATGGTCCTTGAGAAAATAACGCCTCGTCTCCAGAGTTATTGTCCAACGCCAGTCATTTCAAATTCTCCACAGTGTGTCAGTGTTGTTGATACTAAAATTTCAACTCGATTTTGGTCCTAAGGAATAGACTCGATACCAATTCTGACACCACGATGATAAGAAAAAGCACTTTAAATAGTACTACGTTCGTTTATATTACCATTTGGTCTTATATCTGTGTAATCCCTCAGTCGTCCAGTAGGTTCCACGGTGGTCCATGGGCGTATACTAGTCTATGTGGTCTTATACTACTTATAGCTATTCAGGAAAGGTTCATTTCTGTCCTGTAAATGTGACTTTTTCACTATCGACACCTGCTCAAATGAGTATCTAGTTTTGATAATACTTTTGTTATCAATTAGCATCTGATTTTCGATACTTTTGACAACCCTACAGTGCATTACAACACCGGCCTACGTGTCAACATCCTCACCGCATCCTCGCATTGCCGCACTGGTTTCCTCCCTTCCTCTTTCTCTCTCTCTTCCTCCCCCTTTCCCTCTCCACATGAGTGCTTTCGGTCGGAGCAGACGGGAGCGCCGCGGCTGTCACTTTGGCTGGGCTCCATGTTGACGTGCACATCAGCGCAGTGACAGGAGGAGGCTGCCCGGCACATTAGATGCACACGGAGGCACAGGCAGGACCGCGCTGGGGACGGTCCCGTAATGCGGTCCCAGAGAGCGCCACTGTGCCACTCATCTGCCCCCCTACCCTACCCCCATCCCTCCATCTCTCTCCACAAATGACTTTAGTCGGTGAGGAAGGAATCCATTTACTGTGTGTGCTTTATAACATCTCCCTGACAATGCAGTAGTGGATTAGAGACGATTGTGATGAATCTTTTATAAGACTTTTTCCCCCCGCTATATTTCTTTCCTCTTCTTCCTCCTTCTTCCATGTGCAAGGGGTCTCGCTGCGGTGCCACACATGTCATCGCTGGATTTGGAAAAAAAAAAAAAGTCCCCAAAAGAAGAGGAAGAAGAGAGGTGACACAGAATCGACAGCATTAAAATTCATTGGCGGCGGCTGTTTCGGAAACCTTTTGAAAATCGCTTGTCCCTTTCCGTTCGCGCAACCAAGACATCCCTCTCTCCGTCCTCATCAATTCTTCAGCTGCGTTTTTGACATGGCATTTGCATAATCTCACCACGTTCCTCGCTGTTGCTTTCGTTTCGGGCTTTAAAATTAATAGCGAAAGAAATATATATATAAGAAAGTTGTCTAAAGTTGGGGTTGTTGTACGCGATGCTGTTTGAAAAGCGGTTTTGTAGGAGCGTTAAGGTAGCTTGTCAGGCCCGGACGCATCTGGCATCTCTCTGTGCCGCTGTTAACACGAGACAATGAATAGTGAATGGTACAGGCCTGAGGAACATGAGGCCTGAGGAACGCAGAGGCAACTTTTGTAGGTTTAAGTTAGTTGGAGATGGGAGTGGTGTGGAAATTTTAGAGCAAGTTTGCATGATTTTTGAGGTTCTTTCATGAATCGAATAGGTGATTTTAGATTCAAGAATGTGGTGATGTCATACATGTAGATGGAGAGAAGAGTGTATCAATTATATGGGACTTTCACAAGAAACGTTCAAAGGCCAAATTCACAAATGTTAATATGTTATGTGATGAAACTGTGTTCTTTTTTGTGGATACATATTCATCGATGCCTTCATCAGTTTGTATGTATGGTGGAATGTAACAAAGTAAAAGTAGTGAAGTACTGTATAGGTAAAAATCTAGGTATCTGTATTTTACTTAAGTACGTTTTTAAGAGGATGCTTTTTACTACACTACATTTGAGAGCAGGTATCTGTACTTTCTACTCCACTAGATATTAGTATTTTTCATTATTGTTTGAGACCTGCTGAAAAGGCTGAGGGGCTATTTTTAACATTTAACATTTTTAACAGCTCATTTATTCAATTGTTTCTGTTCAGCACAAATCTTTATCAAAATGTGAAGTTATGTTAGATGTCAAAATCTGCGCATAAAACACAGCTATTTTTATACTTTTACTGTACTGATTTTTTCATGTGATGCTTTTTTTTCTTTTTTCTTTTTTTTTCCTCCGGCATGTATCTTTTTACTTAAATAACAAAACTGAGTACTTCTTCCATCGCTGGTTCTTTCTTGATTTCTGCAATAATATCCAATGCACTATAATAAGACTAATTGCATTTTCCTCTAAAACAAAAAAAAAAAAAAAAAAAAAAAAAGCAAGCAAAAAAAAAAAAAAAAAAAAAAAAAAAAAAAAAAAATGAACCAATATTTTCTTTTTCTATGACATTATTAAAAAAAAAAAAAAAAAAAAAAAAACACTTTATTGATTTTTGTATGAAAAGTCTTTGGGAGTCCAGTATAGGTCCTGGTTCATGTTTGTATACAGAAATACAAAAAAGTTGCTAAGTTTGTAGTTTTATTTGTTTCTCCAAGGAGTAAATTTCTCCTTTACCTTCCTTTAAATTCCTTTCTGAAACCCTCTTCTTACGGCTCTGTGTTGAGTACATCCTGTCACCTGCATTTGAATTGGGCACGTACAAAACATTAGCATTACCGTGTTGTACAAACAGTTCTTGGCCTTGGATTCGCTAATGCTCATGAATTTGACATTTATAACTGGCATAATTGCTTATTTATGTTTCTCCATTCAGATGATTCCAGCATTTATTATTGACCAAACAATGTGGGATTTTTCAGCTGATTACATAACGCACTTAAAACACGTGTGGCAAACTGCAGCCTATTCGATGCATTATTTGTCAGGATCAGGATTTCAGTGGAATCAGTCGGCCTACGCATGACAAATTGAAAATATCGTTAGTTAAATAATAAATATGTAGCAGTATATTATGGGATGTCTGGGGAGTCTCATTTTCACACACTCTGGTAGCAGGAAGATGGGAGTTTTTTGTTGATTTCAGTGTTTTTTTAAAGTATTTTAAAAGTATAAAATTAAAAAAGGAAATTGGGGGGGTTGTTTGTTGTTTTTTTATTTTTTATTTTTTTTAAATATATATAATGCATAGAGTAGAAAATAAAATACAGCAAATATACTTCTTTAATTTTACAGTAAAAAAAAAAATTAAAAATCAAAAGTCTGAGGGATATAAAATCGTAAATGTATTTTGTCTTTCATTTTTGTCTTTGCATTCTTTCCCGTATCCCTCTCATCCCTCCCCAGTCAACACACTTCCAGTCGACTTGTTGGTGGTCCATTTGAGTGCTGGCTCGTTCCCTCTTCCTTTTCCCACTTCTGTCTCACCTGTCTGCCCCCATTGTCCATCCAAACGGCACTGGAAGGACCCGGAGCCGGAAAGCGACGGGATGCAAATGCTCCATGAAAAAGACGACATTAAAAATTCACCATCTTTCCGTTTGAATTAGACGCGGGCTTGGGTCTCCATAAGCTGCACTGTCTCTTTAAATCACACCTCGCGTCGCTTCTGTGATGGCCTGTTTACCAACTCCACTGCTGAAAACGAGACCTGCTCCCCCCGGACCGGCTTCTTGTATAAATATAAATAATGAATATTAGATAAATAATTTCTACGTATTGAATAATGCACACCACATTCACTTACACTGCAGAGGAGATAATGGGTTGGGACAATGGTGTTGGGAATGGGATGGGAAGAGGACAGGACAGGACAGGACAGGTGGGGGGGGGGGGGGGGTTAAAGTGACCCCACGACCGGCCCCAGAGAGTTCTACAGATGGAGTGCACTGGGACAACTGTCAGGGTCTACTGTAGATATTAGTGCTGTCAAACTCCATTTTGATAGTAAGGAACAGACTCAATCCAGACTCAGATACCACGATGATAGCAAAAAACAGTCTTTCTTTAGACCATAGAATGTGATTTTGAACATTTGTTACGTGCCGGATTGGTCCAGGGGTGGTGGCACGTAACGGGAAAGATGTTAAAAACCGGGCGCAGAGCAAAATAGGACAGGGGAGCCGTGGTCAGCAAAAATATACTTAAATTTATTTTTAACAAAAGGGGGTTGCCAAAAATACAAAACAAAATAACAAGGTGAATGAAAACAAAGGTGCTGCAGCCAGCAGGGACGCCACCGGTCTCCGATGTGGTCGGGTGCTTTCTGGCTTTTATCCCCCACCAGGCTGATTGCCGAGTCTCACCAGGTGCGGCTCAGCTGGTGGGCGGATCTGAACAGGAGAGGCAAGGAATAAAACAAACTAGCCCGTAACACCTCCCCCCATAAAACAAAAGCTACACCGCTTTAAAAAATTTTTTCCCACAGAAAGGATATAAATTGCCATCACCACTCAATTTGTGGTGATGGAATCCTCGAAAACACATTAAATTAAGCTGTCGGTCACAGTACAGATGTTCAATGTTAAAAAGGATATAGGTGCCCATCACCACTTGGATGCAAGTGGTGATGGTGGTCCTCAGTCTCACGAAAGGGCATCAGCCACAACATTGTCTCTCCCCTTCTTGTGCTGGATCGTGATGTTATAGCCTTGGGCCAGCAGTGCCCACCGCATCAGCCGCTGGTTCTGGTTATACATTTTGGCTAAAAACACAAGAGGGTTGTGGTCTGTGGACATAGAGACTGGGACATTAGTAGAACCAACATAACCGTTAAAATGTTGAAGGGCTAGGAGCATAGCCAGTGTCTCCTTTCCAAGAGTGGAATAGTTGAGCTGATTCTTCTTGGTGCGAGAAGGGGCGTCACCAAACAACGAGGGGTAGGATCGCAATAAAGCCAGAATAACCTTACGTTGGTCTTCCCTGAGATATGGCAGAATGGCGCCTAAACTGGACACAAACTCAGAACTGGATAAACGACCACACTGTTGGGCAATACTAGGCTTTTCTGAATCCTCAGCTGACACTTCAGAACACCCAGGTGACAGAAAAGGCACAGCCACAGCTGACAGAGACTGAGCTGGCTTCTCTTCCCTTGTATGGAGAAGCTTGAGCCCATCAACACGACTCAGTCTGATTTTTCGCCTTCTCTTCTTCCTGACATGCTTAAACTGCAGACCAACAGCAGGCACAGGACTTGGGGGGACTGGTGGTACATCTTGGTTAGAGTCAAGGATCGGCTGACTAACAACCTTGGGAGAGGGATACACTTTCCCCACCGCAATGTCATTTCCCATGATAAAATCTACTCCCTCAATTGGAAATTGGTCACGAACAGCCACCGGAAATGCGCCACTAACCAACTTCGACTCAATGCAAATTTTATGCAATGGAGCTGGGATATAGTTTAGGCCAATACCCTTCACAACAGTGCTTGAGTTACAGTCAGTTTTTGGACCAAGAGGCAACACACCAGAGAGGATGAATGACTGCGAGCCACCTGTATCACGCAGTACTGTAACCAGCCGCTTCGCTTCACCTGGGACTGAAACAAAAGCCTCAAAAATAAAGGGCTTGAAACACGCATCGGGAGTAACTGAGGGCGAACAAGTGGGCCGAACAACCAGAGGAACAGCAGGGACAGTTTTAATGAGACCAACGCCTTTTGGTTTTGACATGGGCTGTTTTCTCTTCAGTGCATCACATTCAGCTACAAGATGGCCAGTTTTGTGGCAATAGAAACACTGTTTAGGCTTCTCAGGCTTGGTATTGTGTTGGAAGCTGGAAGTATTAGGTTTCTCATTCAAGCTCCACAGACACAGTCCACACAAAGTAAAAGTTACGGCGCACCACTCAAAAATGGCCACAATCGCACACAACACAAAATAAATCCCAGATACCTACAACGTAAAAACTAAACCTAGTCTGTCTTCTGGGGCTTGCTGAGCTCGAGGCCACTGTGAAGCCCCCGCCGGAGAATCCACTCCGCCAGGATTCACCCCGAAAATAATAAACTAAAACAAAAAACGGGTGCCCGATGGAATGGATAAATTAAATTAACCAAGCTGGACACCCCCCTAGTCTAATCTGGGATAAATGACCAACACAAAAATGTGCAGGCTATACTACAAAGTCACACACACCACACGACCAGAGCGCACACACAACCACACAGTCCTAAAAATGCTCTCTACATACGCAGAGACGAGCCCCCAATCTGTTACGTGCCGGATTGGTCCAGGGGTGGTGGCACGTAACGGGAAAGATGTTAAAAACCGGGCGCAGAGCAAAATAGGACAGGGGAGCCGTGGTCAGCAAAAATATACTTAAATTTATTTTTAACAAAAGGGGTTGCCAAAAATACAAACAAAATAACAAGGTGAATGAAAACAAAGGTGCTGCAGCCAGCCAGGGACGCCACCGGTCTCCGATGTGGTCGGGTGCTTCTGGCTTTTATCCCCCACCAGGCTGATTGCCGAGTCTCACCAGGTGCGGCTCAGCTGGTGGGCGGATCTGAACAGGAGAGGCAAGGAATAAAACAAACTAGCCCGTAACATCATAGTACTTTCTTTTATATTACCATGTGGCCTTATGTCTGTGTAATCCAGGTGTGTTCCATAGCGGTCCATGTGTGTATACTAGTCTATGTGTCTTATACTTGTTCTGATACAGCTCAAGATCATTCTAAAGCTCTTCAGGAAAGGTTCATTTCTGTCCTGAGAATGTCCTTTTTTAGTATCGATACCTGCTTAAACAAACTACTTTCGATTTTTGATACTTTTCACAATCCTAGTAGATATAGGGATATAGTAGGGTGGTGTAAAAGTGCATGACAGCAACATGTTAATACTTTATATGTTACACGTGACAGATAAACTGTTCACAATCTAACCTTAGAATGTATTAGATTTTTTTTTTACATTTAGAAGATCCATGTTGCATATTAGATAAGTTTGACAATTAGTTTGAAACCTATTGTTTAATGTGTCTGTGTAAAATCTACACTGAACTGATCATTAAAACTTAACTCCACGTTCCCATCCAACCGTACATTTAGTTGCTTCTTTTAAAAATGTTTTAAAAATGTTCGCATAACTGAAAACAAAAATAGTAAATGGTCACATCTTTATATAACGCTTTTCCACTTTCAAGGCACTCAAAGCGCTTTACGTCAAGGACCCACTCCCCCATTCACACACACATTCATACAACAGTGTACACAGACACTGGGGGCGAGGGGGATTAAGTGTTTTGCCCAAGGACACAACGGCAGTATTCATCTGTGGGAGCTGGAATCGCACCACCAACCTGTGTGTCGTGTCGCGTACGGGAATCACACTGCCAACCTTCAGATCAGTGGACAGACACTCTCCCAACAGAGCTACTGAAAAAAAAAACACTCCACAAAAAAGCTAAAGGTACATTTCACTCAACCAAAGACCAAATCGACTGCCTGGGATCTTGGTCTAGTCACCGGTGAATCTCCTTGTTTTCAGATGGGCATGACTGACAGGTGGATTAGCCAATCAGGGTCTGCTCATATTAAAACAAATACTGCTGCTTACAAGGGAAAAAAATACAAAAACATATCACAGGGGACTGAAAAATAGAATGGATTTCTGCAGAATGAGCGAAGCACTAAACTCTGATCTGATATAATCTGAGGTGAGGGAAATGTCATTTTGTTTGTAAATGATAGATGACCAATGAGCTCCTTCTTTCCACATGCGTCAGTGAAAAAAACTATAGGACTATAAACTATTGGATGATCATGTTTGGTCAAACTCAGAATGGACCAGAGGGATGTCCATATGTATAAAACATACAGACATATTCTGGATTTGTCAGGTACCAAATACAAACTACCAGGTCTAAAAGAGCAAACTCTGGCTTTAAAGCAGCTGTACAACTATATGTCCTACTAATAAAAAGAACATACTTGAATCACTGTATAACCTTTGAGCTGTAAAAGTCTCTCTACTCAAACAGTGCAAATGTGAGTGATGAACTGTCTCTCAAACTTGTATTTATGGCACAACGTAAATACATTTTGTTTTGAAAATGATTTTAGAGTTTAGTGAGGTGACATTTGAGAAGGAGTCGGCTCTTTTGAACTGTTCCTTAATGTGAATGGTTAGAATCACATCTCTTTTTTTCAAAACAATCAAATCTGTTTCTTTATCATTTGCATACTAAACCTGCACATAAATGAGCTGAAAAGCAGAGTAGGCAACACAAGAGAGATATCAGCACAAAGAACCAGTGCAGGAAGAAATACTCCATTTTGTCAAGTAAAAGTACAGATACTGGAGTAAAAACATATTCAAGTAAAAGTAAAAGTATCACATGTAAAAAATCTACTTTAGTAAAAGCATTACAGTACCCAATTAAAAATGTACTTAAAGAATAAAAAGTATGCTCAAACTACAAACGTGTTAAAAAATAAAGACTTTTTAGCAGGTGTCTATTTTTATGTATATTTTTGTATCTCGTGGCTACAGCTTTTAGTCTAATGACTCATCTGTCTTCTGTATTCAAATTTAATTAAATTTATATATTTAATTTAATTTATGTGTATTAAATCTTATTGTTTTGTAGTCCGGGGGTGCAGGGTCCCAGTGGAGATCAGGTTCACAGACGCTCTGCTCCTCTGTGCAGGACTCACACAGAGGGGGGCGGAGCCGTGATGAATGGATCATTATGAAAATCATTGTGCCAAAGATTCAAGTGTAATTAGCTTTAATCGGCTAATTAGAGAGAATTGGTGGATGGCATAATCCTAATTGGCCCTTTTTAAAAGCTTCAGTGAGGAGTTTAGCTCTTAAGTCTGGTGAATGGATCGGAAATCGTTTTATTAGCGATACCAAAGGTGTTAAGTTGAAATTGTATTGATTAATTTCTGAAGTGACAGGAGGCACTTCAGAAGTTTATTTTACTTCTGTGGGATGTTAACAGCTAACACATAACATATTTAGATCACCATGTTACATTTTATTGTTTTGAAAATGTTAAATTAGCCAAAAACAGTATATTAACATGTTTTATACAGTTTTCAGTTTCATTTTTGATGCCAAGTCAAAAGTCACTCCCCCTTCACAGAGCTCTCACGTTACAATCAGCGTGTGTCCTGCTAATGAAACTACTGCACATTGTACCAGGTTTGTTTTTGTATATTTATGGAGAAGTGTCGTGTGGGAGCCTGGGTGACGTGGGCTTGTGGGCGAAGCATTGGACAAATATTATGTCGAACTGTAAGGTTTGAATAGGGCCCGGGAGAGATCACTAAATTACTCAAACATGCACGGATGACATATAAAACCACTTCAGGTATGTTTTTGATGAAGGAACAACATTATAACATGGTATAGGCTACAAAAAGTTTTTTTTTACTTAATACCCCTCTAGTGGTCACTGGCGGGGAAAAAAAAAAAAAGTATTTTTTTGAATCATTGTAAACCCACAGTACAGAGGACGACAAACAAACACCACCCTTGAGTTGTGTGGTGATGTGCCCAAACATCAAATTTGTTTGTACCTCTCACTAAGCCTTTAAAACATCATTAACATCCGTATGCAGACATTTTTGGACTTGTACCAGCTTTAGAAGAGCTTTTTAATGTTTTTTATGAAGTAAAACTGGGATGGACCACCCAACCACAGCAAACCAGAGTGATTCTTTCAACAGTTACTTCTGGGCTGGCGAGAAATAAGAAAAATACTTTATTTTTAGTTACAGACAGTGCACAGCAGTCAGATTATTTCTCAAACTTTTAGAAAAAAAACACCTAGAAAAATAGTTGGCCTTCCGAGTACCACCAGATTAATGAGGTCTACGACAGCACTATCCCAGGACTAAATCAAAATAAAAATGGGGCTAAAAACACCACAGCTCTAATAAAACATTTCTAAAACCAAAGGAGAACACAACTATTTTGGGTCAATGTGAAAATCAGAATTAGACAAAAAGTTGATCTCCATTCTTTGTAAACAATTGTACAAACTATTAGGATTTGATTTATCAGTGTGGTGCAACATAACAATGAATAATAATAGTATGAAACAGTGCAAAAATAAAATTATAGGTGCTTTTACCATCACGCCACTGCTAACTTCAACTAGCATGCTAACGGTGCATTTGTGTTACTTGGCTCCTGGTTCACTGACAATAAAAAAAATGCTTTACAGACAACACACAGCTTTTACAACACATCTGCACTGGAGCAAGACACTCACTACATGAAGAAACACACAGTCCTTTAACCATATAACCAGCAACTCCAGGTCAAAAACATCTGTCTTCCATCCTTCCATCCTCCTTCTCTCTTCTCACCCTTTAGTTCTTCCTCTCCCTGGCTCTCCCTCCTCCCCTCCCTCTCTCCTCTCACACAAATACCACCATAGTGCAGTTTAACGTCCTGTTAATAACTCCATCTGAAATTCACTCCTCAGAACAGGTTAATGCGTTTGTGCCCATGGGCTTCTTTTATACGTCTACTCACAAACCATATTAGCGGCTTTGGTGAGTGTGTACTTTTCGTGTGCTTGTTGTGTAGTGTAGTACTGCGAAGGTGCCACTATCGGTGCTGGTGGGTATACATGAAGGAGAACAATGTTTTGGCCCCTGACAGCTTGTTAAAGACTAGCAGTATTTGCCACGCTCCCTCCACATTCTGTTTGTTGCAGTAGAACGTATACAGTAGTAGTACACAGTGTAGTAGTGTGACTGCTTGACTTGGTGGAAAAGTTGTCAAGGAAGAAGCTATAAGGTTTCAGCTCGGAGAATGTGCAGACGGAGGGGTGGCTGTAGTTCAGTTGGTGGAGTGTCTGTTCACTGATACGAATGTTCGCAGAGTGGTCCGAGCCAGTGACTGCTGTCAATGTGTCCTTGGGCAAGACACTTAACCCCCCTGTGTGTCTGTGTACACTGGTGATGAAGTGTGCGTGGATGAGCGAATGGTTCCTTCAAAGTGTCTTGAAGGTGGAAAAGCGCTTTATGAAATGTGACCATTTACCATTTTATTGAGACTTTTTTGCATTTTGAAGTAATTTGGCTTAAAAAAAAAAAAAATAAAACAAAATAAATAAATAAAAGTGTAATAAATAAAAAAAAAAAAAAATATATATATATATATATATATATATATATATATATATGTATATACATATATATATATATATATATATATATATATATATATATATATATATATATATATATATATATATATATATATATATATATATATATATATATATATATATATATATATATATATATATCAGATATGGGATAAAAATTAGGCCCACAGCTAAAAATGTCACCGCCTGTTATTTCTGTTCGCACAAAAATTGCAAGTTGAAACAGCAACTTTATATAAAACTCACTTTTAAAGCAACACAGGTTGACCAAAGTGCTACAAAAAAAAAATATTTAAAAACAATAAAAACAACATATGTATAAAGACAGAATCTAATGAAAATAAATCTGGTAAAATGTAAAAGGGGGAAAAAAAACAACAACAATATTATAACAAGGCTTGAAGCTCACAAAAGTCATTTCATAATATAGGACCATTAAAGTGGAGAAAATGTAGAGCCATCCATGCATTTAAGTCAAACACAACCACAGCACATGCAGTAGTTTATGAGTAGAATTAAATTACATTTTTTTTTATAAACAAAACAAAAGAATCAGTCTTTTAAAATAATAAAATCAAAGAGTTAGACCTTAAACATGAAATTTATTAAAGAGGAAAGAAAAAAAAAAGGTCACGATATGTAATAGCAAACAAAGTGTTTATATGTGTGATAGTTGTTCTAAGACTTGTGGAGAAAGTATTCCAGTCTGAAAGTACTCCAGTCTGGTGCAGAAGGTGAATCTTTAATGTCAGCCTGACCCCTAGTGGACATTATGGGAAACACACTCTGACAGCACATTCATCTTCAGACTGGATCAACTCTAACAGGACTTGATATTTTGACAAGAGTATACCCTGTGTGGATAAAGAAACATATTTTATACTGTTTGACAAATAGTATAACCTGTCGTGATGGATGCTAAGTGGAAGAGGGCAAAATGGTTCATCATTCCTGCCCATCAGCGGGGAGGTTGCAGATTCAATCCCTCTGGCCACAACCTGTGCTCTTTTGACCTTCCTTCTCAGCATCAGTCAGGCTGATTCTGGGACATGTTCTCACTCACCTAGTTTGTAAGGTCTCACTTGAACAATATATACACACCTCAGTCTATAATCATTATGGTAATATCATATTTTCACGTGGGTGTAATGAAAACAAGAAAGAACCATCTCAATATAAAAAAAATAAAAGTCATCTGACCATAGGATGAATCTTTGACCCCTGCAAATTCCACTTTCTTTTATTTTGGTGCCTCAATATCTCAAGGTTTAATCATCAAATATAATATGTTTTTAAAGGTGCATGCAACCTGCTTGTTTCCATGGAGATGTTAGTGGATTTCCCGAAATGTTCCGCAGTATGCCATACATATATATATATATCTCCTTGGAGACATGCATCAGCACAGAGGTTACAATACGAATGTGTGTTATTCAAGGTATTTTAGAGCAATAAAAATAAATACAATATAAATCAATTTAATGCAACAGCAATAATAACAGTATTAATTTTAGATACTACTGCTTTTTGCTCCATCTAAGTTGCTTTCTGCTTTTTTTTATACCATGACCATAAAATCTCTACCCTAATAACATCATTTGGAAGCGAGCCAGCAGTATATCCCCCAAGAAAGGTTACATAAAGCAGCTTTAATAACTTAATGTCCTTTCTGTAATTCAAAATTCGCATGCAGTGGCCGCCAGTGACCACTAGAGGGACCACGACACAGACAAACAGTACCTGCTCATCCCTCAGCCCATGATGCCCAGCTCGTGCCAACTCGCCTGGCCTTGACCGGTCTCTGGGGAAGCCACCGTTTATTTTTGGAGTCCTCAACCCCGGGGCATCTGGTAGAGTGACGGAGGAAGAAGAGGATGAGGAGGAGAGGCTGGAGAAGAGAGAGAGAGGGGGGTGGAGAAGAGAGAGAGAGGTGAACCTGGTGCCAAAACTACTGACACAAAAAGCATTGTCCTGATTTACTGGCCGTGAAATGTGGCCTCGCTTTCTGTCCGAGATGCAGCTAATGTTTAATTGGGAGCCACATTCATTCAGATGCACGACACAAGCCAAAAACACGCACTCCCACACATCTACTACACCGTGGTCATGCCAGGGTTACACTCTGAGGCTAGAGCAAGGGTGTTTGCATCAAGGGCTAAGTATCAAAACACAGACGAAGCGGAGGGCCGTAGAGTGATGGTCAGCACTGTGGATAACTGAAATATATGCATTTATAACAGGATAGAATGAGCGAGCAGACCTTTACTCACACTCAGATCATCAATAGGCTTTATCAACTTGGCTTTATCAAGGTACAATTTCAAAAACTTGAAGCTATAGGCCAATCCAGTCTCTCTTCTCTAAAACCTTCGAATCAAGCCAGAAATCTAGGGATAATAATGGACTCAGACTTGGACTTTAACAGCCAGATCAAATCAATAACATCTGCAGCTTTTTACCATCTAAAAAAGATTGCAAAAAATCTAAGGTATACTGTCAAAACCAGACCAAGGCCTAGCAACAAACTACATCTCCGACATGTTAGTGCCATATGAACCATCTCACACTCTGTGGACCTCAGGGACCGGCCTTCTACTGGTGCCTATTGTGGTTTTAATGTCTTTCTTATTCTGTAAAGCACTTTGAATTACTTTATGTATGATACAATTAGAGGAGGGAGGATTCAGCCAGTCAAAATGGAGGTAATACACTTAAACACAGTGATAAAGTGGATTTGTAAAGCTGCATAATGTAACTTTTGCGGAAGAGTGTCCCACACCTGCCTGATGTTGTTTCGCACTCCGCTTCATGGCATTAAATGTACCTATCCTATCAGGTGACAATATGGTACAGCTCAGATCTATGGAGAGGTGAGCTTGTTCACAGTAAAAATGTATGTTCATCAAGGTATATAGTAGCAATTAAAATGTATAATTGAACGTGTAATGCCATACTGTGGAACATTGTAGGCAAAGCTGTAACAAATCTGTTTATTCCGAGTGGCAAATTTTTAAAATCAGTAGTTACGGGACATTTTTCGACTCATTTCTCAGATCTTTCACCCTAAAAAGTCAAAAAGAAAGGCCCTTCTGTGTTGCTGTCCTTAAAAGCTAAATTACAACCTCAAAATGTTCACCTTTGGCTTTAATTTTACCCAGCTTTTGAAACATCTGAAAATGGAATCATGAACTTGTCACTTGCTCTGTTGGTAAAACGTTTGTCCAATGACCTGAAGGTTGATGGTTCAAATCCCGCTCTCAATGTAAATGTCATTTGAGCAGTCAGATTTACTACTACTACTACTACTAATTACCACTTGGCTAGTACTCCTCATCTTGGTTAAAGCTCCACTATGTAACTTTTGTGGTGGAGGGTTTGCTAATCTCCATTATGATGTTTATTTGCTTATTATGTTCCACCGTACGGTTTTAAATAATCGTTGAATTAAAAAAAAAAAAATTAAAATTAAAAAGTCCCATGTTTTCTGCTATAATCCATTCCTTCCATTGGAGCAAACAGCCAGGAGAAGTAGACGTCCCGCCTACACACGGGTAAAACATGTAAACCCAATCCATCAAAATCCATTCTTGCTGTGTCCAAGTTGAGGGTTCGATTCCCCCATGAGCTGTAAACTTGTCACCGGTCTTTAAAGTGAAGAGTGGTCCCGCAGATGACTCACTCGGTGTAAAATCAAACAGGCTTCATCATTGTATGATTCATGAGGACACTGGGAGTTGTAGTCTGGGGCGCTCTGTGATGACATCAGACTAAAGTGCGGTCAGGGACATCTCGTCTCCACATTCACTTTAGTACAAGCTCTGTCAGGTTACACACTCTGATCATTTATGAATTTGGGCAAAATCTGTGTTTTCATAGAGGTGAAAATTTTGGCTCTGAGCGCTTTGTTGTACAGTGTTTTATGTAAGCCAAGTTATGACACATTACCGTGGTTTGAGGAGCTTTTTGGTCAAAGTAGAAGGTAATAAACTTTTACCCCCATCAAGACATGATAGATTCTCTTTGAAGGTGCCTGGGCTTCAAAACACAGAGAACTTAAAGGTGTTATCATCCTACACAGTTTTTACCATCTTAAAAATGTGAAAAAAAATGAGAAGAACTTAACCTTATATTGTTTTCAGAGGTCCAAACGTTATTCATAACTTTCCAAACACATTCCTAGCATCCTGGCTATTCACCACAATGAGTTTATAAGCGATTTTCACAACTTTTAGAGACCGAAGTGGGACACGCTACTGCTAACAACAACTAACCTACCATTACTGTACCTGCATTACTTCCTGATTCACGGACGATGAAACGCATTTTGATCAGATGCAGAGAGCACACAGCGGTCTACCTGGCTAGTATGAGCCCCACCCTACCGTGGATAAGCCTCCCTCTGGCCCTAAGTTGAGTGTGCTCTGGCCCTATAGTCTTGAACTCCAGCTGCAAATGGATGTCCATAGTCCTGGTCACATCTGCAGCCTGCCCATCCTGCTTTAGTCCTGCTTTAGTCCTGCTTTGGTCCTGCTTTAGTCCTGCTTTAGTCCTGCTTTGGTCCTGCTTTAGTCCTGCTTTAGTCCTGCTTTAGTCCCGGTGTAGTCCTGCTTTAGTCCCGGTGTAGTCCTGCTTTAGTCCTGCTTTAGTCTTGGTTTAGGCCGGGTTTAGTCCTGGTTTAGTCCATAGGAATGCATCTCTCCTTCACTGGTTTTCCTTGAAGTTTTTTTTTTTTTTTTTAAGTTTTTCCTCACCGAGAAGGAGACTCTCCTTCTCGGTGAGGAAAAACTAAGGGGGTGCTCTGGGACAGTGGTTCCTACAGGAGGAGGGTCTGAGGACAGGGGGCGCTCTGGGACAGTGGTTCCTGCAGGAAAAGGGTCTGAGGGACAGGGGGCGCTCTGGGTCAGTGGTTCCTACAGGAGAAGGGTCTGAGGACAGTGGGTGCTCTGGGACAATGGTTCCTGCAGGAAGAGGGTCTAAGGACAGGGGGCGCTCTGGGACAGTGGTTCCTACAGGAGGAGGGTCTGAGGACAGGGGGCGCTCTGGGACAGTGGTTCCTGCAGGATTAGGGTCTAAGGACAGGGGGCGCTCTGGGACAGTTATCAATTTCCTTGTTTTCTGTTGATTCATTTGCTTGTCTGTGTCTGTTTCATTCTTGATTTTCTAACTTTATGTCAGTTCTAAATTCTCATGTTCAGCCGCTGTTATGATTTTGGGCTTTACAAAAATAAATTGAATAGAATTGAAAAATGAATAAAGTTCACCTAATGACGTCACAAGGTATATACACAACTCCAAGTATGTTTTTGATAAGGCGATGCAAGTGTGGTTTAAAGTCTTTAACATGACCTTTAATGACAAGCACTGAAGGAATCTTTCACTGTCTCTTAGCTGGAACAATACCAACAACACAAGTCCTCACACAACCACACAAATACAACCCAAATGATTGTTCCTTCAATCTATTAAAATCCTCTCCTCCATTATCTGGAAAAAGGCACATTTCTTAATTATTCATGCCGAGGCATTGAAGCACCCAGGTCTTTTAAATTTTTCATTTGTGCACGGCTTCAAACAGTGGCTCTTGTAAAGGGGACCCAGTTTAGCAGTGTGGGAATAGCTGCAGGCGAAGCTGACAGGATGCTCCATCTCCAGGCACCGCACGCGTTTTCATTACAGCTAAAGCAAAGGAACAAATCCAGGTCAATTAAAATAAGGAGAGAGGAGAGAGGAGAGGGAGGCACTGCTGGGCTCGGCCACAAGAGGACGCAAGGAGATTACGTATGATTTTGTTTTATAGGCGAAGGGGGGAGCGTGTGTAAATCTAAAGTGTGCGTTTGAGCTTGACACTGGCCATATGCTGTTTGTCAGGCAGCACTGAAATTTATCACATCAGAAAATACTGACATTTTTATGAACCTATTCTCAATACCTAAAACAGGACTAACCAAAAATTGTAGAACAAAATCTGGTGCAATATCAGGTTGTCAAAAGTAGAAAACTAGAGTCGACTTATTCATTTTAAAGGTGCACTATGTAACTTTCCTGGTGGTTTGACAGAAGTGGGACTAACAGTTCAGAAGAAAGTGTGTTCTTCTTTCATGGTTCAAAATTGGGTAGAGCATCATTAAGCAACTCAGATTTAAGTGGACACAAAATATATGTGATAGTATTGCTGAGTGGCATTAAAACCGCAAGCAGTGATAAAGGCCCCTTGCAAACTTCAGTGGGAAGGAACCAACTCCAAATCCTGTCTTAAGGAAGGAGGAAGAACATGCAAAATTTAGTCATAGCGTTCAATAGCCACGAGGAAATGAAATCGGCTGTGAGTTAAGAGCACTAAGCGCCATCCGACCAACCCCAGAACTACTCCTCTCCCCTTTTAAGACTACATTCTGTCTGTTCAGCACAGTCCCTCTCTCCTCTCCACCAGTTCATAAAAGTCTTTTCGAATTGTGTTTTCCTAATTTGTGTCTCGTCCATAAAACCCATTTCCCCGCGTCTATGGCCGGGAGCACCTCCACTCTGCACTCTCCCTACTGGTCGTTAAAACTCTCAAAGTGACGCCACGTCCACGTAAAAGGCATCAACCTGAGGAGTGTCACATTGGATTTAATGGCCTTTGTTCCCCCGCTCCTTCGCTCTGGAACGGAAATCATTCCTTGATGCGAAAGGTGCTCTCCCCTAGACTGCCTCGTAATGCGGCGCTATACATGCAATCCCCTAACCCAGGACTGAGGCAGTAATCGTGTTTATGGAGGTGCCCTGACATGGATGTTGGCGCTAGTCCAACGTGGAAGAATGTGCACTGCAAAAAAGTGACTTGAGTTTAGTTATTTAAAGGGGCATATTACACTATTTTCTGATCTATGTTATAATGTTTCCTAGTCACAAACGTACCTGGAGTTGTGTTTTGTTTCATTCACACATGTTTTACACACAAACCCTGCATATTTAGACTGAGTTCTTCTCTCAAACTGAAAACACTGTGTTCCACCTTGTGATGTCATGTGGTAATACAGGAAGTGCGCTACTGTGTTTTAAAACTCAATACACCTTCACTAGAATCATTTGGATGATTTCAGCTCTGAAATTGCCCATCTCTACTGAACAAAAGGTCAAAGGAGCTGTTAACTTGAAAACTACCACTTCATGACATCACAAGGTGGAACAGAGCATTTTGAGCTTTGGAGATCTAAACAGACTAATAATTCAGGATTATTCAAACGTGTGAATGGAACAAAACACAACTCCAGGTATGTTTTTGAGCAGGTAACAACACTCTAACATGGCTTAAAGCTCACAAGAGTCCATTTTGCATAATAAAGGCCTTATAACAATTTACTTTTTCATTCTATGGATAATTGCAGTGATGGATGAAGTACTCAATTTTGTTTCTTAAGTAAAAGTACAGATACAGAGGTAAAAGCTACTCAAGTAAAAGTGTCACATGAAAAAATCCACTTAAGTAAAAGTATTTAAGTACCTGTTTAAAATGTATTTTAAAAGTTAAAAGCAAAAGTAAAAGTAGTAAGTAAAAGCCACTGCTATGTCGCTGGTGGTGGTCGGAGTAGCAGATTGGCAGCCTTGGTCAGTCTTACCCAGGACAGAAAGTAATGTGTAAAGTGACTTTCAGCATTCAACATTACATCACATTACCCCTGTCCTTCAATAACTGCACTGGTTCCTCATCAAACTCAGAGAACAGTTCAAAGTTCTCCTGTGCACTTTCAAGGCCGTTCATAATGATGCTCCTCCTCCTTTTCTGATCTACTCCACATCTCCACCTCCTCTCGCTGTCTGCTCCTCTCTAGTTCTCTGTCCCCTTGTCACCATGAAGGGCAGAGTGTTCAGCTCTCTTTCCAACCTCCAACGTAGGCTGTCTCCCCATGTTCAAAATCAGCCTCGAAACTTACCTGTTCATTTATTATTGGATTTAAATAGAGCTTTTTCAAGACACCCAAAGCACTTTACAGGGCCCTACAGCAGACTGATGGAAGTGAGGCTGCCAATCTGTGCCATCGGCCCCTCCATCCACGAACAACACTCACACACACACCAAGGCAATGTGCGTGAAGTGCCTTGTTTAAGGACACAACAACAGTTTTTTGCCACAGGGAGCAGAGGTGACATGAACTTTAACCTACAAATACTACCCTCTACGATCTGGTATTCCAGCAGTCTCCCATCCAAGTACTAACCATTTCACAGTTAATTTTATGTGTTACCTTTTGTATTTTTGAATGTCTGTTAAGCCTTTGTGAAAGTGCCATGAAAGGAGTAGTTAAATAAAAACATTAAAGCTAAATGAAAGTCAAGATAATGATAATAGTATTCAAGTGATTTAAGCTGCTGCGCGTAGTGTTTTTTGCAGTGTTTGTGAGGCGAGGGCGCAGTCTAGTCTCTGAGACAGTAGGCTTCCTTACAAGCGACAGAGATGAGGCCAAGTCATAACTCTTGTGTCTTATACGTTAGTTATCCTTGAGCAGTATCAGGTCACTCCGATGTGAGGACATGCTCTGTCTGATGGCACACTGGCCCGGGGGGAGTGAGGTCCTTGTTGAACCATAAAGAACAATTAAGCTGGTCGTTTCATCAAAGGGGGAAGTACAGCTCAAGTATAATCGGCTACGTTTTGATTTGGTCAGAAAGAAACCATGTGGAGGGAGGTTTGATTTATAGTCTGTGAATAGGAGTGGCGACAGCGTCAGAGTTGGTGGTTCAAATCTCGCTCACTGTACTGTTTTTATGCCTCTATGCAAGACACTCAATGAAGTGCCCCAACACAATATGAACTCAAAAAAAACATACCTACATTTTTTTTAATCTACCAAATTTAATTTTGAATATTACATTTCATTTGTTAAATTTTGAATGAATGGATTTTAAATTGCTCTTACCAGAATGGCAAATTATCTTTTTTTATTTCAAGCAAAAATGCCTTAAAAGCAGTCAGGAACACTGTTCCCTCTAAGCTGCGCGCGTGCGCAATTGCGCACTGCTTCCACTGTCCGCCGCGCACAGAAAATCTGCGCTGCGCACACAAAATAAAACCAATCCTTAATAAAATGAAACGCATCATTTATTTTGTACCATTTTCCACATTGACAGATAGTGACGGGTTTTACTGGTGGTCAGACAATGATGATTCACGTACGTGTTCACGTAGCTCACTAACGTCATTGATACTGTTGGCATGATATGTTTATGTTCCAAAATGACTCAAGTGAAGGACTGAGCTCACTATAGACCAGTACAACTCACCTGGACTTTTATTATTTTTTATCCATAAAAATCATGTTAAAGTATCAGAATATACTGCATATTTTCACACAACTGCCTCTATTTTACATGTCCATCCGTATTGACTTTTGACGCATTGAATGAAGAGAGATTGGGAAAATCCCCGCGGCTCCTTCGCTCTTAATCGTCATCTTCGAGGGACAGAGGCAGATTATTGTTATGACAGTAAAATATCTAAAGAGCCCCATGTCTCTGCTTTAAGACGCCGTTTGAATTTACACGATGGCACAGTTGGTTGCGGAGTTACGATAATGGAAAGTCCACAACCGCGAGTCTATCGGCGACGACAGGACGAATACACAGCACGAATGAGGCAACGCGCTGCTCCCTTCAGAATAATGTCGAAGCGAACGGGCAGTGGCACTGACCAAGCCAGGATAAAAAAGAAATGCGGTTCATCAACTTGGATAAGGCGAACAACTACTGCAGAAGTGAGAAGGACAGAAGGGAAACATAAGGAGACATTTAAATCCTCAGTTTGTGATTATTCTAGTGTTGAGCTATTATTAATTTTAATTTATTAAGGATAATAACCATTAAATGCTTTTACTTTGAGTAGAAGAAATGCTAATTAAAACTATAATCATATATTTTACAAAGTTGATGTAATTTTCAGTGTATCACGTGTGCTGCAGCACATGCCATTGTGCAGAATGTGAAGATTATATAATGTGAACAAAACTTTCTTTTAAAGATGTGCATGTCTCAATTCCTCCAGAGCAATTAAATACTGGTCATAAATATTGTTTCTTGTTTGAGCAGTACAAATGCTAATAAAAACTGTCAAATTGTATATTTTACAGACAGAGTTACAGGAGCAGGACTCTTTCAGACCACAGCAGCAGGATTTCTCTCATTTAGAAAACAGTAGGATTCTCCCAGAAGAACAGTAGGATTCTCGTTGTCTATTTCATTGTAATTATACAAAATCTCGTATTAAAAGTAATTTGACAGTAATTACTGTTGTAATTTGATTCTTTTAATAGATCTTGTAAGTTGTTTGGATGTAATGCTCGTGTGTTCACAGTGTGCACGTCTGATGGTGCTCACAGTGGTCAAGAGAGCGCTCAGGGAGTTTGTGTGTTTGCTCAGATACATAAAAAATTAGAGGGAACATTGGTCAGGAACGTCCAAAAATAAGTGAAATAAGACGAGTAATAAAAGCAAAAAAAAAAAAACTTGCTTCTTTATGATCCACATCTAACATAATACACAGAGTCGCTCTTTATTTCCTATTAGAATACACGACTGTGAGGAAGTACACGACTGTGAGGAAGTACATGTTTTGTTAAATTAAACTGAGTGGTCTGAGAATAAGAAGAGGCTGGAGTTCTAATTAAGGGAAAGTTAATTTATTGCCAGTTTGGGTCCAGTCTAGTCCAGTCCAGTCTGACTCTGTTTCTGTTGTAGGGAGTATTATACCTCTGATGACAAGGACTGAGATGGGAGTATGGGACTGGCCCAGCACAAAAATAAACTTCATAAGGCATTTAAATATGATCATATCACGAGACATGTTTTAGTAGGTAGAGTGTTTTCCACTGATCCACAGGTTGTCGATGCAACTCCTGTTCCCAAAGATGAATGCTGTCATTGTGTCCCTGGGCAAGACACTTAACAACGCCCCTTGTCCCCAGTGTCTGTGTGCACTGTTGTGTGAATGTGTGTGTGTGTGTGTGTGTGTGATTGGGTGGTTTGCTGATGTAAAGTGCTTTGAGTGCCTTGAAGGTGGACAAGCGTTATATAAAAATGTGACCATTTACCATTTTTGTCAACCCAGAATAAATGTTAATAATACAGGAATGTGTTACTGCTACTATATACACAACAAAAACGACAGAGATTACACACCCAATGCACGCTAAAGCATCAGATTGTAGAGGGTAGTATTTGTAGGTTAAAGTTCATGTCACCTCTGCTCCCTGTCGCGCAAACAGTTCTACTTCCTCTACATTGCATACAGTGACAACAGCGGCTTGTGGCCCACAGTCTGAGAGGAAACCATAAACAAGGAGCTCCATGCAATACCATTACCATTTTGGGAGCGTGCCAGGCTCATGTGCTTTACCTTGCATGGCAGACAAATTGGCAAATGGAACAAAGGGACAAGAGAGGTAATTGCCCGGGTTCAGGGATTGGGTTGTATGGCGTGCAAATCTCCAGTGCGTTGTAGAAATGCTCGGTTTACAAATGGGATATGAGCAGAGATATGAGTGAAAATGGTTGTATCACATGTACGCTTTTCCTCTTATTGTAATGTCTGCTCACAAGTATGACCTTTATGTTGCAATGTCTGTTGTCTTCAGGGTGACACTTTATAATAACTACACCTTAATGAAACTTCATCCATAATGAACAAACTTGATGAAGAAAGCTTCAGGCACTACTTACTACTACTAAGGGCTTAAGAATGAGAGATGGGATATTATTTAAGTAGTTACTGAGCCTGAATGACTTAATAAACTCTTTACTCATTATGAATTTCATGCTTTGCTTTGTTCATGCTTTATTAAGGCAAAATAATAGTTCTTATAAAGCACTAGGCTCTTTAGTCTTAGTGTGTGCAGTTTGAGGGTTTGCTCATAAGTTATGACTGGTCCTGTGGGAGGAGCTCAGAGTGAAACCACTGATCTTCTACATTGAGTAGAACTTGGGCATCTGGATGACCCCCTGTGTTTCTGCGTATGTGTTCCCGACATGTCTCACTGGACCGTCTCTCTGCTTTCCTGGGAACTCCTCAAGATTCCACCGTTGAGCTGAAGAGGTCTGGCATTCTGGACACTGCCTTGCATTGCACAATTTCACTGGTTCTCATCAGATTCTCTTGAGCTCTTACAATAGCCACCTAATTCACTGTTCCACTTCCAGTAGCAGCATTTCAAATCAAATCAGCAGGATTTTACAGGCTTTTTGGTAAAGGAAAAAAAAAAAAAAGGCAAAAGCTGTGCTGCAGCTACGACCCTTAGGCCACTTGACAGCTAAAGTTGTTACCTATTCATGAGGATTTTTAAAGCAGTGAAAGACTAAAACATTTACTATACAGAACCCATTGAACAATACACCATATCCAGCACACAAGCCCGGCCGTGCCAAGCATAATACATGCTATGTTTTCAACTGAACTGACACAGCGGCTCATTGTGGTGCATACGGGTCACGTAGAGTGCAAGGGGTTACTAATAGAATTTGGTGAACATGCAGTAAGCACACTTCCCCAAAATAGAAAGAGCGTGCTGTGTGCAAAGTCCAAGACCTCAGATGTGTTACTGTACTCTTACAAACCCCATATAGTATTAAGACCTATACAACCCAGTGCAACAGTTGAGGGGTACCAAGTTATGCTCCACTAACCTTACCATCTGCATCGCGCTTGCCATTTGGAGCCCAGATAAATCACAGAAGCCCGGCGTCCATGCTGGGAACAGCTTCTTCCAGATAAGAAGGTCAAGGGTCACATTTCTGGCCAAGGTTGCGCGTCCTCTGGGCTAAATAAAGAGCCACAGGGTTGCAGAGGAGAACAGGCGCTCACTCCCGATTTGGATCAAAACAGATTTCAAACTACCAAAGACTGGTCCAATGGAAGACAAGCGTTCAGATATTTGAAAAGATGGTGGATTAATGGTGGTTTTGTAGAATATGATGATGTCATACTCCCAGATGGGGGACAAGAGCTAGTTTTGTCTATCGATTATATTGCGCTAGGTAATAGGTAAATGTACAAATGTTCTACCTGATACTTTCCATTTTAATTACAGCCAAAAACTCAAAATTGTATCCAAATTTGAGCTGCCCCCATCTGTATTAAATAATATTGGTCTATAAAATGTTATGGTGCCATCTGAAACCCAGTAACACAACATCAAATAGTTAATACCCAGCTAAAACAGCAAGTCTTTTTGTTAAACATGTGAAGAAAAGCCATCATTGATTATAAGATTAGCATGCAAACAAGGGCTGTATTATCCTGTGGCAGCTGTTCTTTGCATTAGCGCGCCATTGTCCTGCTGTTGCTAAGGTGTTTGTTTATTCTACACTAACCTAACGTGCCCTTTGACCTGTGCAGTGGAATGCGAGCTCACAAGGTCAGTGGCGTCATTTACATCCTAAACACATGACGCTCTGGCAGGAGGAGGTCAGGTTCACCCGTGTTCCCACTGCACCGGGACCACAGAGGGCTTTTTAAAATGCAAAAACAAATAGGCTCTTGAAGCAACATTTGCATTTTGTATGTGTAAAATGGGTTTTGATTGTGTTGACTGGCAAGTGCAACCCCATGTGTGTTCCCCTTCTATGTGACCTTGACTGTTCAAAACAAAATACGGTTTAAATTTTGGACTTTGCATTTGATAGGATACATTTTCTAACCTGACTGAAGCCTGGCCAGGATTAACTAGGGTTGTCAAAAGTATCAAAAATCAAATACTAATCGATACTAAAACTAATATCCATCATGAAAGAGAAATTAGAGGGAGGAGGCAAAGGGGTGAAGGAGAGATCCGCTGAGTTCTCAGTCCTAAAGGATACATTTTTGAAGAATGAATCGCCTATAATGACGTCCGGACCCATCCCTAACAACAAGAGGTCAGATACAAAAACATGATCCAAAACTGTGCACAACAACTTGACCAACCTGATGTGATGTGCAGTAGTTTCATTAGCGGGGTGCAGGCTGATTGTGTCCTGATAGTGCTCTGAAGGGGGAGTGACTTAGCATGGAGAGCAAAAGGAGGGGAGACCCAGAGTGTCAGAAATGAAAGTGGAATTCATAATAAAATAAAAGGTAACATGTTGATCTGTTGTTACGTGTAAGCAGAAGAAGTAAAATACCGCCTTTTTAAGATTGTTGCCAAGTATCCCCAGATTTTTAAGGTGTTTAGTATTAAACCATAACATACGTAGATCATTGTTTTACATTTACATAGGCCTACCTGTTTGACATTTGCATACATGTTCTATCCTAAAAATAGAAACAGGTCCGTTGACTTCCTGTTTTAAACCGTAGACTAACTCTCTGCTGCTAACTTCGCCTTTTCACGGTGGCAGTTCAAGTAGCAGATTTTGCCTTAAAGGTGTTTTTATGGTTGAAAAATGCCTATGGAACATTTCTGAAACTTTTACGTACGCCCTGAAGTTTGACTTTTTGAATAATCGAGAGAGAAACAAAGAAGTGGGCGGAGATACGGGGTAGGTTTAAACAAACATTTTCTGAGCGCTCAAACCTCAAATTTAAAAGCAGGACAATACAGGATGCCTCAAACATGCATGAATCGAACAAAATACAACTCTGAGTAAGCTAATGATGAGGAACAGCGTTATAAAAATGGTTTAAAGATCGTAAAGCTGATTTTTATTTAATATGCCCCCTCTAAGACAAATTCCACTGCGCATTCTGTACTTTTCTAAGAACCACACAAGATCACTCTCTAGATACCGTGGTTATGCTGCTAAATAAAACGGTTGATAATGTCACCGCACATTTCTTGAACTTTAACCTGTACCGGAGTTATATATTTTTGAAAAACCCTTCTTATTCACGTCCCCATAATGCCGCGATTGTGCTGTTCCGGCTGGTATTTCTATTGATCGAACCAGGGCCTACTTTGATTCATCACCACACATGATACAGTTATTGACCGCGTGACGAGTTCACCTTGATACCTCGCTGACCGATTTGATGAAAGGCAATCAAACAAGGACCAAAAGCCAAGTCAATGCGCCCAACCTGCCGTGTTAAAACCCTGCACCGCCGCCATTCACATGAAACGCTGAATACATTTACATAGAAGACAGAAACTTGTCCTTGTCCAAATGGGAACACGGAAGAGAGAGAGGGAGGGAAAAAAAAAAAAAATACACAGATTTTTTTTTGTCCTTGTCATTCTTTTATCCCCTGTGAAAAGGCTAGACAGTCATGCTGCAGTGATCACTCAGGGTCATGCAGCAGTCTCCCCTCCCTCCCACCCTCACACCTCCTTGTATCTCGCAGGTCTCCGCTGTAGTTTGAATACTCGAGCAGCTGGTGGTGCTGTAGGACTTGAGTGTGTGAGTGTGTGTGTGTGTGTGTGTGTGTGTGTGTGTGTGTGTGTGTGTGGGTGCCTTTCTCTTGTCCATTGCTTTTGCACATAACAAGCCCGTGTCACCATGCTAAAGTCTATCCTCCTTTGTCCTCGCTCCTCCGTCACTCACCTCCGGAGGCACTGCAGCGTCCTGGGATGGAGGTGACGAGGGGTAACGCAATCTGAAAGAAAAAAAAAAAAAAAAAAAAAAAAAGTAAAAAATGATAATAGTCTGAATAATACATTGTACATATTGTCTGTAAATAACATAAGATAAGAGTTTTGTCTTGGTGTTTTAATGTTTTAGTGGCAATATTGGCAAAACTCAAATCACTAACCAGAGTTGGCGGTTTGATTTTAAACAGACACAAAAGGCATAATATTGTTGTACCTTTCAGCAAAACACTCCACCCACTTTGCTAGCGTGAATGTGTTGCTACAGAGAAGAGAGCCAAGAAGTATCGTTTATTTTATCCCACTTTATTTTACAAACTGTTAAAACCCCAACTGATCATTCATATATTGAGCCAATTCAGAATGATCGGTAAAAATTGATACCTTTGGAAATGAGAATAAGTGAGATAGTCTGAAAAAAGTAGCTCTGATTGGCTCTTAAGTCCTTTTTTAGATTAAGTTCATAAATGTTGTTTGTAAAGAACTCCAATCCATACTATTATCCAGTTACACCCTGTTTTAAATGCTCCGCTCAATAGTCTTGCTGTAGGTCATGCATTTGAATGGTATTAATTGGGTTCCCTGCGAGGCCTCACAGCCAGAGTGTCGCTTATGATTCCGGGCAGGGTAAATATTTGCCTGAGCTCACCCTCGCTAGGTGCCATAATGATTCTTTGTGCGTTGTGTACAATGCTTTGGCTGAGTACACATCACTCGTCTCAGCATATGTCTGGTCTCTGTGTTCACCCGTGTTAGCAATGCGGCTCAATCCCCCACGACATCCTCTCCTCCTCCTTCTTCTTCTTCTTCTCCTTCTTCTTCTTCTTCTTCCTCCACAGCTGCAGCTTCAGCCCCAGTTTGATCAATAAGGCGTCCTTCATTCTCAAGTCAGGCCTGACCTTGGCAGCCTTTTGTCTCCTTACAGGGGCCAGAGTGCGCATGTACAGGTTGGAAAACAAGCCTCTCAAAAAATCCACCCTTCAAAAGAAAAAAAAACAGGATTGTACTTAGTGCTTTATCCACTACAGTCTTCTCATTAACAGCCTAATGAATCATGTATTTATAGCGTCCTTATCTTAGACTAATGAGGTAGGGACACTTTTGAACTCATTTGCTAAATTACCACAGGCCACATCGAAAAGGGATAAACGTACAATTCCTGGCCTATGGCTCCACATTCATTTCAACGAGGCTGCGTCAGTCGATGGCTTAAGAACAAAAAGTGTGTTTAGACAAGCGCAGATGAGCGATGGTTGGCTGAGAGGCTGGCAGAGCCTTAGACGCAGAAGACCGCAGCAGAGGGCAGGGGGAGTTGATCTAATAGATCTGTTTACATGGTAATCGTCTTCACAGTCGCCTGCAGGTGGCACCGTGCATAGATTAGCCCAGCTCTGAGAATTCAACAGCAAGGTGATTTCCAAGTAATCACTAGTACATACAGAGATAGATGCTCACAAGTCAATTTCTGGTCAAATGCACATAATAATGCCTTACACCTGTGATATGCTTTACAGGCTCGAAAAAGCCTGTCAAAGTGCCACACTGTAGTCATTATTAATTCACTCCACACTCAGTGATGGTAAGCCGCTCTTATAGCGACAGCTGCCCTGGGGCAGAGTGACAGTGAGGCTGCAACACCACTTTCATACTAGATGAGTGAAGTGTTTTGCCTAAGGACATAATGGCCGAACTTGGTCTAAGCAGGAATCGATCCTCCGACCTGCTCCAAGCACTGAGCACCTGTAAATAAAAACAGAAAAACACAATAATTCTTATTTTTAAACAAGGGAAAAATTGACACGTTTTGTGTGGTCTTTGAAAACAGTATTCACCATAAATAGAGAATAATTTTCAGTTGGGAACATAACATTTACTAGGAGGTTCTTGCGTGCATGAATCAATACTGGGACCCTGCATCGTAATATGTGTGACATGAGGAGTGACAGGATGATTTAAAATGAAAGATTATTACCACAGGACTAATATAACTATGCATCAACATGCCACATGTGGAAGTGCTAGAAGGTCTGCAGAGAACTGAGGAGATTCTCACGAACGGGTTTGGTATTTACTCCTTTGTGAAAAAGAAACAGGAGGAGTATGAGTATTCAGTAAGGCTAACGTACTTGGAAGAATCCACAGACATGCAACAAAAAGGCCATACAAACAACCACATACAATTTTACGCTGTGTTCTCATGTGGAATTCAACTCATTCACTTCTGGGTTAGTCTCATTAAACCATTCAAATGAGTATAGAGATCTAGAACTATTTCAGCATTGCCGTTCATTTATTTCTTTGGAGTATACTCGGCAATGTTGATGGAGCACTTACAAATAATTAAGTGTGAATCTAAACCGTAGTAATCGTAAAAGCATGAGTACTTTTACTAGTGTTCTCTGTACCATCACGATGAATGTCTTTCAATATTGTGCATCCAGAGCAACAGAAGTGAAAACATTTCTGTTAACAATAGAATAAGTAGTAAAATAATTTTATGTACATTTCAGTTCATTTCTAATGTTCTTTTGGTAGCTGTAGCTACATCAACAAAAAAGTAATTTCAAATGCAAGTGGCAATTGATTCAATGCTGACAAGACAAATATATGATCTAAGGTAAAACACTGGACCACAAAATGTACATAAACATGTCTTTAATTAAGAAGAAAACAATTAAACTTCACTTCCACACTTCACTTAATTCTGTTTAACAAAGGGTGTCAGGAACATCTTTATCATTTTGGATCAAGTAAAAAAGACAGCATTTTTACTGTAAGCAGTTACCTTTGCTGCATTTCTAGATTACAAAAGCTGATGTTAAACTTTGGATTTTTGATGAACAATGATAATCAGGAAATACATTAGCCTGAGTAAAAAACTAAATGTATTTCCAAATATAGACACATAACAAAACTAAACATTATTCACACTATGGTTTTACAGAACCAAATTCTCATGAAATTCACAAAGAAATAAAAAGTAAAAACTCAAACATAAAATGGCCGCCGCTAAACTTTCCTCTTCTGAGTGCTGATGTAGAGAACTGTAAAAGAGAGAAAAAGTAGATACATCAAATCTCCGCTCAGATACAGAAACACATTCAGTCCAAGTCTACATTGCTGTCCCTCCCATACTGTAAGTGTGACATTGTGATGAGAAGGTGTACAGTCTCTGGGCCGAGTGCAATTACTGTCAGTAAAAACTGTCATTTTCAAATCACATTTTGCCTCCCATCTACTTTTAGCAAGCTGCTCATTTTGGCCTGAAATAGAAGTATATGGATAGAGCTTTTATCACACTCAGCACTCCACCTGCCAGCATGAGTCAGAGCTGAAGAGGGCCATGGATATAATACATGGCTGGTGTGAATAGACAATTACGGAGTGTTGAGAGGTTAAAGGTCAGAGGAGGATCAATTAAGTCTGTCTTTTTCCTTACTTTAATGTAGCATTGATTTTTGTATACCAGTAGAAGAAAGATGACAAGCTTCAAGATGGTTGAACTACTTCAGTTTTCACATAACAACAACAACAGTAGCACTACAACACTAGTATCACAAAAGCATTTGCTGGACTCAGACCTGAATGAAATTAATGAGACTGAAAAATGAGACTGAAAACAAATCATGTCAGCACTTTTAGCAAAAAAACAAAAACAAAAAGTTCATTAAGCCCTGTGTAGTGATGGGACTTTGGATCCATTCAAAAGACTGGCTCTTTGACATGTATTTATGACAGAAGTCAATGTGAGAAGTCATTTTAACAAACTAATCACAGAGGGACGACCACGGATCAAATTTGCTTAAAATGGTTCAAACTGAGAGTGGGAGTATGTTTACGCTTTATAATTATACACAGGTTAAAATAAATAAAACACTGCACTACAATATTCATAATAAAAAATAAAAAAAACTGTTAACTGTTATTATGATGCCAAAGATGTATTTTGGTGTAAAAAGCTCTGACTTGTCCTCTGCTGATTCTTGTCTTGGTTCAGTGTTAATCAGTCTAAAAATGTATATAAATAAAAAAGAAAAAGATTTGATTCTTTTAAAGAGATCCGGTTCCAATTGTTCATGTGAAGGAACCATTCAAAACAGCAGACTCATTCACGATGATGTGTTCTCTTAATGCAGAAGTTGCAAGTTACACTCAATGTGAATGTGTGGTGAATACTGAAATGAAGTGAAGTGCATTCTAGTTAAATATGTAGTAGTAGATTATCAAAACACATTCTTTATTAATGCGTAAAGAGTTGATTTTAAAAACTGGTTTCAAACAAAGTGCATTTTAGTACAATTTAACCTTTAATTTTATTCCGGGAAGCTTGAACTGAATTATAATGTCTACAATAATCAATTATGCCCAGGACTCACCATTGTTTCCTCTCAGAAAAGCATCTCCATATTTATTCTTGAGCTGACCATTCACATACTCCTCGGTTTGCTCTATGGCGATGTTCATGTAGCCGTCCAGACACGCCAGCACACCTGTCCACACAGAGGGCAACATTATTCACAGGTACTTACACTAAGCGTTGATAGAAACATGTTCCTTTACCTCTATAATCCACTCCAGAGTTCAGTTTGACCACCACGGGTCTGCCGATGATCTGCTTCAAAAAGTCACTCGGCGTTTGCTTTCTCAGACTCATATCGACTGTGATTAAACACAAACTGTTATTGCAGACAGCGCAGGACATATGCACATGCTAACATAGCTTCAGTGATGCTAACAATAACTCTTTAGCCAGTTATCTTCTTAACAATTAAAATTAATTGTCATATTAAGTACGACGCGTGCATTTTGTGTCAATAAGTCAAATAATGCTCAGTGTTAGGGGAGTAAAATAATGCAGATTGTGTACACTGAGTTAGCTGAAGGCTACGAGGCTAACGTGCTACGATGCTAACTGCCTTCTGCCCTTTCACTGGAACGGAACTATGCATGATATATGGAATTCAAAAGCTTTATTTGCCTTACTGAATTAAAATCTAAATTTAAGAAATCAAAGCATACCTTAATGTGGGCTTAGTTTTCTGTTTGGATGTTGCAGGACGTTCATTCAACGACAGTATTCGGCATGGAGCTCGGACTGACCAATCACAGGCGTGTTTTGTATACGGCAACTGACGCGGGTCAAAATAGAAAAGGCACAGCTCACTAGACAATTACGTATTTATTTTGTTGTTTATAATGGTTTGCATTAATTGCTGTTTTATAGTGGTTGTACTATAAAAACACCGAATTTAATGTTTAATTATTTAATAATTTATTTCAATTGAGATTGTGCATTTTAGTTGTGAATAAAGCAAAATAAAGTGAATAAAATAAAAGTAAACAACTGAAAATGTGAAAAAAAAATAAAATAAAATAAAATAAAATAAAAAAGAATAATAATTAATGAATTACATGAATTATTAATTGGTAGGGTCAGTTCAAATCAGGCATAGTTAAATAATGCACAACTCATAATGTAGTCATGTATTGTATTTCAGTATTTGTTTTTATCTGAATGATAATATACAATACAGCCCCGATATAAACTTCCATTCAGTTTCGCTTTCACAAACAAGTGTCAGGATGTTTTGTCTGTTTAGTCTCATCCTGTTGTCAGAAATCTGCACAAAGTAAGCCTATATTTGCAAATCATTTCTGAAAATGTTTGTATGATTGGCGGAGAAATAAGGGTTCTTCTTTTGCTCCAACAACAATGCAAGCCTTGATGTGGACTTGGATGATACTGGGCAGAGGGCAGAGCTGCTCTCCAGATGTGACTGTGGTTAGATCTGGCACCCGCAGAACAAAAGGAGAGAAATCCTTTTCAGACTAAGAATTTCATTTTCTCTTTATTCAGAACTATGCATATACTTTTTAAATTAATATAACTTATTTACTCCCAACTAGCAAAAAACATCAAGCATTCCACGCTTTACAAGTGTGCCCCGTGATCTGCCCCTTAATGATGATTTTAAAGATGGACCGTAGAATAGGCCATGTTATAGTGTACAATTATTACGCACTTGTTTTCATATTAAAATGTATTTACGTAAATTAATTCTTGCATTTGCACATAAACCAAGGGTTACTTGGAAATATTTAGTAAATTATGACTTTTTTTTTTTTTTTCTTTATCAGGCTGTAGTTGCTGTTTCATTTGCATTCAGTGCACTGCATTCACTTTAATGCAAAATGTTTCCTTATTCAAATACAAGTTTACTTGACACTAAAGCGCAGTAACAATTAATCAGAATAATCAGGACTAACTGACCATTAAAATACATCATCGAGATTTAGACTGGGCAAGGCAGACTGTACATGTGTACATGTACACACGTTTTATCAGAAATACCGATGTATGATTTAAAACAAAATAAAAAGTATGATTCTTTCATAAATAAATTGATAAATTCAATGCAAGACAAACAATTGACTGACTAGTTGATTAATCAGACAATAATAATCATTTACTAGTCAGCGAATCATTACTAACATACAGCCCAACTGGACACATTTTGAATGGCCTAAACAATAACCAAATCAAATTACTGACCAAAATGTGATGTGTCTAATGTGTAAATGTCTAGAAAGGGATAATTCATTACTCACTCATTACTTATTGTTTTATTAGTAGAAATGAGCGATGTTCCACATAACAAAACACATGTTAAAATCAAAATCCTTAGATCATAAAAACTTCTCATATTTGGTTTTCATTCCTAAAACTGGGCCAGCAGTTGTTTAGATGGTAGCACATTTATCTTCTAACCATTTATTATCGTCATAGTGTCCTTGGGCAAGACACCTCAATTAATCAAGCCTATGTCTTTAGGAGTCTGTCTGAGGGGTTAATGGTGGCTGGATGTACTGAGCACCTTTTTTCAAAATAGTGGACAGTTTCTTAGATAATGGGGAGGTCTAGTAGCCTACAACTTGTAATAAACATTTTGACTGTCCTGAACTTTCCTCTATTCTCTTATATCAAGGGCAGACAGGGTTTTGAAGGATACGCCAAAGTGAACCATCTGATACAACTGTGAATGCTCAGAGCGTGACCCACACCACACAGGTGCAGGGGTACATGAAAAATATTGTCGGGGAATAAAATTGGGCTGAGAGAGACAGAGGAGGGTGAGATGTGCCGGTACATGCTAAAGCGGACAGATCGCTGGAGAGGAGCGAGCGTGTGCTGGCGTGCGAGAGGTTGGAATCATAAAGTACTTCTTCTTGTGTGTCTAGACAGGTTGCTTGTTAGCAGGGCATGGCTAGCCCTGTGGAGGCTAGAGGTTAATTTGGTATCTGCTGCCGTGTTAAACTAAGGTCAGTACTACAAGTCCTTAAGTCATAAACAAGAGTGGTTAAGAGCCATGTATACACCTAGGCACCAGTTAATGAATATTCAATGAAGATTTTCTCTTTTCCTCCCGCCACGTCCCCTGGTCCCTGTGCTGTTGAAGAATTTTTTTTGGAATGAAGAAAACAACAGTTTATCTACATGGCCTTGAAAGAATGACCTCTGCTCACTCCCACTTATGTGCTGCTTTGCTATCATGATGCAATTGAAAGTCACTTTTATGCTATTTGCAATGTAGCAGATTCATTATACAGTTTTATACACGGATCTGGTTTTCCAAAATGTTATTGCCACGAACACGATAAAGCCGGTAATGCTATGATGTGATGCGATTTTCCGGGCCGTAAAGTTTGTGGCCGGAGTAAAAGTTGACATTACGATTTCTTGAATGAACGCTAAGTGCCTTTGTGAGGGCGAAAATGGGCACAGCATTTATTATAATACCTGTTCTGATGATTGCAAATAGGTTGTAATCAACCAATCGCATGGGAAAAAATTCAAAACATTGAGATGTGAACAAGGAGTATTTTGGAATCATAGAGACAATATTGTTTACCTTACCTCTGGCAACACAGATTCACAAATGATATGTGTGTTTTTAAACTGTATTTGTACAGTCACAAATGTGGAGGAATCTACATGTTTTCATTCAGTGTTGCATAGTTGCTGAAATGGGGTTAATAGTGAGCATTCTACTACAGATCATATGTCAGCACATTCTGCTGCCTGTGCATTCTTTTACATTAGAGAGTAGGTGTAAATGACTGTGAAAGGATTGCCCATAAATACTATGAGGCTATTAGTTACATTTGAAACACTGCCACACTGAGCATTTCAAAACTATTTACAATTTGAGGAGATAGAAATACAAATTTTGTTTTAGTACTAAGTATGTTTCCATCTTTCATTATTAGATTGAAGCCTGTTTTAAACATTGAGCTCTATGGTCTGTATAATCAACTTTAAAGTTGCACAGTGCAACCTTTCTGCAGAAGCTCTGCCACCTGCTTCTTTCCATGGCAATGTTATTAATTGCCTGGAATGTTCCACAGTATAGGCATCTTGCATATTACAGTTTACATTGTAATATAATGAATGTTCCATGCATTGGAATATTCCAGTCAGTGCAAAAACATCTCCATAGAGACAAGCTGAAAGTTTGGGACCTTCTGATCTATAAGACAGTTCATATAAACTTGCATATGGAATATTTCTTTGCATATCCAACTAACTCAAGATGTTATCATTTAAATAAAATATAACATAATAAAACATAAAAGCCAGCCAAATTTCAAAGTCCATACTAGCGTACATGTCTTTACTCCCTAAAGGCCATAACCATTCAATATAAAAATGCTCGGGCAGACATCACAACGGCACTGCTGTCAATTGGCAGACAAATCCTGTCTCCATCTCCAGACCTTTTAACCCTGAGGGGCGGGCCAGCCAAATAGAAAGATTATAGTGACGTTCCATGCTATTGTAGGAGGGAAATGGGGGACCGGACCAGCGCACACAGGCAGGCTTACAGAGACCCCCTCCCATCTGTGCCCAGGCGATATACTCAGGTGGGGAGGGGAGGAGGAGGGGGTCAGCCCCGGGAGAGAGTCTGGACTGCATTGACCTCTGTGAAGCCAGGTTTTCTCTGCAGGCCAAGCTCGATATGGAGAAGATAATGGAAAAGCTTGAGGGAGTTTTCAAATATAAAAACAGATTGGTAGACAGTGCATCCATGTTCCTGGTGCCAGTGTAATCCCCAGCTGAACACAGGTAATAGCTCCGAGGGGGTGGGCAAATGGCAGCTTCCATCAGGCTCAGGGAAGCATTGGATGATTGGTCTGATGCTCAACTGGTTGTTGTTTGAAGCTCTTGGAAGAACAGTATGTGACCAACAGTGCTTGGACTTTTGTCATATGTCAAACATTTGAAATCCTGGCGGCCCTAACAGTCATGTGTGAGCAGGTAATTGAGCCCATAATCCCCTGTAAACATTGTGCCATGGACACTAAAATTTTACTAAATTATCTTTCAGTCAAAGAGACAGACAGAAGGCTTAAACCAATGCAATCATTGGTGTAAGAAATGCTCATAGGCCAGTTGCTGTACAATAGACCACTGTAATCTATTACAACGCCATAATAACTATCATCAAAAACATGCTGGGGGCTGGATTAAAACATGTCAAGGCCCAGATGCGTACTTTGGGACACAAAATGCCCAGTTCTGCAATAGATGATGCCACAAATCAATTTAGTCCTTTTCACTTCAAAAGAGCAGTAGTCACACAGTTACATATGTAAAGCAATGGTGGTCCAAGTATGTCACTGTGCTTTTGGGCTGGCTTCTTATTATTCCATGCCAATGACACATCAGTCAGCCTCCACTTAATGACTGGTCTCTGGGCTCTGACAGTTGACAGTTCTGGCTGGCCCCGGGGCCTGTTCTGAAGCAAAGGAGGGGTTGGTGGGTGCGCGGGGGACAAGGTGGGATGTAATCACTCCCTGTAATTTGGAGGAAATCCACTGAGCTCCTCACAGGCAGAAGATGAAAGCCGTGCTCTTGTTCCGTCTCCCCACAGTTACCAAGCTCCGGTGCTCGCAAAAAGCCTGAAAAGAGAGGTTCAGAGAAGCAATTCTGCCTGGCTTATGTCCCCTTGGGGTTAGTCCTGGGACCATCTCAGCCCTGGAGCCATGTTCACTCCCAGAGGACAGAGGCAGACAGACAGGGGGACGAGGAGACAGGGCCTGCCGCTGCTGTACAGTCCAGACGCAGCCAGCCAACACAGAGGTCTCCTGAGATACTCGGCAGAGAAGGGCTCAGCGGAGCTTATGCTGAGGGCTCTGCTGTCTGTCTTCTGTTGGACACCCTCACTGTCACTTTATCTTCCAACAGGCTTTAATATCTCAATCTGAGGAGAGGCTTTCAGATCCTATATAGGCGAGTTCTGGCAACATATGAGTTATAATGTATGAAGCATATGCAAAGCATTTTTAGTGTTACATTTAAATATATAGATAATGACCAGACTGACACCCTTAAAAATGAATGTCAATACAGGCACAAAGGAATCTAATAGTCATTGTATTTACTGTGTGCCGTGCCCTTAGTTGCTTGAAAGTGTATAGAATTATTGGTTTGATTTTTTGCTTGTCAGTATCTTGTAAGGGTCTTTCTTTGGCTAAATCAGTCATGCATTGTTGTGACAGGAAATGCAAGAAAAACGTGGTTTTGTGTTGAGTCAGTAATAAAATGTATATAGCCCTGAACAGGTTTTCTACAACACATTTCCAGCAGAAAATCCTGGCTGGGTACATTGGCAGATCGCTCAGTTTGATGGCTTTGTCACAGCGCGCTATGCTACCAAGTTGTCAGAGAGCCACTGTAGTGGTTTTGCTTGATAGATGGTGAATGGTGCTTATACAAGGAGCCACTCCAACGCACCCATAAATATGCATCGTGACATTTGGAACAAAGCCGCTCGTCCCCTCTTTCCTGATGAGCTCTGCCTGCATACTATAACATATTGCCATACTGTCACACCTTGTGTTTCATAGCCAATCGCTCTGTTCATCAAGTTGGCAGATAACCTCTAGATGCTGACAGATGATATGGGCAATGGCATTAGGGCTCTATTGTATGCAAAGGCACCTAGCGATTTTTCAGGGAGGCTTACTTAAGCCATTAATAACAAGTCCATGCAATTTAAAGTAGATGTAGGTGATATATTTCTCATCGAATAGGAGTTGAATGGATGCATATTAAAGCAGACTTCACTATTACAAAAGCCTTTTGTCCCTTTAGGAGGGTATGGTGAATGGGGTGGTTTAGATAGGCCAATAATATTGTATATAAGAATTCAATGCCTCATGCAGTACTATTTTGGAAACTCCTCAGCTCTTGGTTCCATCTGTGTGTTCTGGAGCTAAACACCACAGTCTGTTGATGAGACTATAGAGAATCCTCTCACAGTCTGTAGCTTAACTGTTCTAGTGGGGTCTCCAGCAAAGTATTAATTGATCTGATATAATATCATGGCAACTTTTAGCATCACTCATCAGACACATTTTAGCTGACTCAAATGTACAAAATGATTAAAAAGTCAAAATCACTGCATTTGCTTCTATCATACAAGCCAACCTATAGTCTTGTTGGTCAACCCCAGGTCAGAGGAGAAGTGGTGTCCTCATTGTTCCACATCACCACAGTGTGTTGTGCAGAAGAATGCTGCATGTTCTCGCTGGGGCTGGCCTGCTTCTCCAAACACCTCATTGCTTTAGAAAAGAATAAATATCCAAGACAGCCAGCAGCAGCAGTTCCTTTCAAATCCCACACACGCAGATTTCTCTCGCTCTCCTCCAAGTCTCTCTCTCCCTCTGTCATTTGACCAGCAGTGCTTCCTGCCACCGAGGACCTGTGACTCAACAAGCAGAATACAGCAACTAGCCCACCCTTTTGCATATTCATAGAACTGAGAGCACTCCAGCGCAGCAGCAGACCCATCCATCTTGTATGTAGCCATGTAAAAACTAGTGCTGTGAATACTGAAGCACAAAGAGGTGGACCAGGGTTTGTTGTTAGTGGTGTAAGTTGTAGGTCGTTAGCTTAAACAGAAAGTACACCAGTTTTAACAACGTAATAATGCTTTGTTATGGGAAACGGAATCCAGACCTTTTTATTTTAATATGTTGGTATGTTTGAACAGATGATGCTCCCATGGGTTGTTAATTAATTGTTGCCAGGGAATGTAAGGCAATGTTGTCCAGCGCTAAAGTCTGCCAAAACCACAAAACAGAACTAAAGTCTCACAATGATTTCACAATAACAATTATGCACATAATGTAGCACAATTATATATTAAAAAACACTTTAAACAAGAGTCATGTTTGACAAGACAAGCAGTATATTTTTGTTAGTATTATTATATTTTCTTACAGTTCTGATGTAGAGTAAGACTATTCTGACTATTTAGAACAGATCCAACTTTGTCCCGTTGTCATTCTTCTATCTCGATCTAGTTTTGATATTTTTATAGTATTGATTATTATCTGGGTATGAATTTTTTGACAACCCTACTCCTCGGTACACATATGGAAGAGTAAAATTACCATCACGGTTACATTCTTTTTATTGCATTATAATTACATTTTTTACCAGAAGAGGTCAGTAAAGGAGCAAATCCAGTTGCCCCTGAACCAGGAGATCCTTGGTTGGATTCCAGGGCTGTCCACTATATCTTCACCATTATGATATAGGGCAATGCTTTGGCAGAGGTCTGTGCTCTTTGAGTGCTTCTTGTTAGCATTTGATTTTATTAGACATATCCGCTTGAGCCAACAAAGCCACTACATTGTTTTACAGCTTCTGTTATTGACGAAATGCTTCTCCCTGGTCGCATCCATCTTGTATGTAACCATGTAAAAACAAGCACCGTAAACTGAACGCAATATAGGAGGCTGCATTAGAAATGAGCTGCGCTGCCTGTTTTACACTAATTTCTTTATCCCTTTCACAGGAGGGCCATGTTACAAGAGAATTCCTGAGGCGAGCCAATGGGCCGATAAATCTGCCCGAGCCTCTCTCTCAATTTGTCTCCGTGGAATGTCAGCTGGCACCGTCCCAGACACTGAAAACCTCCTTTCACAATGCGCCAATCCTACCAGACGAGATTCCGTGTTGGAGCGGGGTACAAGGACTGGCGTGGATAAATTGCCACGTGCCTTATCTAGGTGCAGGAGCGTCTAACTGTCCCGAGGTCCCGCTCCTGAGCCTCTTTCTTCCTCACAGACCTGGCTGTTAACCTGAACGGCTAAGTGGGTGACAATGACAAAATGCGGGTGTCATCTGAAAAGAGTCCATGCCGTGATATGACACAGGCACAGAGGAGGGCGTCGTGATGCTTCTGACCTACTGTGATTCCACTGTAGTTATGAAGAAGTGTCTTTGCTCAGGATGGTAGTGATGGTAAGATTATTGTCCAATAGATCCATACTAAACTAAGGTAATCCTTTTAGACTGTCTGTAATGCTCCATAGTTATCCCTCACTTTACTAATGCATTTCTAGCATCCTAGTTCTTCACAAACGCAATTCACAATTTTCAGGCAGCAGGGCGGGCTAACAATAACTAGCATGCTAAAAGTGCACTTACTGTTAAAAAAATCTGTACTAGAGCAAAACAAGTTTTACTTTGTTACATGAACAAAGTTGTGTACAGCCCCTTTAATATCAAGGTTATTATTGTGACATCACGTTGTGCATTTGTACATTGTACTAGCTTCAGCCGAGAGAATAACTGTTAAGTAACTGCTCATGGTGATAACTCGTGCGGTGCAAAACAAGTCTTCACAAAAAGAAATTTACACTTTTTGAACAAGTGCTCATTTTTATTTCATTGGCTATTTTTTTCTGAAATACTAATATATTGAAATGCTGTAGTTTCGTGTGTTCTCTTCTGCCTATGGTTTTTGTTAATGGCATAATTCCATGTGACAATCATCGCCCACTAGGAGGCAGGCCCTTCTACCATACATTTACAATATGGCTCAGTTTTCTTGGTATGATCTCGCTATTGTTGACAAACTGAAATAATAGCTCATCAAGGCCAGTGGAATGCCACTTTTCATTATGACGTGATTAAAGGCAAAAATCTTAAAAGTCATGGAGTACAGTGGTTCTCAACCGCTTAGAGCAGGGGTGTCCAAACTATGGGGACCAAATGTGGCCCTCAGGCCAGTTTTATTGGCTCTCAGGCCTCCTGCTGAACCGGCCCAGTTGATCATAAGTTGTACATTTAACAGCAAATTAAACTATTTCTACCACTATAACCTCAAACATCACATTGCAGTGTGATTCAGATCTAAAATGAATGTGTTTCAAGCCTTATTATTTCACAGCGGCTCTGTCAAAGCTGTGTATAAAGCGCCGCATTGCGTTGATCACCGGTCTGTGGCCCTCCGCTTCGAATATGTTTTGAGATGTGGCCCTCGATAAAAAAAGTTTGGGGACCTCTGGCTTAGAGCAAAAGTACATAATCAAAGAAGGATAGAGGAGCCAAACCAAGACAGGCATGACTTCAAAATGACTCACTCACTTAAGAATTTACTCAAATAAGAACAATAAAGTATATAGAGGCTACTCAAGTAAGATGAAAGTTTTCAGGCACCATTTGATTTAAGTTAATTCGAAGGACAAAATATTAAGTAATGCACAACACTTGAAATTTTCAAAGGCCACACATAAAGTAATTATGTCTGAAGTAATGGTGCAAGAACAAATCAAATCGTTTAATACTGTCAACATTAACATTTGTCACTTATAGCTTCAGTGGGAAGGGCAACCCATTAATAAAATGTTAATAAGTAAGAGTAGCGTAACACAAAACACTCAAGAGGGAGTAAAAGTATGGTGTCTGAAAAGGTACTACTTTATTAGAAGGGACTCAAGTAAACGTAACTGAGTAAATGTAATCGAGCACTACCCACTTCTGATAATTACTACAATATTTGACACAGAACCTTACAGTGTTCTGTTTATTGGAGGGTTGAGCATGTGGCTGACATTTATTACATTTATGCTGAATTATTTATATGAATTGTATATATTTTTGTTATTGTTATTAGCTTAAATCACTAACTCACTTTAAAACGCATTATGTAACTTTTCTGGCAGGGTCCGCCACCTGCATGTCTCCATCAAGATGCTATAAAATGTCCCACAATGCTGCATTACATTTATTTATCTACAAGCAGTTGGTACTAGACCAAATAATAAGTCATATCTGTGGAGAGGCGACACCACTCACAGTAAGAGTTCATTCTTTCCAAGGTATCATTACTAATGCAATACAAGACAAGTTTAATGCCAAACTGTGGAACATTCCTAACATTTCTATGAAGTAGGTGGTGGACCCTTCCTCAGCAAAGTTACATAGTGCATCTTTAAACTACTGTAATGAACATACTTGCACTGTTGTTCTGCCCATACTTTATTTTTATTTGATCACAGTTGATATTAGTATTCTCGTTTAATGTGGCTCCATAACCAAAGCAAGTGCCTAGTTTGTTAATTTTGTTCACTGATAATGCCAATAAAACTGATTCTGAGCTTCTTTTAAAAAAAAAAAACTGAACCAAGACGTGATTAGGTGCATCGTAAACACCAGCAAAACCTATTTCTCTTATTTGTGTTTTATTTTGACTTTGTTGTCGCACAGTGGGCCAGTCTCATCATTTGCCTGTATCACATATAGTAAGTAAATGAACCAAACGAGCGCCTTCTTTGATTAATGGCTTGCGATTCCCACTGCTGAACTGTTGGAGACTCAGCCGCAGTGTGAAGAGAAAAGGCCTGCATGGTAGCGTTCCATGGCAGTGTGGTGCAGTCTCCCACATAGCCCGGGCCAGGTGGTGCAATGGCAGAGTGGGAGAACAGACCATGTTTGTGTGAAGATGCAACAACTAGCTCGCACTCTGTCTTTTTTTTTCCCTTCCTATCTTCCTATCCTTCCTCTCCTCCCTCCTTCCTCCCTGTCTCCTCAAACAGTCTGCCCGAGCACTCTTTGTATTGTATTAAAAGGTTGCAGGTTAGCAAACAACAAGATGCCTTCCCACCTGTATCCCTCCCAATGACTCATGAATGAATCTCCGTCTTTGTGCAGTATTTGCAAGAGCGGAAGATGATTTTAAATGTCAGGATATCAGTTGTTCTTGCTACTCTGCTTTTTGCGCTTTAAGAACAAGGTGTGGTTAGCATAATGCAGGCTGGTGTTATGGTATTTTGTGTTTTTGCTAGAATTTGTTATGAACAGGTCACAGGATTGTATGTTTGTGGCTGCATTTGGAAAAAAAGGCCTTGGCAGGATTTTCATGTTTGACCTTCTAATGCTAGAAAGCAGAGGTTGTGATATATACAAAAACATCTTGTATTCCAGAACTTGTAAAGTCAGTAAAGGTTATGGACAAAATGTATGAATTCATTGTTTCTCCATCAAATTATTTGTAAAATGGCAGACTGCCACATAATGCATTTCAGAAAATCACAAATGCAGCCATGTAAAGATATTGTACTTTGTAAAACATGCACTATCAAATGCTGCAGAGCAAAATAAAAGCCCAGATCAATACCACTCCAGCCTCTCCAACACAGACATTTCAGCCCAGCCAAGTACACCAGCGTATTTAAGAGGTTCATGTTACTGCATGACAGTTGGCATGAGTGTAAAACAGGCATGTGCCAAGAGGAGCTGCCAATGCCCAGCATGGCTGGTTTTAATATTTTAATGTGTTTCATTACAACAGTATGGGCCAGATAGCCTTTCTGACGTCCAGACAATTGTCTGCAAATGAACAAGATTACATGACAAGCCCTGAATGACAGAGCTACCCACGGCTGCCTACCCTGGCCACTTATCTGATGGTAGCCTAGCAACAGATCCCTGACCTGGCTTTGACCTCCACCCGATAAGGTCAACACCTGAAGGCTCTCCCATTGGAGGGCTGGCGGAGGGAGGGGTGGAGCTTTGGGATGTGGGGAGACAAAGGATTCACAGAGCAAGGGCAGCTCCTCTGCATACAGCTCTGCTCCCTGCTGACCGAGAGTACGTACAAAAGCCCGCAGAGCCACAGAGCAGGATTTATCATAGTGTGTACCTATTTATTCATGTGGGATAAGAAAGAGTGCATGTGCTGATACAAAAGCCTCTTAGCATATTCAGGTAGTGCCTTATTCTATACAAGGTTATGTACATCTCCCCTTTCCACACTGCATCAGCTCCGGCTCTAACTGTTTATAATGAACTCTTTTGTTGTGGCAAAACACGGCAGATGCATCACGAAGGAGGTGCTGAATGTGAAATTAATGGAGCACAGCAGCCCACCCCGATAGACACACACTTCCCTCTCTATCACCAGCGGACAAAGCTCACTTGATTTAGCTGCAGTGATATGCAAGTTAATCCAAATTGTGATGGTGGCAATATCCTATTAGAGAATGGCAATAAAATCAAGCTGGGACTGGTAACACATTACAGATATCAGAACATGTTGAGCACGCTCCATTACAATATGAAGTGACATTAATCAGTAGGGGTCCGCTTACACACACTGGGGTATAAAACAAACAGCAAATCATAGACTCGGCAATAGGGAGGCGACGCACAGCCCAAAAGAACGCACAGTAGCAATTCAAGTGCTCATGAACTGATATCATTTGAACAGGAAAATAAAAATAAAAACGATTTTATCAGTGGCCTTCTGCTAAATAAATTATGGCATATTGTAAAGGGAAGGATAGTCAACCAGCCAAGGGCATAGAGGAGCACAAATGAATAGCTGTTCAAAGCACTTTTTATAATTATTTTTGCTCGCCCATATTTTGAAATTAAATGATTTTTTAGAGACAGGTCACAGAGAGTGGTAGTTTTGTGATGAGAAATGCATTGGGAAAACAGCCTCCTTTATTAAACCACTAATCACTTGTGAAAGAAATTAATATAAAAAGGTTAGACCATATCTTGTCAACATTGGTAACTTTTTAATGTCATTTTACTTCTCTAAGTACTTTTCAGGCTCCATAGTTTTGCTCAGCTTTAACATTTTTACAGTGAAACAGTACTCTTTCTTGAAGGCTTGAAGGAAAAGGTTTCAAGGTTGTCATCTGGACATTGTTTTTGATCTGACTCCCATCCAAAAGTCATTTTCAATTTGAGTTTTGGTAACCTTAACACTGAAAGAAATACGAGAATACAGTAAGGAGCAGGCAGCAAAATGTGTCTGTACTAAGCTGTATATTTACTGTAAGCAGTGGATGAAAGTCCTGCTTCTTACTGTATACACGTGCCTTATCATTCATATGTTTTATTTTTATGACTCACTGCTTTGGTGATTTTACGGCTTAATTAATTTGATTGCAGGAACACGTAAATATTTAAACGCAAACTAAAATATGTTTAAAATTGTGTCATACATTCAGTGTAATCCTCTGAGCACTATGACATTTACATAGAGTAGTATCATTACGCTAACATACTTTTGAAACAATGCATTACACTGCATTGCCTTATTTATGTGACTTACAAACAAACACAAATAGAAAATGAACTAATGACTCCAAATTCAACACAGTGTAAAAGAGAAATGGACAGTATTTGACCTCAGTAGAACCTGAGAGCCTCTGGATGCCTGAAAACAACAAGTAGAAATATCAATCCAATTGTTCCTATTTTTAAAATAAATATTACCACAGACTCAGTCAAATGTAGTTCATTTCAAATATTTACCTTTTCCATGATCTCTAGATTCCTCCTGCCTCTCCCACATGCGCTAACATGAAGCAGCAGCAAACACAAGTTACAAGTCACATGTGGTGCCTCTTAGTCATCTGTGACCAGTGATATTAAAAATAGTCATGACTTAAAAGGACATTACAAAACAGGATAAGGTGTCTGTGCAGTTTGTCTTTTGTTTGAAGCAGAATATAATAAAAATACACCCTTCATCCTTTGTTTTAAAGTGTGACTTACCAGTAAGTCTCAGGGTGTAGTGGACGAGGGAGTAAAGTTCATCTAACCACTACACTTCAGAAGCATCTGCAAATCAACATCACATACGACAGCAGCTTTGCACCAAACCAGCACTAACACAATGTGCAGGTGTTTCTCTGAGAAAACGTGTCTGACTTATGATATTGCTGCCAACAGAGTGTTGGCAAAGGCAGGTTATTAGCTATAGTTTTACCAGTCTATTATTAATATTGTTACAAACTCATCCCGATCACGCTGCATATTGTCTAAAAAGAAAACATGTGCCGCTAAAGTAAAGGATTACACTTACCTTTTCACAAACGGAGAGACAAACCAGAGCCTTGAGTACATTTGATGAGTGAGGAAACCTTCCTTGTTTTCCTCAACATAAATCCAGTGAAGATGTCTGTGTGGTGAACCAGAGCTGAACTAAACTCCTCTGTCAGGAGACAAAAACATGACCAAACACATGTGCTCCAGGAGAATAAATGTTGTACTATACCGTTATTTCAAATTACCTAGACTTTAGGGGCGTTACCTTGGGGAATCTACAGTAATATACAATTTCAAATCTTTACCTAGACTTTATATGTTTTTACCTTTTTAATCTACAGTAATATACAATTAAGTAGTGGGTAGAGTAACCAAAAATCGTATGCAAGTAAGAGTAACGTTACTTTAAAAGAATATTACACAAGTACAAAATAGTGATTCAATAACAGTGCAAAAGTACGTAGTGGGTAGAGTACTGCAAGTAAGAGTAAATTGTACACAAGTACAAAATAGTGGAGAGTAAATTACTCAAGTAAGAGTAAATTGTAAAAGTGAGAGTAATTGTAAAAGTAACATCTGATTTATAATTTGAAGTGAATGGAAGGAAAGAGCATTCAAGAGTGCACAAAATCTGGTCATTTTCAAAGGATAGACATGGAAATGAGACAAATGAAATCACATGGAGTTAGAAGAAACACAAATGTTCAAATCATTTCATATTATCAACAGCTTTAGTCACTTGCAGACTTTAAGTGGGAAGAGTAACCACTTTGAGTACTGTTACTTCAATAAAAATATTATTCAAGTATGAGTAAAAGTACACTGAAAATTACAATTTCTTTAAAAACTTACTGAAGTAAATTTAACTGAGTACATGTGATATATGTGTCTGACACTGTAAGCATTTTTGGTAAGTATTATTGTGTCTTGTGTAGCATTAACTGTGAATTGCGTTTGTCAAAATAGCACTGCTAAGAGGAAGGACTGGCCTTTTTTTCTTTTTTTCATAAGACCTCTGGCCTAGTTCAGCCAGGGCAATAGGCTCCTCCCCAGCGTATGTGTGTATACATGTGAGAGTGCAGGCACTGGCTCCTACTGCAAGGAGCGGCTGAAGGTCATAGGGCAGGAAGTCGGCCACCTGCCTCTGTCACACTGTACTGCAGTGTGAAGAGGAAGTGGTGGCTCACTAAGTAGAGTACATGTCAGTAGGCTTTTTTTGACCAGTCCTAGAGGTCATGAGTTGTTCTATTCAAACTGTCTATTCATACTGCAACTGAACTTTTAATCAGATAGTGTTTTTAAAGCCAGTACATATTCACTAGGCAACCTCAACAATCACTAAAGGTTCTGCATTGTGTAAATGTGCACTATGTAACTTTTCTGGTGTAGGGACACAGGCTTGTCTCCATTAAGATTGTATTGCTTTTTTCTGGAATGTTTCACAGTATGACATTACACTTATCTGAATTACGGGTCAGATCTGGGTGATCTCGCTCACTGGAACAATGGATACTCCAAGGCAGCAATAAAAAAACTGTAATTAAATTAATCAGGATCATTTTAATGTCATACTGTGGAACATTCAAGGCAAAGCAATGACATCTCCTTCAACTTAAGCAGGTTGTGGAAACCCTCCCAGAAAAGTTACATAGTGTGCCTTTATCTATGTATACTAAATCTTAACTTTAGTGTAAATTTACATGCTAAGGAGAGACTGTTTAATACAAAAAAGGAGCCCCAGTATGGAGCCCTGTGGTACCCCAGTACTAACTAAAAGTTAGTGCTGGAGTACAACAAATACCTACCAAGTTGTTTCATAGTACGTTACATAGTTTAACCTGAACACACAGTGCCGCTGCAGGTAGCTCACCTCACTTTTCATTCTAAGTTTAGTCAATTTTGATGTTAACAGAGTAGTTTCCACTCCAAGCAAATTTACTAAGAAAGTTAATGGGCGTGGGAACCCAAGGGTAATCATTTTGCAGTGGGCAAGACTCATTCAAATGGCAACAGAAATGTGCAGCACAAAGGGCACAACAGGACACGGGGTTATATTTTAAACAAACTGGACAGCTGTGAAATATATATTCTAATCTAGGCTTATGTGTAATGATGTATAATAAAGTTTTTGCTTCTATCATGAGTTTTACTCATGATAGAAGCAAATGACTGCATGAATTTGAGTTGTTCTGGACCAGCTCTGAATCTCCGGACCGGTACAGGGATCTCTCCATTGGTATGTGCTAGAGGCGACAACCCTTCTCGCTCCCTGCATAAATGTGCCAAGCGACGACGAGAGCATAGAAGGCCAGAGGGCAAAAAGGGAGTGAACCACCTGCTTCTGTCACACTGTCAGGATGAAGGCGGACGAGTGCAAATAGGGTGACTGTGTATGCTTGGGCCCACTACATTGTGTAGGAGTGGGACAGGTGGCACGCCGGACAGCCCTGGCACAAGCACACCCAGGATTTATCACTCAGCCACAGTCACGGCTAGGCAGGGGACAGATGTTTCTGCTTACCCCAGGGCAACATCCGACTGGCCGAGCCTAGTGTTAGCCCGACGAGCCTATCCCGTGCAGGACAGGCCCATGGGGAGAATGTAGGGAAGGAGCAGGGAGTGAGAAACAAGAAGACAGGAGCAAGGAGGGAGGGAGGGAGCAAGGAGGATGTTCACTATGCCCTAAGGCACAAGCAAGTTAGCTCGTTTCTCTCCTGTTCCAGCATCCACCTGAAACTCATTTAGCCCCAACTAACTGTCGAGCCACTATAGGGAACCATTTTAATAAGTGGTAATAATGCTGTCTGACAAGAGGAGCTGTTTGCAAGGCACGGAGGAAGCTGCAGTTATTAGACTTTCACATTTACATTTTTTCCTCGGCAAATTTGCAGATATTTGGTCATCCAATAAGGCATCTCTATCTCCCTGTGACTATTTACACTGAAGTTAATAAGATAGCAGAGTAGGAGAAATTCGGTGTGCTGAACAGTAGTTTGGCATCCCAGACAAAATGGGAATCTAGTGTGAGCCATAATTTACACATCACAAGGTCTTTGAATGAATAAATCAGATTGGCCAAAGGGGGTTTATTTTGCAGCAAAAGTAAGAAAAACAGAAGACCCACAACAACCGCATAAACTGTAACACTGTGGACTCGACCTTATACTATTTCTCTAAACATTTAACGGGTTTAGTAATGTTTTAAGCTGGATCTATGAATAAAAAACATGATGGTTTCATTATAAAAACTAATAAAAATTGGTTTTACTTCATACCAGGCCTCCATAGACACTGGTTTGAAGATTATATTGCAAGTCGGCGGGCACAAAGGCAATAAGACCTGAGGACAAGGGGTTTGACCTGCCAACTTTTGGGATATGGACTACTGTCTGTACCTTCAAATTCACTTTTGCACTTTTTGTACTCTGCAAATCATTCAACATTTTCAACGAAAATATTTGACTGAGTGATAATAATGGCCTTAAGAAAACTAAACTTGAAAGCTGCTCGAAACTTGTTAACTTGCTTACCATTGCTAATTGCTAATTTTCTACCAAGAAAACAACATTGCTTATTCCCCCTACTGCAGTATTAACATTGGTTTCTACACTGTCTTTCTAAGTTCAAGCAAAGCTGTTGCCACAAAACTGTGCATGGGCGTATAAGTAGGTTATGTCTTGCATTTATGTCTTGGTCCTAAAGCAATGCATTCAAAAAACATGCATTTTCTAATGCTCTCTCCTTTAGTATTCTAACAGTTCAAGTGTCCTGCTTGAACAGGGAAATATAAAATAATACCCCTTTGCCTTGAAGTAAAATATCTTTTACTTGAAGGCAAAGGGGTTTATTCTGACAAAACATACTTGAAAGATCTCAAGGAGTATATAGACTATACTGAAGCCGCTTTTCACATTAGCGTACAGTATGTGAGTGGGAGCTGAGGAAATTTGAGAGCTGTCGCCGGTAATATAGCCCTGTGCTTTCGTCCCCGGAGCAATGAGGAATGACCTTTAGGTTCAACCCTACGCCGGGGTCGTGTCAGCGTTGCCATGGTGACTATCAGAGGAGTGCACGGCTGCCAGCATTACCTCAGCTGCCTGGCATTGTCGGGGTCAGAGAACAGGCTGTGACCTCGCCATGGCGACCGAACAAGACTGGGAACGAAAACAGCACAGAGAGAAATGCAGATACAAGTACTAAGATGATTATTACTGTTAATGACAACTTTTGACAGGAATGGATGGATGTGGTGGGCTGGTTATAATGTTATATTTATGTATGTTTGGTGGGAGAATTCAGGTATGATGAGCTTACTCATCATACCTGTGTGTGGAATAGTGGAAATGCTAAGGAAATGAAGACTAGATCCAACTTCGACATGCAGATAATATATGTGTGTATATATATATATATATATATATATATATACTATATATATATATATATATATATATATATATACATATATACATATATATATATATATATATATATATATATATATATATATATATATATATATATATATATATACATACACACACACACACACATATATATATATATATATATATATATATATATGTATGTGTGTGTGTGTGTGTGTGTGAGTTTTTTTAGATGTTTCCCTATAGGTAGAATTAGCAAGGATATACTGCTTGTGCATACTGCAATCATTTAATGATGTGTTTTTCAATTCTTCATTTCACTTTTTCCTGTTCAATGTAACACTTAAAGAAAACCTTCAGCGTTAAAGTTTTTATAAATGAACCTAGAAAAAAATGTACTTAAAAACGTTTCATTGTGAACTATGTAAGTTCATCAAGTGTTATCGCGTTGTTGAAAGCTGAAATGAACAGTTTTCATTCAAGTATAGCATAGAGTACAAAATGATTGTTAAGGCAAGCCACTGCAACATATGTAAGTAATACCTACCATTGTGTGTATTAAGTAGGCCCTGTACCAATCCTGTACTGCTTAACTATTAATATCACATAACTATGATATAAACATACCTGTGTCCTTTCCAAATACTCACATGAAAGTTTAGATGAGCTGACTTCAGGGCAAACCTCCGTCACTGCAAAAGAGCAGCCATAACATAATGCCAGAACGTACAATTACCTAATGATTTAGGAAATGATTTAATAGAGAGTTTGCTTTGAACACTTACTGAAACTTACTTTACCCTTTACCAGATATATTGTCTGTTCTATGATAGTTTCACTTAAGTACACAAAACTTTCTATTTACAACTTCACTGTAAGTTATTAGTCAACTGGCGTAACTTCACAGACAGAGGGGGAACTGCATTTCATAACTTATGTTTCCAAACAAAAGTCATGTAGAGTTATCCTGAGGTAAAAACTAAGTCTATATAGTATGTGCACATTCAAACTTCCTCCCTGGGCTAGTTCAAGACTACATCAAGAGGTCTTGACATATGCATATTTTCTGCTCTCCGGAATCATGTAGACAATGTGGGAAACGCTCGAAATAGTTAACTCTTTCAATGCCCTTATTTCATGCATGTGTATTTGTGAGTGCAGGTGAGTGACATACTTGACATGTCATTAAAACTGTAGTAGCACATGTTGTAATATTGAGAATTACACTAGCCGTTATGTTCTCAAATAAAAAGCTAATGGCCTGTGTTAATCATTGCATGCAGGAGATGCAATAATATACAAGACTTTTTCTATTCGTGGAACATGTTTGTGTCCACTCTCCTCCTGATAGAGCCCCATTTAATCATGTTGTTCTGTTTCCTAATTAGCAGAAATGCAAAGTGTCTTTGTCACCTGTGGACAGCCAAGAGGGCTAATTTGGGCTTTTCACTAATTGCCACGGTAACGAGCCTCCTGCGCCTCCGCTGGGGGTGGGTGGACGGCATGGCAAGAGAGGAGGACTGGAGGAGGAGGGAGGAGAGGATGGAGGGATGAAGAGGAAGAAGACACAGCTCCTCTCACATGCGGCCGAGGTGTGAAAGAACGCGGCAGGCCAACAGAACGCAGCCTGGAGGAGTCCAACTGCAGGGAGCGGGGGACAGGCTGCGCTGTGAAAAAGCCCCAACACCCAGCTGAGAGGGAGGGAGGACGACACCGGACACTACGGAGCGGGCAACTTTCGTGGAGAGATGGCTGGGGATAATTACTGGACACTTCTCTGACACCTGTTATTCCCCCACCTGGGTTTATATTGGTTTTCTCTCACAGCCTCTTTTGTTGTTCTTTTAATAGAGGGAGTCTTGGTAGGCAATTAGTGGCTGGACATGTATGAAGCATGGGGGCTGGCAGGAAGAGGGGGTGCTGAGGATAAAAATACTGCTAACTCAAATATATAATGTTTTACCTTGTAATTATGATGACAATCCAGCAGCTAGGAGCTATAATATGACCAGTGGCAGGATTACGCTAAGGTTGAAAATCCAAAAAGGATTGCCAAAGCATTAGTAAAATGCTGAATACATCAAACTTTGGTGAACATATATTTTTATGTTTAACTTACTTTTAAAGTACTTTTTCTTGAAGTATTTCTGTGTTAAATAGTTCATTATTCGTACATCAGAGTACTGTAACTGAAGCTGGTCTGAATTCCACACCATAAGTATTATAAATAATGTGCCTATTTTCACCTGTTCATTTGCATACATGCTATAAAATGCGTGCGTCAGGATGGTACAGTTTCCGCAGACAAATAAATCAGCCTGAATGTAATTTGACTCCATCAATATGGTCTCTGTGCTGAATTACGCTTTTTCAAATCCATTTTCTATTCAGCAGTACACCCTGAAAGCTCGGGGGCACCTTGTCCGTGCGCCACTATCGGGGGCGAGCTCCCCGCGTGCGTGCGTACGCGCAGGAGGACGTTTGCGTGTGTGCGTGCGTGTGTGTGTGTGTGTGAGAGAGCGCGTGCGGCTGTGAGTCTGCGTGAGTGTGTGCGTGCGTGTGCGTGCGCGCGTGTGTCTGCTCTGCTGTTGCTGCCCTTTGATCCCTGCATTAGTGTTAGTTAGGGGCTCGGAGACACACTTGCACCGAGAGCAGCCATAGTCAAGACACGGCAACAACAACAGCGGCACCTCCTCCGCTGTGTGCCCATTCCCCAACAATACACTTTAAACCGAGCAAAGCCAGGTGCACGACCAAGTCCCTGCCATCACTGGCGCCTCCAGTCTCAATGGGAAAAACCTTTTTTCTTCTTATCCCTAAACAAGGACGAGAATGTGATTAAAAACGGGGGAAAATGCCAAGGAGGAAGCAGGAGCAACCCAAGCGCCTGCCTTCACGTAAGTCCTTCTGTCGATTTGTGCATTTTGACCGCTCTCCGTGTGTTTTGCGCAGTAGTTTAGGGTTAAAGAGGTGAAACAGACAAAAGACTCGGCGTAGGTTATTTCTCCCTTTTTAGGTCCGAGCGAGGCAGCCATGTTGTTGGCGGTGGGTAACGTTAGCGCGGCACAGAGTGGATCAGTGATACGTGGCTTTATTCAGAGCAGATTCGGCTCAGGTCCGGTTCCGCTTGTGCTTGTGCTCAGTGGGCATATGTGTGGGGCATGTGTGAGAGGAACCACAGCAGAGCCTTGTCGGTAATGTGCTCGCCTTTGCTCGGTCGCTTTCGGGTAGAAAGGGGAGGTTCTGGGAGTCTGGCCGCAATAAAATGAAGGGTCAGTCGGATCAGACGAGCCAGAGTCTGCTCCCCCTTTACCCCAGTGTTCCTCGTTAGCAACGGCGCTATCTAGCAACGCGGGCTAAACTTCATTTCATCTGCTTTATATTTGTAACTTTGGGCTCATAGTTTTGCTGCTTCTGTTCGCGGAAACACGTTTTTTCCGCGCTTGTTTGGTTTGTCGTCGACTTTTAAAAGTGTAGCCCTAAAGAAGCCTGTGTGTTTTGTGTACCCCTCCCCGTCTGCAGGCAGGCTGTGTCAGAGCCATGGTCGGTCACCTGAAGTTCAGGGTTTTTCCCCCCTTCCCCTTTGCAGCCATTCATTGCAGACAGACTCTGATCAATAACGCGCTTGCAGAAAGAAAGCCATAGTAAAACACGGCTATGTACCCCCTAAAACACATTCCCTCTGCATTTCTTAGCTAGTATTTACCGTGTAGTTTGTTTTAGTCGGAGGTGAGTTTACTTTAGTACATTTGACCCTCTATCTTCGCATTGTGCCTTTATCAGTCCTCATAATGAACCGGAGCACGCGCACTTCCATTTTCCCGCCACTAGAGGATTCCTTCTTTTGGACGCTCGTGGGCAATGACAAGTGATTACTAAAGGAATTATCCCAGTGACATTTTTTGCTCTGGATGTATTTTTTTTTACTCGGTACACACGCAAGCACCCCACTCCATTAGTCACATTGGTATGCAAATGCTCTGAATAATTAACTGATGTGATTCATCTTTAAATAAACTCTGATACATTTATCTTATGACACTGTCTTTTGCGTTTGTTAAATGTCACAGAAGAGCATACCAGCTGCAACCCAGGCAAAATATCTTTTAATATTATCTCCACTCTTTATTTTTCAGTCAAAAGGCGTCCGATGGATTGACTACACTCCCTCGCTTGTTTGATTAATATTCCCGGCAGATCAATCTTTGTGCATTATTCCTTTTTATTGTAACAAAGCGGTATTCTGGCTGGCATTTTGTGGTGTTAATTTCAACTGTTTTGGCGTCTGACCTGTAATTGAACTTGAGAAATGACATCGCTTGCTTGAAGGCACAAAGGTGGGCATAGGGTGATGGTGGGTGCAATGAGTGACTGTTAGGAGAGCCTCTTTGTGAGTGAGCGAGCTGATGGAGGGATGGACTGTTTGTGCAGAGGATGCTGAGAGTCCAACATGCTACTTTTATACATATTGTAATTCTGTACAGATGCGGATTATAGCCTTTTATATAAGCCCACGCAAAGCATTTTTAACTCGCAAATTAACCTCTAACAAAAACTTTTAAAGGATTTCAACCATATCTCATCATTCACTTTCTGAGTTGTATCTTGATTGATTCATGCATGTTTGAGTAATGCTGCATTTGAGACTTGAGCGTAGAAAATTGAAGTTTTCACCTAGAAAGTACCCCCTACCCCCTGACTCCTACACCCTATTCCCGATCCCCGCCCTCTGGGTCATACATGCAGGGTTAAAAATGTCACGTAGATATTTTCAGTAATAAAATGTACAGCTTGTTACAGTGAAGTGCCACTATGCAGGAGCGATACCTATCAGTTCTGCAGTTTTTAAAGAGAGTTTTGTTCATTTTACCAGTGTTGCTGTTTACAATGAACAACATGTAAAATAATGATCTACTTATATTTACTAAATACCCATGAAGAAAGTCACATTCATTGACTCTTTATTCCTCTTGCATGTCTGTGCTTATAAGGGCATAGATAGGGTTTATAGATCAATTTGACTTTCAAATAAGCTGTCCTGTTTTGGCCATCTGATGTGACTCATTGTGTAGGATATGATGACAAACGGGACACAAATATAAATTGCTAGAATTTCCAGCTCTGACTCAGTTGGGAAATTTAGCCAAATGTTATTTTAGTTTTTGCTTAATACATTTTTGTTTGGTGACCATGTGTAAGCCTACTGCAACAAGGCTAATCTAATTATTCTATAGAAGCTTGTGATGTAATGTAGATTTTAAGGACCCGATTTTCTCTTTCACAAATGGGAAGTGAGCAGTGACATGCAGTGTGCCTGGAAATATGGGGCCATTTCCTGTTTCTTATGATTATATTTTTGAAATGCTACAGTTACACCTGGTTGACAGTGTCTTTATTAAACAAACATGAATCTAAGATGGGTAGTGCTTCTTTCAGATTCGTTTTTTTTCATTTCCAAACAATGAATGAAAAATGATTATAAATAGTTGTACTTGGAAGTGCTGTTTTCATAGGAGCTTAATTTTAACAGATGAAACCAATAGCGTTGGTATATGTAACCAAGAGTGTTGTGGAGAAGGGTTGTATATAGAAGAACTGTATCAAATCTCATGACTGACTGACCCATGACAGGCCAGGTCAGTTTTGTTCAATCTATTACAGTAGTTTCTTTGTATTATTTTTTCAAAGTTCACAGTCCTCCTTATTTCAAGTGACACGTTTTCTTGTTTCTCTAATTTAAAAAGTTGAAAAATACATAAAGTGGCGCTGAGTTCTAAAGAGGAATCCGTCCACACCATCAATAACAAAATTCCATTCAAACTTTAAGACAATGGATGTGCAAGAAACACATTTCTCTGACTGATTTAACATTCATCTAAGAATATAAAGGCGTTTTTATATATTTTTAATCATCAAATAATAACTGCGTTGCATTTTAGACAAGTTTTGGCACTTGTTTACAGAATGGTTGCTATGTAACAGTTATGAAAGTATCCTGCCTGTCACATCTGCTGCTCATGTCCAACCTGGAAACAAAAGTATAAACCTCACCAAAATTGTCAAACAAAGTGAAACTGTGTAAGATTTTAATTACAATCTTAATTTCAATCTTCACTTTAGTAAAATGAGTATTCTAACCTGTCATAATGCACTTTAAACTCCTTTATAATTAGTCTGTAACAAACTCCCTCATTGTGAATCCTGTAAGCTCAGTGCTGGAGCAGTGCTGCCAGTGTTCCCGCTTTAGACCCAAGCCCCCTCTTTGATTTTGGACTTGTTTCCGTCCTCAGTCAACAAACTGTCACCCAAAAGTATGAATTTGTCAGAAGCTTTTTGCGCTTTGTTTTGGATCTTCCCACTCTAGAATGGAAGTGTCACCTCATGCCATTCGCTGTCAGTCTGTGTGCTTTTATTATTCAGCCAACAACACCCAAGTGGCGTGCCAGCCCAAAAAGCACAATATCGAGCTTCGAATCTCTTCATCTGCGGCGAGAAAGGCCAAGCTAATACACTGGCTTTAATGCTAGAGGTGCTTTATCTTCAGACCTAGATGTATGGCTTGTGCAGCTCACAGTGCATCATCCCATTGTCTGTGGCAGTGGCCTGGCAGAGAGCACAGCATCCTTTATGAGGGCGCACATGTGGAGAACAAGCAACCTGTGGGCATGTGTGTGTCGGAGTTAGTGCGCGTGTCGCTGGGTACATAAACCGGCTGTGGAGGTCAGCATACAGTATGGCGCCTTCACTCTGACAAGTAAACATGACCTTTGGTGCCACAATGAAAAGTGCCATTCTTTATGACCTTGAGCGGTGTTATTGTTTGTATAGCCCTGTTGACTTTTTACACTCAATTAGAATTTAAAAAAAAAGTCTTGCGTTTTAAATCTTCTCACAAATTTAGGATAAGGATGAGAAAGAAAGTTTGTTGTCATTTAAAAATCACAGCTTGGGTGACGTCTTGCAAAGTCAGACAAAAATATGTTTAATAAATGCAAATGACTTTGTAGCAGAGTTGTGTGTTTGTAATACCTGGAAAAATATTGTTTTGCATTTAGGAGTTTTTAAGCGATGAGTAAACCAGAACATCTATCTGGTTTTAATGTGAAAATGGGAGTGGTTCTTAAAGGCTGTTTGTGACTGTCTGATTTTATCACATTGTTCACTTAGTTAGTCACAGTTTGAATGAACAAATGTAAAAGCATTTTAATGGTGTGCAAGTTTTCTGTTGGGGGGCACCTGATAATTGCATTGCATGAAATGTCAAGGTAATCCTACCTATCTTTCATTTATCTAAACTCTTTTTTTTTTTTTTACATGGGTCTCCTTGCTACAAATATTATCTGACCTGTAACGTGCCCTAGTGGCCTGTCTAAATTCACCAGAAAAGTTAGACTTTAACCTTTAAACCCTACTCCTTATCGCTCATGAAGTTCATCAATGAATAGTTGTGCATAAACACAGCACACTAACTATGTGTTTGAAAAATAAACCGTCCCCCCTCCTACACTCCCTACCTAACCTTCATTGTCGTCCTCTAGATTTGTACCAGTAAGTGCATGTGATAAACGTATTCACAGTCTGATAATAAAGACTGCAACCTTTAAATGTATGGGGGCACTTGGCGTCCATTCACCCCGCCCACAATTATCTACATTTGAAATAGAGCAATGAAATAAAATGGCATTTTGAACATTTGCGCACATATTCTCTTCCCCTCCCTCATCAGCCAATAGCCGAGTGACTGGGTGGCTCTCTACCTTACTGTAATGGCGGGTCACTGGCTCCCTTCCACTCGCTATGATTATAATGACCTTGGTGCGGCCGGGGCCTGAAAACATTGGATTAAGAGGAAAGGAAAATGAGAAGAGGTTTCCATTTCACTCCTGGCATAAAAATCGTGGGGAATTTCTGCCAAGAATCCCTCACCTCCGCAGCGCTACAACCAGCACCAGTGCCTCCATCGTCATACGAGCCTTAAGTTGATGGGACTGGGGTGCAGTGGCAGTGTCACTGTGAGTGGAGCGGATAATGATACACAGACTTTAACTTAGAAATGAATTAAAGGGCAGAGCGATGGGTAGTGGGGGCTCGCCTTACCATACACTGTCCATAAGAGCAAATTTACATTTAGTTAGAGTAAGCTGGGACATTTGATCTTGATATTTAAGTTTAAAAAGGGCTTGTTTGAAAGAAAATCATCAGGCAGGCAAAGAGGAAAGGTACTCTGAGCATCCTGATTATTCACCGCTTTCACACAACTTTCAGAGGCCAGAGTGATGTACTGTCACGGTACAGCAGAAAAGAACTTGTAATAATGCACTTCCTGTTTCACGGAAAATAAAACACTCTAGATAATTACATGTAGACAGCACACATCTGTTTCATTTTCACCCTCTCACCGCATGCTGACTGTAGCTATAACTAAGTTTAAGTATTTGTGTCCAACCAGAAAGTAAGCACTAAAAACAGCTCTCTGATTGGCTGTGCTTGGGCGGTCCCCCCAAGTTACACTTAACCATCTGAAAAGGCTGTTCTAAAGCATGTTGGAGCTCAAGAATGAATGCATATGGATATTAATGATGTGCTAAAGGGTTTGCGAGAGCTGTGCATGAATTAGACGGGTTTAATTACTTTCTTCTTCTGCAGTGTGAAAATCAGGTACCCCAGCTTTAAGATTCATGTTTTCATTTACTTAATACATTTCTAACTTTCAATATGCACTTTTCACATATAATTCCAGTTTCTTGATGTTGAAAAGGATGCTGACCAGGTTTGACATGGGTCTTTTCCAAATACTTTGACTACATCTTACCAATCATTTCCTCAACAGTTTGACATTCGGTTTTAGGTTTTGTGCATATTTGAGGGTATAACAAAATATTAAAAAGACTAATTCGGCCTGTAAGACTGCAATACAGTGCAGCTCTACTCTTAGTAATGATTATAGTATCAGGTCAGCGCCTTGAGACTGATGCTTCTGTCTCAACACTGAAGATAAAGATGCTCAAGTGTACTCTGTTGGCACTCTGGGTGGTATTAAATGTAGGGATGTAACTGTCTGCTCTTAACTCGGATTTGATTACAGTTTGAGATGCTTTGCCTGTTGTCCAAAAACAAGTCTGACCTCAGCCTGACCCTTAACAGTGTTGGACCTGCTACAGTCTCATACATAAGTAACAAGCTTATTGAAGTATCTGCTCCGTGAGGTGGTGTGTGGTTGTTGCAGTACATTGAGTTTTATATTTACATCAGTTGCTCAAATTGTGAAAAAGTTATCATCTGATTTGCATTTTCAGATACAAAAATACTTTTAAAGTTGCTTTCCAAGAACTTGCTCAAATTATTCTGACACTATACCTAAGTTTTCCACTGCTTGTTCTCTGAAATGGCCCATTTCACAGCAGGCTGTCATTTTCTTTGGGCTTCAATTTTGTTTTGAAGTTTGCTAGCTCCTCTCCTCTGTCTTGCATTTTTAATTAAAACTTTTAAATAAATATAGTGAATAGTTCAGCTTCACTGATTGCATTTATTGGTCAAATTTGCTTTTGTTTTACATAGTTAAATGTTATGTCAGTGTTCAGTGAAAAAAGTCTGTATTGAATATGAGTAATTTAATGCTCTAGTCAGTTATTTTGAAAGTGTGACATAAATCCAGGCAGCAGCAGTAGTCCCTCTACCTCCTGTACAATACCTGTCTGTATGCCAGGTCTCAATCAGGACCCCCTCTGAGTGCAATGGAAGTGCCTGAGCCTTGGTAACGATTTTTCCCGTGTTGACAAGTCACAACATGGAGATCTACAGCTCGGAGAGCAGCCCTTTGGCTACGCCGAGCCTGCTTGCACTGAGTAATAGCAATCTCACAGGAGTAGCAGGCTTTCAGCTGGCAGCAGTTCATACGGAACAGCTCGCCGGTGCAGCTGGGAAAGACAGAGCAGAGTGGTGGTAGCAGTGGAGATGGAGGGAGGGAGGAAGTGGAGAGGAAGAGCTGTTAAGAGCTTTGGGCGGTTTCTCTGTTGTTGTACCACACAAGTGCATCCAGGCCCTGCAGGACAAGCCTTTAACAGGCAGGAGAAATGAGAGCATGAGGAGGAGGTGCTGGTCTGGGGAGGGAGCTGGCCAGTCGGCCCAGACGCCTGCTCTAAACAGCCATGTGATTTATTTGCTTCACTCCTAGAAAGACATTAAAATCTCATTGTAGACATTTCAAGAAGTTTTGCTCTTGTCTCCCAATAACGACTGTAGGTTGTGAAAAATTTTGGACCAGTCTTAATAGCTCTTTAATCCAGGCATACTTAGAAGTTTTAATCTTTTTACCTTTGCATAACGCTTTGACTATACAAATAATATATAATCAGTGCACATAAAGACGCGTAAAGTTGTATGTTTAACAAAGGTACTGGAGGTGGCTTGGAGCCGACATGGTGATCTTGGTCGCCCTCATTGAGTGCACTCTGCACAGTGCGGTGCTATGAGATGACCTCACTTCCTGTGTGGGCAGAGGAGGGCAGGAGGCCTCTTACACATGCACACAGTCATTCGCTCTCATGCTGCCTGGCTCCAGTTAGCCTTTAGAGCACTAGCCAGGCTCCTAACCCTCTCCTGTCCCGCTGTGGAACTATTTCCACATTTAGGCAGTCAAAGCAAAGGCGCAGGGCAGGCTAATGTCTTTAACTAGCCAGACTAACAGCTGTGTGTCTGCAGCTTTTGGGACACCAGATCAATTTTATAGGCAGATTAAAAGTACAGTGGAGGAGGGGGCTGTTACAGACACAGGATAGTGCGACCATAAGGCTCTGACAGCTCCCCTGGGAAACAATATATTACCTCGCAAAGGGGAGCTGTTTTTGGCCCAGGGACAAAAATCCAGAAGTTGAAATCACTGATGGCATGTCATGTCAGAGAAAAGCATTTTTATTTGCAAAATGCAGGTGAGGGCTGTGATATGCTTCGTGGCTCTGCGTCTTTGAGAGAACAGATTAATGAACGGCAGTTACACTACTATAGTAACACCCAAAGTGCTTTTCAGTGCCTCTTGTTCCCTCATTCACACATTTCAACACATGGGGAGTACCATGGTTGCCAATGGAAGGTGCTAGCCTGTCCACTGTTAAAGCAGCAAGAAGTTCTGGCCACTTAAATGTTCTCAAAACAGTAAGATTACACAGCAAGCTCTGTATGCTGTTTTGTGCCTTGGTATTTTATGTTGCAGCTGGTTCATTATGTTGTCTAAATACATACATTTTTTTACTCATCAAAAGAGACACCATTCACATAATACACTTAAAATAGAACAGGAATTTGACAATTTGACAGTCATCTGCCATTTTTAGTCAAGTGGGAGTGTGGTTGATGGACAGTAGAACAATGGACCCCCCAAAACTATTCTTCCAACTTAATTTATTCTCCATCAAACCCGTTGGCACCAAGATCTAGACAAGTTTGTACCAACCCTATTTTCTTTTTTTTCCCCTGCTCCTAGATTGGGTTTTGGGGATGAAATCAAAATGAATAAATACTGTACAAATAATATTTTTTGTGGAATAATAGTTTAATCTTTTTTCTCAACACCACTTTAGCCAACCAAACTTGCTGAAAATAGTACTAGTCTTTTGGCATTTCTCTTGACTAAAACTGTGATAGGACTTTTAAATGGCCCACATGGCTAATTAGCATTCTTGCTCTACACTACATAATTAGTTGTAAATCCATTGACACTCAACTAAAACAAAAGTGGGCAAAGTTGACCATTCTTTGGTCTTCAGTCTAAGTTCACTTTTTAGTGCTTGTTTTAGCCTAATTTCCTGTCCCTTAAACTCTAGTATCTTTTGGGATAATGCTGAATGACTGGCTTTATTCTTGGAATATTTTTAAGTGCTACTAGTTTGAATGAAACCAGTTCTTGTTGTTGTTGTTGTTTTTATTTTATTTTTGTATTTTATTTTTTTCCCTTTCCACCAAGTAAATCACTCCTGAGAGAAGCAAACATGCTCAAAAACTCTCTGCCACAAAATTGTAGGTTGTTTCAAATTTAATTAATGTAACATGACAAAGAACCTACATTACAAGATGATGGTGCCCTCTCGAATATATTATGAGATAGGCTCTGCCCCCTCCTATCTTTTCATTTTGGACACATAAAACTAAGCAGGTACATAGAGCATCTCAAGAAAACAAAAAAGTATTATGACCCCACCTCAAACCACACAGGGTGTCAGCCGTATTAGTTTAAACTGGAGTCGTCCAAATCTACCCCTCATACTTAAACAAACTTCTCCGAGGGTTTTTGTCTAATGACTCCGAACTAAAGCAGCATCATCAGTAGGGCTGGGTATCACCAAGAAGCTGCCGATACGATACGTACCTCGATACACAGTCCACGATACGATGCGTATCTCGATCCAGTGCCGTTTCGATACGATACGATTCGATATATTTCAAATCGATATGATACGATTCAGAAAAAAATAAAGGCCTTCAACCTTACTTTAATGGTCAACCCAATTTTCACAAAAAAATAAAAAATAATTAAAAAATTTAAAAAAAACATTAAATGGTGCATTTATCTTCCATTTATTGAAGATTAAAAAACACAATGAAGTGCTTTTTGATTAATGCATGTTTCTAACTAGAGGGAGGAAGGCGGTTGAAATTTTTTTTCTGACATTTCCGTTTCTCTTGCTTCTCGCTTCTCTTCACCCGTAAAAAGTAACGTCTGGGGGGAATATTGATATCGATACTAGGAAACAAAGAATCGTTACCGTATCGATTTTAATAATATCGATACATATCGGTGTATCGATATTTTAGCACACCCCTAATCCTCAGGACATACGTGGGATCAAAAGTTTTAAAATATTGTACGTAAGTCTCAAACGAAGCCCAATTTTGAAAGCATAAAAATTCCTGTAACTTTTACAAACATCGTCGGATTCAGACAAACCCAATGTAGCGTTTGTGTATTTTGATGAGCAGGACAAAAAGATGTGTTGATTGAAAGTCTTTAAAAATGGCTCTCCAGCGCTGCACAACTGCACCGTTACAGTGGGCCGTAAACATTTATCTCCATAAATACCGTAAATACTGCATCACATGTGAAGCTAACGTTGATGCAGCCCTCTCATTGTGGCATGCCCTTCTGCCGCCACTAGGGTTGTGAGGGCCCTTTATCACTGCTTGCAGTTTTAATGTTTGCTTTATATCCACAAAAAAATTGCATAGCACATGCAAAAGTACACCTATGTGCTTAAAACAAATTACTTGTTCAACATATTGATTATACTTTGAGTTGCTTTACCTCAACTATGACCTAAGTGCTGACTTAGCATTTACAACAAAACCTTGCATTGTTGACCTGGGACACTTGCTTCTTTGCTCATAACCTTGTGACATTAACGTGACCAGTTAATAACCCTATTGTTCATTCTGGACAACTGGTAGAATTATTACCGTAAATGAGAAGAAATCAAGTGAAATTAGACAGGGCAGTGCTGTAAACGACTGAATGGGGGCTCCTCGTGAAGTGAATCAGATGGCCTGGCTCATGATTGGCCGTATGTTCCCACTCCCCGAGAGTGTTTTGAACGGGGGCCATGTTAGTTCAGATTGCCATGTCATTAATCCCTCATACTCTACAGGGGAGTGGTCAGCGGCAGATGTATTTGCACTTCCTCCAGAAGGTTTTCTAGATTAGCACAAATCCTCGCCGAAAAAAACGTTTAAAAACCTCATTTGGCACGCATCACCAGACTTTGTGCTGGCCAAAGACAACCATCCCTCACACTCTCTGACACCCCTGATGTTTTTTTCCCTTTTAAATCTGCTACCTTTGTGTTGTTCAGAAGTCGATTTGGACAGGGCCGCGTAATTGTTTGGAAACTAGCTTCAGTCATTTGCATGTAGCAAGCAGCCACTTTTCCAGTTTCAGTGGTTTGACCTTGTTGTACCTGCCAGCCAGAAATGAGATCATCAGGAGAGGAGACGAGACGCTGACATCTCTCCTCCACCTACCCGTGGCTTTAAGTGATGGTTGTCATAGCAATCATTATGCTACAGAACAGACTCAGTGGGTGAAGGATGGCTTTGAATGCAGCAGCCTCGGGTCACAACCTGGCTATGACGGAGCAGAGAGACCTGTGAGGCTCGGTAGCACTACAATCCGCACAACAGTCAACTGTAACATACATCTCATGGCAGTTCATATGGATTCCAGGTTGACACTGAAATTAGCCTGGAAGTATTTTTTTTTATTCCTTGAAGAAAACGGGCAGGTATTTGTGTAACGCCGAGAAAAAGAGCAGCATGGGGCGAACAATGCCTCTCATTCCCATCAGCTGCCCTGGCCAGCATTTAACATGGAGATTGGAAACGGAATAAGCTCTCCCCCCGTTCTCCCTGGACCTGCATGTAAATGAGGTTAGCGGTTAGCATTTCCTGCTGTGCCACTGCAATTCCTCTCCCCCTCTCCGCTGCTTTTTCGCTCTTTTCCTTTATAAAAGCCTAAAAGTGCTCCCCTTTTTTCCAGGGCAGGGACCAGGTCCAATCCTTATTAGTGTCCTCGCACTAAGTGACAAGCTAAAATGTACGCAGGCATTGCTTTGGGCACCTCTGCCATACGGCCATCAAAGCTGTACTGCCATAAAAAAGGCATCGTGAACATTCCCTCGTCTCCCCTCAGGTCCTTTCAGATTCACTTTAATACACTTTGCCTGCGTGGCTCTTCCTGTACACACATGTATATAGTATCACCTCTTTGCTTTCCTATGCCCCATCTCCCAGCGGAGCCTGCTTTGTGACCACTCCCGGACGGTCTGCTAAAGCTACGGAGCAGAGTCTGTCTTTTGCCAATAGGCTGATTTACAAACAATACATGGACGCCACACACACTCCCACCTTCCACCCTCCTATTTGCTCTCTCTACTCCATGGACACACAATCACCTCCATCTGTAGCTCTGGCATGCCACAAAAACATGCTGCAGGGATAGGGCCTGCTCTTCTAACACAGTCCTAAAGAAGGTATTTAACCTTCTGGAACAATTGTATGGATAATGCCCTTCAAAGTATACATCAGAAAGAAATGCAGTATTCTAGCACCAGTGAAGTTTATGTGTGGAAAAATGGTCTCAGTCTAACAAAGTAATTATCCTAACAAAGCTTGTGGACCTTGTTAGCTATGTAGTGTAGTGTTAACCCCACTGAAAATTAATGTCACTTTTGTAATAAATACAATTTATTTATTTATTTTTGTGAGAAACGTGAATAGGATTTAGGATTTATTCTAAGACATTGCAGCCAATACAGTGATATCCTTGATTTCATTCAAACCTCACACCTAGGTCCAGCACAATAAAAAGAAAAAAACAAACAAACAACTTAATGTGATTTATTTTAGCATGACGCGATTTATATCATATATTATATTGTAGAGAAACAAGTTATTGTAATAAAATGGGACAGTATACAAGATAATATTAATTAAATGTCATAAATCATTATTTTCTGCTTACAAAAATGAAAAAGTGCTCCACTGACACAAAAAAAGGTACACACAATAAATTAATACGTCGAAATAGGTTAGTAATCAGTAGTAGTAGTAATAGGCTTACCTACCAAGAGTTGAATGGAACAACAAAATATGATAACTTTTGGGCCACCCTTGAATCATAAAACTGTGACTTGTAAGAAATGTTTGTCTAAAAGTCCAAAGCAGATACCCCTGAAGATTTTTTGTACAACCTTGTCTTGTATTGCCTGAGCTGCATTGGATTACTGCCAACTGATTCAAACATATTCTTATATGTAGTCTGCACAGGCTGCGCTGGGCCTTGTATCTGCAGTAGGGTCCCATCATTGAAAGGCAACTCCGCCATCGTCCGTGTTTCTGTTTTGCTCTCCTTGTATTTCTTAAGGTGAATCTGAGACTTGGGGCTACCATGAACTGAAACTGATTCAACTACCTCCACAGTGACTAGCAGAGGAAAGTAGATCTGGATGATAGTTTGGTGAATAAAAGTGAGTCATTGTCTCAGATGGGAGTTGTATTGTGTATTGTGGCATTAAACTGATCCTGAATAGTTATGGTACAGTGTTTTATTATATAAAGTGAGTGTAAAGGACTGGTTCTCAAACAGTGAGTCAGGGTCCAGAGAGTGGACATAGAACTGGTTGAATTGTGATCTCATCCTAACCTAGCAAGAGTCGCATTAATATTACAACAACTAATGAGGTGTTATCTAATGTAATGATCTGTAATATCAATCTGGAATGGCTCACATCAATATTGTTTGGGAAGAGGAGGGACTCTCAGCAGACTTTTTTTTTGTGCTAAATGAACGTGTAACATCTTGCTGCCTTGTTCGTAATTATTGATATAAAGTTGTTGTTGGACCATATATGCTGCTTTGCACCATATACACTGCTTTGGACCAAAAGTTGCTCCACGAGTAGATTGTAGGTTATCTAGGGCTGAGCCAAACTTCTTGTGGTTTTCTTGCTGCCCGCTGAGTGGATTTGCATTCAAGTCTGCTGCTCCTCCAGTAACTAACGCGTAAAGCCCGTACACCCATGGTCTGCCCAAGACTCGACTGACTGAAGGGATGCTGTAGCATTTAGCTTTAGTACTGACATAGCTTTTCTTAAATGGCAGAGGCACCTTTTCCTCTTTCACCACTGTCCTCGGATACATATTCCCAGCGTCTTTGCAGCTTAGAGCTGCGTAAACCTGAATTGGTTCATAGTTGGATAGCAAAATTTTGCTGGGTATGTGCGTGGAGTCTCATTAAAATGCTAAATGTGGTTACCGCGGTCACTTGAGTCCTTTGTGATTGGTCATACCGCGGTATTGCATTATTGCAGTTACCGCGACAGCCCTAACTTGAAAGTATCAGCCGGGAGCCGTACAAGATGGATATTTGTGAGTTTGAAAACTCAAACATTGTGACAATGCACTTTGCAGCGCAAGGTTAATCTAATCCTTATGACAATATGCTGTTTGCTGATATTGTGATTTATTGCTTCTTTTATTAATGCATCTCTGTGCTCAACCATTTCCCTTACTATTGGTCAGCCTCTGTAAAGCTTTGAGTGATTGACAGCTGGATTTAGCCAATCACAATGAGGTGTGAACTTTTAGAAGAAAATTATGACTTATTTAACATTATGAAATCACCATAAAAAACATAAATTGTAACATGCAAAAATTGTGATAAATGATAAATCATTCTATTCTTATTTCCAGGCTGTATTCATTCGGATGAAGGGGTGTAGTCCTAAATTGAAAATGCATGGTTTGATATATATATTTGTATTTAATACAAGAAAAACAGATGTTACTTTAAGAATCGACAGTGTAAATGTTGAGAAAGTGCCTGAACTTAGATTTTTGGGGGTAATCATAGGTGACAGATCTCTTATATTATATGTTGAAAGGTTTCCAAGACCTTATTCATTTTGAACAAAGCCAAATACATTTTAAACTGTAATGCTATCAGAATGCTGTACTGCTCAATGACACTACCTTATTTTAGTTGGTGACATAAGTGTTACCTCACACTTCTATACAGCAACATTACACCATTATTTTTAATACAGAAAAAAGCCATCCACATTATTAATAATGCTGGATTTAGAGACAAATGGACTATTTATGAAGTCTGAGTTATTGAAACTTAAAGAGCCCTCTAGAATTACAGACACTGTTATTTTTTTAAAGCAAGAAACAGACCTTTGCCACAAGACATACAAAAATGATTTGTGTTTATGTCAGAGGATGAAAATCACAGGCGGAGATTTAATTTTAAGCATCAAGTGGCATGGACCACTCTTAAACAAGAGTTGTCTGTTGAAGGGGGTAAAGTTGTGGAACTCTCTGGATAATCCTTTAAAAGAATGTATAAAATGAAATATTTCAAACAATACCTACTGGAAAGTCTGGATTATTAATAAATGTCAACTATATATTAAGAATTATGGTTCACACAGGTGAGGGTATGGGAAATACATCAAATTATTTAATTAAAATGTAAATAAAGGGGCAGACCAACATAGCATGCCTGCTATTAGGAACATTTACATTGCGTATTGTTATCCATTGTACATTTTCATGAGGGGAACAAATCAAAAAATTAAAAAAAATAAATATTAATGTTATGTCACCTCACCTACTCCCACATTTAGCTTACCTCGATCAAGACTAAATGAGACTCAGAAATGATCTGGCTCTTGCATAAAAATGATATTCTTATTCTGAGCAGCATGTTGTGTTCATAATTGCACATAAGTGGAGCTGCTGCATGACAGTGTGATCTAATGTGAGTGAGGTGTGTCAGTAAAGCAGTGTGATGCACTGGATTATTCACTCATAACCAAAAAGTGCACTCATGAACCATTGTATAAATTCATGGTTGCATAACTGATATTAAAAGAGCTATAGATGCTTGTAATCACAAATTATAGGCCTTGTGCCCATATGTGTTTTCACCACATGTAGCATTAAAGAGCATGTTGCCTTTCACTTCACATGCCGCCCACACACGCCCATTACTATCGCACCGAATGGCATGTCTTTATACTTTTGAACTATTCCTTGCTCAGTCATAAGTCCAGTCGTGTGATTTGAAACACAGCACCTCGTTTAATTGAATATTTGCTCTTCCACTTTTTAAAGTACACTTTGTCTTTGCCGGCTAGTGATGTTTTTGTTAAAATATGAACCATGAATATGACCAGTGTGCCTGCTTGCAGACCATAGAGTGCATCAAATAGCTGTCCAATTGTGAGATGGTCCAGTAACAGCCACATTTGTTTCTTTCAAATGTGGAAGAATTCACCTCTTGAATATCTTGAATATTCTTGTATCTCTTGGGACAAAATAGATATAATTTCTTTTGCCTCAGAATTTACTGTTTCACTTGTTATCTTTGTTATATTGTTCTTTCGTTTTTTACACATAAGCCACCATCTTTAATTTGACACGCACAAATGGACTATGCGTTTCTATGGTCGGTTAATTCACCCTTCGGAAAATATGTAAACAGATACAGTTCCAGACTATATAAGTGTTACAAATATATGTCTTTGCTGCTCAGGCATTGCACAGTGGTAGACGCGGAGAAGCCCATTTCATCTTCTTGTGTTATTTATTTTTTACTTTCATTGTTAATGAAAAATCCACATTATTTTGCATATTGCATTTTCTTAATGAGAATTCCAAATTGATACAGTTCAGTGCAGCCTGGTCACCGAGGGACATATTGATGGGTTGGGCTGGTGTTAAGCTTTGAATGCTGGGATTAGATACATGCTACTGATCTAATACCCCACTAATACAAGGCTGTTGAACTATGCTGATCTCTTGACTCTTTCCCATATACTTGTGTAGTACAACAAACTGTAATTGGCTTCCCTTATATGTGGTAAGTAACCCAGTAGTACCTTGTGATATGTGGCCAGTATGTAGCTATTAAAGGAGATGGATTGGCTTAAATGAGCATCTAACCACGTTTTTTCCCCCTTCATTGGCTTGCTTTTTTGATTGATTCATGAGTGTTTGAGGGTTTTTTTTTTTAATTGTCTTGCATTTGAGGCTTGAGTGCAGAAAATGACTCATATTTCTACCTATGACCCATTATCCCTTGCCAATGTTCTGTTACAGTTCTGAACAGGAAGTCTGTGGTTTCATTTCTATTATTAGATTGCTTTAGATCAGCGGGTTATAATGAACAAAATGTAAAAGCATGAACATTGCATAATATGTCATTAAACACTTCTAGTTCTGCTTCATGCATTGTTCTTTCTATCTGTACACGTTGACGCTGACGTTGTGTTTCTCTGGCGTTTGGTTCTAGCTAGGCACAATGTCTCGTGTATGTCTGTTTTTGTGTGTTGTTGTTTATCAGAATCAGAATCAGAAGAAGTTTTATTGCCATTGTCTGTGAGCAGAGCTCCTAGTTCCTAGTCTGTGAGCAGAGCTCACAGACTAGGAACTTACTTCGGTGATAAAGTGCACATAGAACACACACAAAAAAAACACACTGACAAATACAAATGAGGGCATGCAGGTAGAAAATATATACAACAGCAGCATCAAAACTACAACAGTGCAACATGGGTTATTTAGTGACCAGTGCTATAAAGTGTCCAGTTTAGTGCAGATATTATAAAGTGTTCATGAGACAAACAGCAGAGGGGAAGAAGCTGTTCTTGTGACGAGAGGTTCTGGTCCTGATGGACCGTAGCCTCCTGCCAGAGGGAAGTGGCTGAAATAGTCCATGTCCAGGGTGAGAAGTGTCAGCTGCTATACGACCTGCTCGCCCCCGAGTCCTGGAGATGTACAGGTCCTGGAGAGATGGAAGACTGCAGCCAATCACCTTCTCAGCAGAGCGCACAATGCGCTGCAGTCTCTGTCTGTCCCTGGCAGTGGCCTCAGCGAACCACACAGTATATGTGAAGCACTTTGGACAGCTTAAGTTGTATTTGAATTGTGCTATATAAATAAAATAAAATTGACACAGTTGCAATTGAGTAAAACGTGACCTGGATTTTGGCGAAGGTGATCAACGTGACCTCAAAATGTGAAGTCTGATATGCGTTTGACACTTACTGAAAGAGCGCACTAAAGCTATTGTTGTAAGTAAGAAACCGCAGTGCCATTTGGTTTCAATACTGCCTTGATTTTAGATCTTTGTTTACAGCTTGTATTGTTCAGTGTTGTGGAATTCTGGATGTTGTTTTCACTTTTTAAATGTCGTGTGACCTGAATGGCTCAAGGAAAAGAGCCACGATCATTTTTATATCCAGGCAACATTCCTGCAGTTTAGCTTTGATACCAGACTTTCTGTTTAATGAAGCTCAACGAAAAAAGAAACAAAAAATAGATTGATTTCATTTACTTTTCCTCAATATTGAATAGTCTTGCCGATTTTTGCAGATATCAAAATTTATCTATAGCAGTTCTCACAAATAGAAGTGTCTGGAATGTAATATAATTTGTTGTATTATTATGATGATTGTGTAAAGGCACATCTAAAAATATTTAATTGCAAGTTTTTATTGTTTTAGTATAAAATAATGTAAACATTTAAAGGAAGTTATATCAGTCTCTGAGATTTGCTGTGGCGATATGCTGTTAAAATTTCAAATTGATGGCAAGGCCTGTCACGATAATCGACTTGAAAGATGGAACAATATTTGGAATCAATATTTATGGTGTGTACTTTTTCTTGGAACTACTGTGACTTTTTTTTTTTTTTTTTTTCATATGATAAAAGGTTGAATAAATCACTTCTATGACTCATTACAGATGCAAACTAACAACTAAAGTGTTTCATTCTGCTGTTTATTTATTGCCACTCATGTTTTTTGTAACAATATTGAAGATTTAGAATAGTTTTTGTGGTTTAAATCTGCTCTTGGGTTTTTGTGACATAAATTAGTTAACGTTTATCGTTCATATTTATGTCAGCGATACATCGAACTTCAAATTGTGTTATCATGACAGGCCTATTGATAGCACTAGGACTTGCAGCCCCACTTGTGAGGTGTACGTGAACTTGGGCAAGATTGAAATACTTTGAATATTGTTTTATACATTTCAAAATATTGCTCAAAGACAGTTTTATGCGCTGTCTTTTTGCTCACAATTTTCCCACTTCTGGGCGCATCACAAGCTAACTTCAACAGTACCAAATTCCTACCCTTAAAAGCATTATTATTGTGACCCCAAGGTTTAACCCACCTACACGGTCAGTTTATACCAGTTACGTTACAGTCCAGTGATTGTTCAAAAGTGCTGTTGATTTTATTTCTTCTTTTTGTGTATATTCCCCATTTTTGTTTAGACTTTCTTGACTAATTGCTGAAGAGCGCAGTCAAAGTAAAAAAAAAAAAACAAAAACAAAAAAACCTGAAGAGGGAAAACGTTAGCTTGGCGACGTTTTTTGCACTGTTTACGCGTAGAAGAGAATTGCATGTGAATTAGTTTAGAGGAAATAATACATTGTTGTGCAGAAGTTCTACTTTTGAAATGGCTGCATACATTATTCTACTACACATTCAAAGTAAAAAAAAAAACAAAAACAAAAAAACAACTGAAGAGGGAAAACAGTTAGCTTGTGTTTGGTCTCTTAGAGTTAGCTTAGCAAAGCAGTACATCTATTTAGGCATGTCTACTATATCTTGCTCAGTTTATTTTTTGTGCATTGAGTATCCTTTTAAATAAACTTTTTTAATCCACTTCTATTTTATAAAAAAGACTGACACATTTTTTTCTTTGTGGTCTTGTGGGTGCTGTACATTTAAAATCCTCGTACAAGTTTTGGGACGGTGACAGACCAACTTTGGCCCATTTTCACTCACCAATTAGAGTCATTAGCCGCTAATGCAGCATGCTATCAGACACACACTGCTAATTATCTCGAGAATGATAAACCGGATTGCATAGGCACTGGTTGTATTTTGCTCAATTTGTTTACAAAAACTAACCAAAAATCTGTAAAATGAAGTGGGACTGAGCATTTTAAACTCTCCAGACAACAATGTTTGAAAAGAAATAAAAAAACACTCAAATGATGTTTTTGAAACAATATTGTTTGTTTAGTAGGACATTTTGTATTGGACTCATAGTTGTTTTAAATATGTGATATAGACTGTATAAGGAAGTGGACTAAGTGAGAGTGACTTCACCCATAGCGTTCGGCTCCAGTCAAATGAAGCTCCTTGAGGCAGGCAGTGACAGGGGCGAATTTGGAGAGGAGTCCCATATTTGGAATTCTGACCGCGAGTGTCATGGCAACCAAAAAGCCAATCTGGAGCAAGGCTATTGAAGGAGACGCCCCTTCCCATCCGCACCGCTGGTTTAGCAGGGAGTGGGCGCTTAACAACACTGTCAATCAAACCTGTTGCTAACACTAGCAGGAGAGACCTCGGGGAAAGATGGTGCCTCATTGTTCTGTTATTAATGTTCATATCTTGATCTACAGACAAAATACAAACATTTTAAGACCAAAATGATGAGCCTGACAGCAACAGTTACAGAGAGAGATAGTGAATTGGGCCCAGAATCGATGGAGCCAGAAGTGTGCCCATGCTCACCTCCTATTTGGAACGCAGTGGCTAGCAGGTTAGCTTGGTCCATTTATATGTACAGTCTATGGATAAATACCAGACAAAAAACAAACAAACTTAAACAGCTCTCTTATGTCTTTGGTATAGGCCATAATTGTAGTGTGGATATGTGTCAATTCTGTACAGTCAAGACGAGATAGTTCTATAAACTCCAGCTCCATTTTTAGTCCTCTGAAATAATGAGCGTCAGATCACATTTAGCTGTTTTCTGGTGCATATGGCTGGTATTGTCAGTTTATGTTGTAGAGATGCATCAGACATACCTCTTCTTTGCCTCCAGCAGCCCAGGCCGGTAGCTTTGATGACACATCTGAGCTCATGAGCCAGCCGTACTTTTCTCTCTCTCTTTTTACATGAGATGCTAAAAATGGAAGGGAAAAATAAACCAAGGGGTAAAGTGCACTTCATCTGCAATGAGGAATTTCAGAGGTCCGGGGCTCTCAGTCGTCTCATTCTCTTCCAAGAACACTTCTCCTTCCTGTTTCACCTCTGGCATGCTGCCCAAAGTGCCCACAAACCACCGGGGCCAAGGCCGAAAATACACAGATGGTAATTTGCGCTACATTTCAATACGACTCGTCCACCATTATATATAGCCCTGCCGCCCGAACCCTGATCCTCCGCCAGAGTATCGCTTCACCTCGGATTCCAGTGAAAAGATGGCCGCTTTATGTTTGTTCCGGACTGTAGTGAAGCTTGATGGAAAAGGACAGCAAACCTGAACTGATACATTAGACGCGACCAGTATGATGGATCACACCTGTTTGTTTAAAGGCATTGTATCTGCCTTAAGAACGTGAAGAACAGAACTAGCTCATTTTTAACGGATTGAAGTGGTCCAAATGTATTGCTCGCTTACCTAATGCATTCCAAGCATCCTAATTATTCACTGCAATGACTTTATAAGTGCTTTTCACAACTTTCAGTGACTAGAGTTTTGGCGTCACAGTAAAGCTAACAACAACTAGGATAACAACTACGCATTTCGTGATTATCGCACATTTAAACTCTTTATAATTGGATTCAGACAGTACTCAGCTGACTTACTTTGACCACAGGAGGTACAATATATCTATACTGGGACAAAAAAGTTTGTTCAAAAACATGAGGAAAAAACAAACAAACTGGTTATTCCCTTAAAAAGAAGTTGGAAATGTGGGTTGTATAATATCAGCACTATGACTTTGCCTGATTTGCCGGATTTGAAAAGTTGCTATAACTATATGTATTCTAATATATTGCTATCTGTTTAGGCTAAAGCTAGTTAGTTATGGACAAAGTCATTTCTTATAATTACAAATACTGAGTCAGATTTAGAGCGTCAATTTTTGCTGATTTGATAAATTGATAAGATGTAGTAATTATTAGAATTCATGATGGGTTGGATGAACCAGTTGGATGGTCTCAAGAAATCACCAAAGTTTCAGGCCTCCAGAAGCAAAGTGTTGAACATCAATGTGGCATGACTGCATGTTGCACACTCTCCTAAATGTATTGTGTTGGGGAGGTTCACACTTGTTCACACCAGTATTGTGCCTTGGTACTCACAAACATTCACTGTTACACAGGCTGTCTTGTTTAATCAACTTTGTAATGAAAATTAAGTAGCGAAAAACTTGACACAAACCACAAGAACGAGAGCAATGCAGCAGACTGATGGTGGCATAAATATGTTTGAAGAAGGGAGTTCATGCTGGCTCGCTCCCACGTGTCCAGCTGGATGTATTCAGAGCATCTGTGTTCTATTTAGTTTTATTGTTCATCGCTGCATTTCCAGTTCGCTAGACAGACGCAAGAGGTAAAGGGATAGAAAAGAGCATGTGGGTGTGAAGAAGATTATGGAAAAGAGAAGCCAAAAGATCCTGATCCAGTGTGTCCCAATTAATGGAATTACCTGCCTCCTCGAGTGTACAGTTAGTCATTTGCAGAGACGTGAGCGCGCCGGCCCAGCGTCGCTCCCACCATATTGTCCGGCGCGAGCTAATAAGCCAGCCCTGACCGCCGGCCGTGCTCATTAGCATAGCCCGCGGCTGTGGCAACCCCCACCAGGGCTCGGCCGGACACTTAATTACCACCGCAGCTCCTTGTGCACTACATCCACGCTCTCTCTCCTCCTTCCTGTGTCCTCACCCCATGGCCTCCCTCCTTAACCCGGGCCTGTAGACGCACACCGCTCTGACCACCTCCTTCTCACAGCCCGAGCAGCAAAAGACACGCCGAACACTAATCATTGCCGTGATGGCTTTAGTCTGCGACACTCTTTTTATGTCGCCTCACTTTTTCTGCCTTAGCACTGGGTGATCGGCGTGTTTTAGTGATTGTCTGACCTGCACTGGCGCTCTCTATTTGGCGCGCGCTCCCCTCCTCTTCCTCTCTCTCATTGCTATATTAGCTCATGGCCATGACTCTCCCTTTGACATCGGCGCAGTATTGATGCACCTCCGTCCCGGCCTTAATCGGCTAATGGCTTCCTCTCCTTTCCCGCCCAGCCAAGCCCCCCTCCTAACCATCCCTCTATCTGTCCCTTCCTTCCTTGACTGTCTCCCCTCACCCCTCCGCTCCCGCCCCCGCTCCGGCCTGGGGTCAGCGAGGCCAATTTTCATGCCTGGCTAAGTCACAGAATAGCTTTGTGTGTGCGTTTGGAGAGTGAGGCGGAAAGAGGGAATATGGGAGTCAGCAGCCCAGCACAAGTCATGTGCTGAGTGACCCTGTGACCTACCTTTACTCCGGTCCCTCTCCCTTCTCTCCTTTCTCTAACCTGCTCCAGTCCACCTCTGATGACGTTAGCCAAAAATCTGGATCTGGCTTCAGCTTTAGCACGGCCATAAGTCAGTCTACGCTGTTGTGCCAAGTTCACAAATAAGAGATGAGAGTGAGGTAAAACAAAAAGCAAGTCCACTTAATGTTTCTCTCCACTGCCATGTGACTATTTTTAGCATTACCTGTATATTCTGATTAAAGCTACACACTGAATGCAACTCTGCTGTAGATTCCACAAAGACAAGACTTAAGTAGTGTGTACTAAATGTGATTGTTTCTTTTAGCCTTGTAAGTTAGTCAGGGGTAATACTGTGTGATGTATTAAGATCAAATTAAGTATGTGCAATGTTTCTTGATGTGTCTGTTTAGCCTACTGGTTCTGTTTGTCAGTGATTCAGGCTGTCCTATGCTACCATGTCTTTAGCTGATCTAGTACACCTGTAGTCATGCAAAGTGTAGTATATAACTGTTTTCTGTGGAGATTAATTTCTGAATTTCTCAAGGCTGCAGCATTACTTTTTGTCCAGTCGTATTTTAAAAAGTAGATTGAGCCTTACACCTTGAAGTTCAGTTCATAACCTAGGGCTAAAACTAGTTGACTATAACCATAATGGGAAAAAAAAAAAAAAGTCTGTTTGTCTATATATCTATATATAAACTAGGGTGTGTGTGTGTGTATATATATGTATTATATGTATGTGTATGTGTGTATATATATATATATATATATATATATATATATATATGTATATATATATATATATTATATTATAAATGTGTCGTAAATACAGCATCTCTCTTTGTCTTTGTTTTGAGTTGAGTGTATAATACTTTTTTAATTCAGTAGGAGCGCATGTTACATCCAGCACCTTTAAGTTGACAAAATGTTCATTTTGTCAACAGTGCATGGTGACATACATCTTTGTACCCCAGGGAGAAAAGGCTGCACCAGTGAATCACTGGTGTGTGAGTGATAACAGATCCAGACTGCTGAGCACCCTGCAGCTGTTTGTCTCAACATGCAAGTCATCCCCGCCATTACACCGCTAAATGGTTCCCCTTCAGTGGCAGCCGCTGGTCGCATGTTCATGCTTCCATCCCTCAGAGCGGAGAGGGGGGATGTGTAAGTGTCGCAGAGCCCCCACTGTACCAGAGGCAAAGAGGCACAATGTGTGTCCAGATGATACAGTCAAGGAGTGACTTTTGAATGAACCGTCTTCAGTGCTTGCACATGAGCTGATCTTAAACACCACTCATGAGTACAGCCTGGATGAAGGTCTTTTAGAGTTTCTTCATGAGACCATGACCTTGGGAAATGTCATTGTACCACAGGAGCATCAGAGACTGGTGTAGTGTTCTATAACTCAGAGGTTCAGCAGGGAACTTAGGACGCAGCAGAGTTCCACCTCAAACCTGAGACCTCAGGTCAGAAATCTAGTGATTTCCCTCTAACCACATTAGTGCCATTAGTGGCTCTTGCTGCTTTTCGCATGTCACATGGAAATGGGTCAGGCCCTGCCCTGCATGACTCACAGGCCCAGCCCCTACCCTCTCTGCTCAGGGCTCTTAACCCTGCTCAGGTGCCAAAGTGGCTGGCACAACATGCCAAAAACATACAGTAGTGTACAATGTTGATGTGACATGACCAGCAATAATCATATGTATATTCACTTTGTCTGCTTCTTCTACATACAGCTTTGCACAGGACCAGGCAAAGGTTGCCTCTCATTTTACATTGCATAATTACTTTTCCTGACTGCTTTTTGCCACAAGAAGCCCCTGTCTAGTGCTGCTGTCAGGTGTACTGTACACAGTGGCTTGTGTCCGTGGCCCTTGGCTCTGTAGTCGGCAGCTCTCATGTAGCTCTGACTGACGCTCTGTGTGATGTGTGTGATATCTGCTGCAGCAGGAGAGGAGCACTCATACTGTCTGTGATTGTGGTCACCTTGTGGACCATGGTGAGGCACGCTGGCCAGATGTCAGCTAACTGTAATGATCCCAACAGGTTGCTGGGCTAGGTTGCTTAGCAACCACTCGGCCCTGGCCTGTAAACAGAGCGCGACCCACCAGGCCTCTGTCAGGGTCACAAAGGGTGTGCACAGCCTTGGTGTGTGTGTTCACACACTACTGAAGTGCAAAAAGTTATAATGTTATTTAGTTTTTAGTTATTGTTGTTTTCAACTTGTATGCATGCCCACTTTTCTCAGAATTTTTAGCCAACTCTCATTTATCTGATCTTTTTGTGAGGTTGTGTACTGTAAGCCACAGAGAGAGAGGAAAAAAGACAGTTTTGACATTTTGTTTTGCCCAGTGTTGGTCCTTTTGACATATTCTTATGGAGGTTGGTTAATATGTATCAGGAATATTCACTTTTCTTTGTTCGCCCTTGTCTGGCAAGCTGTAATGTTTTGCTTATGAATATTGATACATGAAGTGTATATTAATGACCCTTGGTGACCTTAACCCTATCCTTATTGGCTCCCCGGTGGTATCCGCAGGCTCATGAATATTAATCTAGTTCTGTAACCTCCATTACCCTAATCTTTGCTGTCTAGCCTCCCAGAAGGACCCGTTGTCATAGTAACCCCTTTACTAGGCTCTTCCAGACCAAGGGTGGGAAAAATATATTTAAAAAAGACAGAAAATCAAAATTACTTCAACATGGATGCACTATGTAAATAATAAGGAGATGGTTCTAGTAACACTGTGGTCTTGTGCTCTTAGGCTTATATCAGGGTTGTATCAGTGTCTTCTTTTCAAGTTAACAGATTAAATTAACAGTTAAATTCCCAATTATCATGTGATCAATCTCTCCTGTGCTGTGGGCACATTTTGGAGACTGCTAATCTAAATTGGCAGTCAAGTTTCAAAAAGTAGGTAAAAGTAGTAACTGTGTTGTCTCTTTGGTTGCAGATTTGGACGGTCATGAAGAGGGAGGTCCGGACAATGGTCCTGTGGAGGAGGAGGGCTGGTTTGGGAATGCCTCTGACACGCGCTCTGAGTCGTCGTATGGAGACACTCAGGACGAGTTGCTGTGTGCCCGGGGCTCCTCTCCAGAGGAGGGGCCTGGAGCCAGCGCTGGCTCCACAGACCACGACACCTGCGGAGCTGACAGCTCTCTGGGCAGCTCCACACCCGTGCATCGTGCCTCTCTGGAGCTGCTGGGGCTGGACGGAGGCGTGTTCTCAGCCCAGGACACTCTGTCATCAGTCGTGTCGTCACTGTACGGGGAGGCGGCATCTCGAGCCCTGGGCAAACCCCTCAGCAGTAACCTTCGACGGCTCCTAGAAGCAGGCTCACTCAAACTGGACTCTGCTGACCTACTGGGACGAACCTCCCGAGGGGAATCTCCTCCTATAGGCCTCGCCCCACCCCTCACCTTGTCCCCATCCTCCCACCACGCTCAGCAGCTAAGTGCTCTTGCCCGAAAACTTGCAAATAACAACAGTGGCTCAGCGTCGCCAGCCTCCTTGGCACCCTCAGTTACCAACATCAAGCAGGAGCCCTTGGACCCTTTTAACTCCCCCAGCAATGGCAGTGGCTTTGTTTGGGCAGGGGTCACAGATAAGTGGCCCCCAGCCAGCTGCTCTACGCCCTGTGGCTCCAGCCTGTCTCCGGACTCTGCCATACAGAAGCTCAAAGCAGCAGCCAACGCTGTTCTGCAGGACAAGAGTGCTGTGGCCTCCTCCACCTCCTCCTCCTCTTCATCCACCTCCTCTATAGTGCCCGCTCTGGGGAACGCGGGGAGAACAGATGACATGGTACGCTTCGATGCCTTCAACTCTCCCTTCAGCCCACAGTCGGCCAGCTCCACTCTCGCTGCACTTTCCAAGAAAGTCAGCGAGCGAAACCAGGCCTCCACGACCAGTGCTGCCTCTGACCACCAGTCCCCAGCCAGCTCCTTCCTCTCTCTGGTGTCCATGACCTCCTCTGCTGCCCTGCTCAAAGAGGTGGCAGCCAGAGCAGCGGGAAACCTACTAGCAGAAAAGAAGGATGGCTCCCCCTTAAGCACGTCCACAGTCCTCCAAGAGGACGTCAAACCTCTGCTGGAGAAGAACCAGAAGGCACCTACGCCCACTACACCCACCCAAGGCCTCGAGCTGCTGCTGCCCTCCACCCCGAAGGGCAGGGCCAAGCCCAACAGCCAAGCAGGTAATGTAGTCATACCATATACAGACAACAGCTGTGTACACATTCAGCCTGAGTGCTGCAAACACCTCGAGAAGAAGAGGAAGTCTTTGTGTAATAGAAGTGCACATCACATTGAAAATGGTTGAATCTATTAATTTGGGATGACATGGTTCACTCCACTACTTAACACTGCACTTGACACAATCTCATTCGACACAGTATTTCAGCCTGTACCAGGTATCACTTTTTAAATTCATCATCCATGCTGTTGTTGAAGGAGTGGCAGTGTGTCTATAATAACTGTATTAAAGCCTGGTCCTAATCAAATTGCCGCAGAATCCTTTTTGCTTATACTACAGAAACAGGGGCAGATTTACTTGTCACCACAAAAAGCGAAGCATTCAGGACTTCCATGACATGTTTTCTCCAGTTTGTAATGGCTTCCTTCTCACCTCAGCGGCACTGAAGTGAAAGTAGTGTAGCATCAGCTTAACTGTCAGCCGAGCATTGAGAGGCACAGCTGAGAGAAAACAGCCCTGGCTGGCCTTGTAGTCTGGGAAATGGTCTGCGGGCTCCACGGGGGGTTCCGCCTGAGACCTCGCTGCCTTCCCAGACCAGCTCGTTTGTGCCGGGACGTGCGCGCTGCCAAAAGGGGGCCGTCAGTGTGCGCTCGGCTCAGCAGGGAGCCCTGGAGTCCATATCCATCTCGGCAGCCTCCTCCTGGCTCCGACCCCCGCCAACCGGAGCCCTGTGCACTGATCAGCAGCGCAGACTTAAGGCCAAACACATCATACTTTCCGCTGACTGGATACAGATGCGTGGCCACTCTCTCCTTCTCTCTTTCTGTGCCTCGCTCCTACACATTCAGCCTGTTTGCTCAACAAATGGCCACGCAAGCTCGGCTGGAAGTGTGTGAGCAGATATATGACCCTAGCACAAATGTACAGTCTGTGCTTGGTAGAAATTCCAATGCTCACTCATGTAGCCATTGGATGCATTTTAGTCTCATCACCTTTTGTCTAAATTTTGTCTATTGCTGATCATGTAAATAAGCTGAGTTCTCTGTAAAGGTCGCAGAGTCAAAGTGCATCTTTTTTTCATAACCCGGTGGGAACAAATCACGCATACAGAAATTCCTGGTAACTTGTTTTTCATTAAAGTTTAACGGAAATGGCTAAACTGACAGAGCCCCTGTTGTGTTCACATGTTCATTTTAATACGCTTATGTTCATATGCATTCGCATGGCCTAGTGGTTGGTCACAGTGCACATGCAGGTCAACACACAGAACTGTGAGTTTCAGTCCTGACGCCTGGTTGAATATGCCCTCTTATCACATCAACTCTTCTGTCTATAAATGGTCAAAGTGGAACTAAACACTAAATCTACTAAACTGTGTATGGTGTTTTACATAGTATAATCTTCTGTTCCTAGAAGTTTTTGGGCAAACTAGGTACATTTGCAGCTCTCTGCTCAAAAGTACCCAAGTCTACTTGTCGTGTGTGTTGCCTTCAATGCAATTTCCAGTAGTTTGTGACATCACGCAGGACTGTCCTGATTATAGCCAGGGGTTTCTGATTACAGACACCTCACGGCAGGGCGGAGTTTGAAGTGTGGCTACCTGTTAGACCAATCGCCCTGCTTCTCATACCCCTACACCTCACCCCTCGTCCCCCTCTACTCTTCTTTAGTGTACAGGCACTGCCCAGTTTAGCAGCTGTATTTATTTATTTATTTATGTATATATTTTATTTGTTTATTTGTTTAGTCTCACTTTAAATTAATTTCAAAAACACATCTGACCATATTCTAATACTTTGCATTTTAACTTTGACATTTTATCTGTGTAATGTTGGCTCTTATATGGTTCTTTCAAAGCACTAGAGTCATTGGATGTCTTCCTTGAGCTCCGAGCACTTTCAGACTAAGCTGTGAACATACAGTGTGACATGTGTAGTCACAGCAGCAGTACACACTAACATCTCCTCTGCACACTCTGAACGTACCGCCTCTGTCTAAGTAGCCTTTAGGGAGAACAGAATGTTTTCCCAGAGATGGATGGGCACTTTTCAGGGATTGTGTCGCAACCTCGCCAAATCTAAAATGGCTGGATCAAATTGACTCCAGACAGATGAGGCAGTCGATGTAATATTGTGTGATCTGCATGCTAAAAAGGGGCTCCGCTGTAACCCACGAGCCGTCAAGGTCGAGCGGCGCTGTAAAAAGCCAGGTAGTTGTTTGGTCGCCAGACTGAAAAATGTGACCTTGATTATTGACTGTCATGTGTTGTTTTATTGTCGTCCCTCGGCGGCCCCACTATAAACCGCCTTCACTACTGCAGTCTGCATAGTTATGGAGGTATGCTAGCATGAAGCAGAGGCGCTAATAATTAGGTTAAAGCACAGCACTCAGTCTCCTGCTTGTGTCCGCTTCACTCCCCAACTCGGTGCAAGTCGTTTTCGCATTGTGATCCCGGCGCTGCTCTGAGAGGTTGGGCCGCAGATGGCGCTTTATTGTTGCAAATAGGCAGTCTCGAGGTTTTACACCTCAGGTCAATGAATGGCTGAGCACAGTAATTTCACCAAACACTGATTACCAGATGTTTTTCAAGGAACGGCGCTAGAATACTTATGAAGCCATCCTGACAGGCCCGGGTAGAATTTGTAATGCAATCATGCCTCTTTCTAATAAGACCAATTAAACAGTAATGGATGCCGGATATGAAGCCAACAACAATAATCGAGATACTAAAACATGTTGGAGCCTTCACTTCCATTGTTTCATTGCTTGCAGCTGGTAATTCCCCTGATAACTCCACTATTAGATGTGCACAAGTTGGCTCACACACATCTGAGACAGCCCTGAGTTACTTCAGCACAGATCTGAAGGGCTGATTTTTTTTTTTTTTTTTTTTTTTTTCAGCAAAAAGGTGTATTTGAGAAAAATAACAGATTGTACCATGTGCTATAAAAGTGATGAGAGGTTTCTGACACTCCTCAAATGCTTTCTCCCTGTCATAACTCTGACCTCCGCTCCTCTCCAAGGCTCTCCGGAGGATGGTGGCAAACCGTTCCAGTGTCCGGTGTGTGACTGGTCATCAAGCGCAAGAGCTACTGGAAGAGACACATGGTTATCCACACAGGCTTGAAAAGCCACCAGTGTCCCCTGTGCCCCTTCCGCTGCGCTCGCAAAGACAATCTCAAGTCCCACATGAAGGTGAGACGGACACACCATTAGCTGCAAGTCATGGAGGAAATGTCTTTTCTGATTACATTGTTACATTGTCTGCTTTACTACTAGTGTCTCATTTAACATGGTTTGTGTTTGTTATCCTTCTACACTAACATTTAGCTTTGTCTCGATATACTGTGCATTTATATATACTCTTAATATAATTTATATGTAATATTTTCAAAATGTTTGCATGGAATATGTTGGAGCGGTTTCTGAGAACAAGGGCTTTGTTTGCTTAACTTCCTTGTTGAGGAATGAGGAAGTGTGCCATTTGGATCATTGTAAGTGAGCAGGTCAAGGCCATGAAAACAAAATATCCCCAGATATTTTTCCACACGTCTCATGGTCTCTTCTGTCTAAAGACTCTGTGTCCAGTAATTGAAGATGACACTTAATTGACTTTTTTTCTTTCCTCTTTCTCTTGAATAATATTCGTAGTAGTAGTAGCTAATGTCCAAACCTATTGTGCTACAGGTCCATCAGCACCAGGACCGAGGGGAGACGTTTCAGTGTGAACTGTGCCCCTTCACCTCCTCCCGACACTTCAGCCTGAAGCTCCACATGCGCTGCCACCAGCACTTTCCCCGCACAGACGTCAAGGTGAAGGAGGAGCTGACCACGGACACGGAGGGTGAGGGCTCCCAGATGGGTGACAGCACCCCAGGGGAGCTGAGAGGGAGCGAGGCATCCCCGCTGCGTCGGGACACCCACACGCACACCTCCCCTCCTCTGGAGGCCTCCTCCAATCATGTCCACATCAAGGAGGAGCCCCAGGAGCGCGACCTGTCTGTGCTGTCTCCTTTCAGCCTGTGTCGCGAGCGCCCCAGCAGTAGTGCCAACTCCTTGGACCTGCCTGGACTCACTGTGGGGGTCCGCTCCAGCCCCACTGCCCCAAACACAGCCTCCATTTTCAGCCCAGACATCAGCACCAAGACGGCCACGGACCTGCTTATAAAGCTTTCAGGTAATAAAATTCATGCAAATTGTACACATCTAAAACGAACCAAAAGAGTGTGTATAGTTGTGTGTCTGTAAAATGCAGGTGCTTTTTAGAGATTTGGATGAAGCAGTTAGAATTGGTGTAAACTATGACATAACTCATAACATACTCTGTTGTCTGTACCAGTAGGAGGCAAGTCAGATAAAAATTCTTGGCATTCCAAACACATTGTCTAGCAAGAATAGCATCCAGTCCACATGTTTTGAGTAAAAATTGTCCTGAGTTTTAAATGTTAAAAAGTAGAAGTTTGAGAATGTCATTTGCAGGTACAGCAAGAGCACATTAGTGCAAATGACAAACTTTGGAGCCACCTAACATGTCTTCTGGGGATTGGAGCGCCTATGGAGCAGATGTCAGTAATTGTGTGTTTTTGCATAATAGGTTAATCTTTGTACATAATGTGTACAGAAAGGGTACAATGAACAGTTTGAGTTGTCATTATTAAGATCCAGGTCAGGCCTTTCTCTGACGCACCATGTTTTGAAACAGACAGGACTTGATTTGACCTGAGGAGCTTTTAAACACACCTTTACTGTATTTTTATCCCAACTTGACTTGTCATTTTAATGACTGTACCACTTTTGAATGCAAAGGCTCGATGTTGTCTCCCCTTTGGCCTAAGTTTTATTTTGATGCCTCACTGTCACCAGAAATAACATTCGTAAGAAGTGTAAGCGGTTTTATGTTTATCGTTCCAGGTCAAGGCTGCAGTATTTATCTGTAAGCTGTTTTTAAGGGATTTGAGCAGTTGAATGTACTGTAGTTTGAGTTTGACAGTGACAAATGCATCTTGTTTATGCTATTATCTTTTAAAACAGTGATTAGCAGAATGTGAAGTTTTGGGGCACTGTAACCATTGTTTTGGTTCTGCAATAACTGTGCTTATGGTATTAGATATAAAGTGGTTTTGTTTACTGGCTCCTGTCTTATTCCCATGCTATGGTTAAAAAGGTAGGCAGAGTCTTTTAGCTTTTCCACACGTTTAAGTACTGAAAACTTTGTGATAAGGTGTGCTGTACACTGAAACTATATGCTTTACTTAATATAAAAAGACATTTGGTCAACAGGCTTTTCCAGATTTGAAGTTTGAAGTAGGTTCTGGTGGTCGGCCAAAAGTAACATGTTTCTTCCCATTCTATACAATTAGGGCCATATTTACTAAGCCAGGTGCTAAATTACGAGTGCAAACTGGAAAGAAAAAATAGCATGTGCTATTTATGGGCATGTTGCACCTGATTTACCATTAGAAGTGGGAGAACAAAGGACATGAGCAAACACACGCATGGCCTGGCCATTTGGGGCCAGCTCTGCACAGGAGGAGATCGGTGATCCACAATCCACAACAGGCATGTAGCCCGTGTGGACCCCCCGGTCTCTGCTGCCAGGACTTTGAGGATGAGAGACAGACGTGTGAAAGCCCCATTTGTTGAACAGGGCAGCTGCTGGGACGCTTGCCTTTTTTGTCAAGTATCAAATATCCTCAAAGTTTTTGCTCTCTTGGTTTTGATAAATCAAGCAGCGCCCACTCAACAACTTCATCTACATTTTATCCTCCTTTTTTGCACTGATTTGTCAAAATGCCCCAGTTTACATTTGGTCCCATTAGCAGAATCTGCTGAATCCGTAAAGCATTCATAAGAGCCGCTAATCTCACTGTATTCGCTTTTAGCGTGTCCAATGCATTGAGCACATATGCAAACGCTTAATAAATAGAGCCCATAGTGTAGATTTAGAGAAGCTTGTTGACAAGGTATTTGGTACTTTCTCGCAGTTGCATAGAGATGCCTAATTTAAAATTTTATGGAAAATTTTTCACTGTAACCTATTAAGCCTCCTTTTACTATGGATCAGACCTGGATATTACACAGACATAGCCTACTAAATCTAAACTTAAAGGATGTGCTAGTTGTAAATTATGTTATTATTGCAAAAGAGTCATTGAAGTACTGAGGAAAAATAAAGCTAAACAACATTAGTGATAATAGATTTGGATGGGACCTTCTATTTAGAGGACTTTGTTGCTTACGGCTGGTATAAATTTGATGATTTACACATTGTTTGTAACATATATTACACAGCTATGATCCACTAAAACCATCAGTGAAAATTTGTGGGCTTTAACATTTTGTTTACATTTTGTGTGTTGATCTTGCAGACAACCAGAACGCACAACTGGTAACTGAAACCACTTAAGAAACCCAACAGTGGCTCTTTTATGATATGATATGTCCACAGAATATGACAGCTTATGGCATCGCTACTAATATTATAGCACATGTTAAAGCACATGTTGCAGTTATTACCTATAGATGTTTTAAACTCACATTATCAGTGAAATTAAGAAAAGATGGTGGACAGTGAGCTGTTGTTGCTGCTGGCAACTAATTAGACGTACTTAAACCTTGAGAGTAAATGCTGGGCTCAAGGGCACGTTGGCAATAGGATTAATTTTCCTCACCCACGTCCTGTCACTTTTGTTGCGTTGTTAAAGATCTGTAACCTGTGGGCATTCTTCTGCTGCCAGCACGTAAACCTCCTCACCACATTTTCTTTATGTTTCGAAGTATTTATCCAACATAGAATTGAAATAAAAATCTGACCTCGAGCCTTGAGTTAAGTTTTTGAAAGTGCATGTTTATTATGCACTTGACTCAAAAGCATTCTGTAATTCCAAGCTTAAGATGATGCATTAGCCTTTCTTAAATCACTATTGAGAATGAACCCTACATGTTGAACTAAAGACGTGTGATGAGGTGATGTTTTCAGAGCATTGTGAGTTTGAGGCGTTTATATTTTAAGTTCAAGAATCACTTTGACACAATTACACTGTTATTGTAACAAAATTTGAACAACATTTATAGAAAGGATTATGACTGTTTTGCCTCGGGTATGGAGGTGAAGGTTGAGAAATTATTGGGCGCCCCTTACGGTTAAAAAGAATGAAGTATCTTGCTTCATAAAATGCGTTTGGTTTTGGTGTTTTGTCAAATTTACAATCTGTATGTGTGTTGTCAGTGAGTGGTTGAACATAGGAGAGGAGACTGAAGTACTTTGTGAAGTAGAAGAAGTTGGAAAGGACAACACATTTTTCAACATCTTTCATTATAGCTGAGATTGAAATGTTTTGGGGTTAGCTGGCAAGTGTCTAACTGAGCTTTCAATTAGATAAGCTTTACATTGTGATAATAGTCTCCTAAGCTGTATTTGTACCTATGTGACAGCTCTAGTCTGACCCCCCTGTTCAATATTTAAGTCCGAGACTCCTAATGCATGATACAGCGATATTTGTATAAAGTTGTCCGAGCTGCAGCTGTAAGGTAATCTAAGACAGTGTTTAGATGCATTTCACTGCGTGGCCAAATATGAAAGGACGAGTGTCGTGACGATAGTAAGATTGATGGAAAAAGGTTGACCAGGGTTCAGCGCTGGGGTCGAGGCCACCGCTGCCACTCTTCCACTTAATGCTGCGTAATTAGATTGAGATCTTGAGCGTGGATGGGAGGAGAAAACCCTGGGAACATTAGATTAATTAAAAATTTATGCATAATTCATAATTAAAAAGGAATTCATAATTTGAAATGATTAGCGCCCTCAGCAGCATCCCATGACCCTGGCAGGATGCACAGGGAATGGGCCGGCTTAGTTAACCCCCCCTCTTCGGTCTAACTCAATCCGGCCCCGTGCAGATGCCCCCCCGGGTGCCAGCTCCACTTCACTCCCAGACTGCACAATGGAGCCCAGGCTACTCCCACAGGAGCCAAAATGGCGGCCCACAATGTCAGTCCAGTGTCAAGTGGCGTACATCTTAGTCAGGGCATCTTTCAAGGAGAATGAGGAGGAAACAGGAGACATGTGGAGGTTTGACTTGAATGTGTGCGGGTGGGTTTTAATGAACGCAAGGGCTTTGATCGCAGAGTCCTTTTTCTAGAGTGGGGCAGTTTTAGAGTTGCAGGGTTACAAGAAGAAGGTCAGTTTGAGTTAATTTTAGCAGAAGCACACTTTAATCGACTTTTTTCTGTTTTAATTACTACCAATCTCTCAGATTTATCCACAGGGCTATTTCTTTTTGAAAGCAACCAACTATGGTCCATAAACACCACTTATACGTTGGACTATTTTGCATAATATCTATTGTAGTTACAGTTAAAATCAAAATCACATAAATATTTGCTAATTGCGGCTGTTCAAATATCTTGCAGGCATACTGTGTACTTATATTACATTACAAACATCTAGAAATCAGAACTAAAATGGGATCCCATACCAACTACGCTGAAAACGGGAAGAATCTGCTTGACGAAGTGTGTATTGCAATAAGAGGGATAGCAAACGGAATAATTATCAAGCTAAACTGATAGTTGACCTTGACTAAACTATGTATTTAAATTACTTTCTTTCTCCCATTTAAAAATATCAACCCTGGACATTTTGGTACACCCATTTCTTCTCTGTAACATCCCTTCCAGCGCAACATCACACCCCCTCCATGCCACAACAGGACATTTAGGTGAAGGTTGGGCGTAAAAATGACAGAAATATCCTGCCATGAAAAAAAAAAAAAAAACTATAAAAGGGGCTGAAGACTCGCCATTGCCAAGGAGGGAGAGGTGAGCAAGTTCCCCCAAGGACCTCTAGACTCTATTTCTTTTGACCTCCCTGCCAGCCCAGATTGAGTGTGCGCACCAGCAGCTCATCCCGCCTGCCTTTACACCAGGCTCTGGAGAGAGGGGGGAGGGGGGTACGCAGAGATATAAGGAGGGGAAATATAGACACATATAGTGACAGCAAGCCAGGGAGAAACTGCCGACCAGGGAGTTGCCATCAAGCCCCCCCCCCACCCCCAGGCTTAAAGTGCATTGGTTTTCATGTTTTTCCAATGATCACTTGGGTTGGTGGGATAGTACCTGTGGTAAATATTCATCATAGTTTTACATCAGTCAACTGGCAGTTTGTGGAAAAAAAGAGGAAAGTCTAAAATGGAAGACCTCTACCTATGTCCTCAACACTGAAAATACCATCCAAAATGCAGAGACACTTTACTTGCATGGAACACATTTTTTTCTGACAGTGTAAACATTTGTTTGATCATAACTATTATTAACAAGGACCAAATCTTGTCTAAATTGCACATTATGGTTGCTAGGTAACAGTTATGAAATTACATCTACATGTGTCATATTTGCTACCCATGTCCAACCAGGAAGTACAATTTTAAACTTCACAAGCTAGAAAACACTAGGCAACATTTTTAGTAAACTCTTAATTATAATTATGTTAGCTGTGATTTTGAGAAATGGGTAGTCATAGCATGTCATATGCACTTTAAAGAACCAACGGACTCCGCACGACCTCTGACATAATAAGCATATCAATTTTTTGACCACGCTGCTTCCCGTAGAGCATCGCAGCGATCGCCTTTGATTTCCCGGCCGTGGCGCTGACACAACCGTTAGCCGTCCGGTGTGATCCACATTTTTTTGATTTGTAGATGAAAGCTGGCGATGCACTTTGAAATGCACAGAGGCCCTTGCCCCCAGTGCCCAGCGGACCCTGAGTTAATAATGACAGTGGGCACTGCGGAGCCCCCCTGCGGCACTGACACGGGCACTGGCAGCTTGACCCCGGCTGGGTGCGAATAATTGGCATGCAGGGGGCTGTAGGAGGTGTTGCATCTGTCATGGCGCTACCGCACTTGTCTTATTTATCCTGCTCCTCGGAGACGGACATGCACAGGATGCTTTGCAAGTGAGAAATGCACAAACTGGAAACAAGATTTGAAAGATAGGAAAATGCAGTACACTCTGTTGGTACAGTATTTAGTGATTTTTAGTGGAATGAAAATGTTCTGGACTATGTACATTGTATGTCTGCAGAAATAGTTCATTGACAGTTATTTGAATTTGTTGTTTTAAAGCATGTCAGTCATTGTTGCTGTTATGTCCATTTTGCCCGTCTAATCCTGCCTGGCTTTTTACGTGATGCCAAAATGTAAACATTACTAGAGCTTTGTTTACACACAGTTTATATTTGCTTAGATACATGGTAAAATGTAAGTTTATGCACTAGCATATGGCTATTGTCCAACTTGATCACCTTATCACCTTTAATTATTGTATTATTGGGCAAATATTGCTATAAATGAACCCAGACACTGCCTTTAATTTGATGTAAAAAAAAATACAAAAACATTGTTGTCAATCAAGATTAGTTTGAACCAAGCATTGTTATTCTGATTTTGAGAAATTTGAGATACTGAGATAGACTCTGAATAATAAACAACTGATGGCCACTAACTGAACAAAATTAGAATTGCATTTAGATTCTCTCTAGTGAGAGTGACCCTGCCCTGGAGGCAACATCATTAGTGGAATCAGGCACACACAATTTCAACTCAATTAAGAACTGATCTGCATAATTGCAACATGATTGAAACTGTTTGTAAAAATATTTACAACTGTTTCCAAGAAGTTCTTCTGCAAAACACTCAGGCTACATCATAATTTGCTTATTTTGGAGATATTTGCCAATGAAGCTAAACCCGAAGGACAAAGTTATGTTATATTAGAAAGAATCTAAATTGATTTTGGTCCATCATCATGTTCTTTATTATTCAACTAGTTTTAAGTAAAAACATGAGGGCAACATGCTGAATTGCCTTATGGAAACTTGGCATACGGTTGAATATTAAAACAAGGCTTTGTACAAATTATAGCCAAGATGGAACTTTGAACTTGAATTAGTAATATTGGGCTAGAGGGCTTCTTCTGTCACACAGACCACTATGTGTCTCTTTCTTTCCGGATTGGACCAGACATATTGAATGTCTCTATTATCAAATATTACACTTGGATTCCCAAATCTTATCCCTGGATACACATGTTGCTCGTGGTAGTGACTATGGAATAGGAGGTCAAGACTGATACTCAGAATATAATTGTTGGAAATGTTGAAAAATGTCGTATATGGTTGCTATACAAACATTTTTGACTCAATGCTCAATAATAATTCCAATATCACAGTGAGTGTAATTGTCAACATGAAATTATTGTTACTTTCTTTTACGTGTGGTCTTATACTTGCTCTGTTACAGCTCAAGATCATGGTAAAGCTCTTCAGGAAAGGTTTATTTCTGTCCAATTGATGTGACTTTTTTAGTATTGATATTAGCCTCCTCAGTCTTGAGACTAGTTTTAGTATTGATTAATATCTGATTTTCAATACTTTTGACAACTCTAGTCCTAAGTTGTACTTTCTCCTAGTTGTATGCTCTTTCACATGTTCTATATAAGACCACTGGCCAGAGACTGTTTTTTGTGCCTGTATATATGGTCCTCCTCGCCAGGTGGATTCTGCATGTCCCTCTGTGTGGCTCCCCACATGAGCAGACAAAGGCAGGTCTTTTGAGCTCGACCTCCGGCTCCATACATCCCCACTGCAGCCATCACTATCACTGTCCAGCGTCTAGCACATTGTCACCTATTGTTGGGTTCTCAACCTGCCCCATGAAGCCCTTGCGCTTTTTTTTTCCTCCTCCCCTCTCTCTCCACGAAAAAACAGCAGCCAATTGTCAGAGGGGGAGCAGGCTGGTGTGACAGAGGTGGAAAGCTAATGAAGTTATTTGACGGCAGCCCTGGCCACGGAGCGAGAGGTGAGGCGGAGTGGACAAGCGCCTGGCAGCGAGACGGATGAGGCGCGAGAGAGGAGAGAGGGAGGAAAAAAAGAAGAGAGGGGAAAAAAAAGAAAGAACAGAAGTGGCATTGGTGGCAGGTGTCAGAAGGGTGCGATAACATGGAGACAAACTGATAGTATCGTCCAACCCGGAGCTAGAAGTGGCCTTACAGCGGCACTGACACGGACCGCGACACCAGTGCACGAGCCGGACACAGCAGAAGCCCAGTCACCCAGACACGGCCAAGTCCTCCTCAGATCTCGCCTTCACAACGCGATGTGTCACTGCCTGGACGCTCTTCATTGTATTGTTATTGTGAACGTGTGACAGACAAAAGGCTAAAGTGTAAAGCTTGGCATCGCAGGCTGAACTGTTCCTGTTGCTAGTGTTCTGCCTAGGCGCCTTTTGTGTTATTGAGCCATCAGCCTGGAATAAAAAAACATGCCCATTGGATTAGGCTACTAAATAATTCATCGGGCCCCGTTACATGGATTCTGAGTGGAAATACACTCTATTTATAGTGGCAGCCCAAAAGGTCACCGGAGTGGTGCGAGTGCTAGGGCCCTTGTTTTTGTTCTCGTAAGGCTGCAGAGGAGGCGGTGGGTTTGTGTTGGGCTTGTGTTGGGTTTAAATGAACCAACAACAGTCTTCATCAGGCATCCACATTCATCAGGCAATATTCACATTCTGAAAAACTTTTGTGTTGAAATCTACATCATGGCACAAAGTTATTCATCTCCAATCCTTCTATCAATACATTTTTCATTAATTTAGGGAGGTCACTATATCAAATTGGTTATTGTGAGAAGACGCACCCCAATTTTACGATCTTTGATTCACTTTTATCCCTGTTGTCTAGTAGGTTACCATTCTTCTGGTATAGGACCAGCTTTGTGAGATCAAACCATCTGAATGAAAAAGGAAAGTTGATATGATACAAATGTAAATGCGTTTTACATTTTAGTTTACTTTTTGTCTATAGATGTTTATGTAGGCCTATTTCAACTCTAAAATACCCAAACATGACTTATGTGGGCAGTCATATTTTGTATAACCTTAAAGGAACAATGATAACAGTTTTAGGTGTTTATATATGAGCACAGTAGGAAACTGTTTGCTGAAGTTTGTGCCAGAATTTAGTCCCAGTTTAGCAGTTATTGTGAAATATTGATTTAGCCCAGGCTTGACTTCCAAAAGCTCCATTTATATTGAAACACATATGAATATTCAAAATAATCTTACATATTACATGATTGTACAAATGCAGTTCTCAGGTCAAGCTTTCACACAGCTCAACTGAAATCTATATTTGTCATACAGTAGCTAATGAAACAATGTTTTTATGGACTTTTTTTTATTTTGAGAATTTGCTTGTAAACAACTGTGAGTGGCAAGACAAGACGCTGCAAGTAATAATTTTGAAATGTCTTGCAAGATGTACCAAAAAGCTATTAAACCTGGGAATTAAAGTAGCGGACTCTGATGTGAAATTGGAAAAAGTGCTGGGGCTAGGCTGTTTTTTGAAAAATGAAATGGCTTTTTCTATTACTCCCCTTAACAGTGTACAACTGCTTATTTGAAACAGCATAGTGAACAGTTCTTGCATGACTCAACACGCACACTGTTGCATGTATCAACATAAAGATTCTACAGTGGATCCATATAAGCACACGTGTTTGGCGGTAATTGCTGTATAGTGCATTTGAATGTGTGTGGTTGCCGTGTGGCCAGGCGAGCTGTCCCTGCGTGATCGGACATGGCCCAACATGCTTCTAATTAGAGGACGTCCTTCGCGGCGCTGACCAGGTTATACTTAGCCTGCCCGCTGACATCCGACTGCCTGACATTTCCAGCTGGTACCGCCTGTGACCCCGCACCACTGCCCCTGAACTTGAAGGTCACCAACACCCCCCTCCAAAAAAATAAAATAAAAAATTAAACAAAATCTTCTACCTCTTCAGCCTGCCGTGGTGTGGCACTGTGGCATCGCCGTTGTTACACTACATGGGTGGTCCGAACGCAAGCACCTGTCCCCTCTCGTGCCCCCGCTATCCCCCCTGGCATAGATCATCATTAATCAGAGGGGCCGGAGCTGGCGCAGATTGATGATGCGGGCAGGGGGCGGCGGGCCTGTGGCTAGGGCAGAGATGTTAGGTGAGAGGCAGGGTGAGGAGCCGAGCAGATCGCGGCTGGGGCCAGAGGAGACTGGACAGCGCTCTGCCCAAGAGTGATGGCCTCTCGTCTGCTACTACCTGCACTGTTTGCTGGCCTCTGTGTTTGTCCAGCTCCAAGTAACTGTTTAAAGTGGACCATGTTTGGCTGGATGTTTTTGGCAAGAAAAATACAAAAATTATTTACCTTTAGGGTGTAGTATGCAAGAAAAAATGTGTTTTACCGACATCCACATTTAAGTACAAAAGTTTGGGGGTTAGGGAAACATGGTTGCATCATTTTGTTTTTGCCTGTTATTAAGATGTCATATTTGTTTATTTTAACAGCTAGCTTACTTAAAGCTACCATTTGTAAGTTTAGTGGACTTTTTTCAAACCAATAGATGGCAGATGTGAAACCTGTTTCCCCCTCCTCTCCCCTCATCTGGCCTTGTTCAGGCTCACCTGTGCTCTCTGATCTTCTTTTGTCAGGCCAAAGCTGGCACACTATCAGACAGCAGTGATGTAGATGGCATCTAGTGGTGATATGTGAGAATACAACAAAGTGGGATCAGCCGGAAATGATAAATTGGGACTGAGTACTCTTATTCCTAGTAGTTGTTTACAGTACAATTTGCTTTATATTGCTAGATCTGGTTGTAACATCCATCAATAGAAAAATGTATTATCTACGAAATAAATAAAATGGTTGGACTTGTAGTTTTTGCATTTTTCTAATTGCTACTAATTATTCATGTCAGACTCAGGTTGTTGTTAAAGCAGTTAAATATTACCAAATTTCATTGTGAATTTAAAGCACACAATGAACATTAAACACTGAGGATGAAGTGTGTTGTAAACAAAGTCAGTATAAAATATAAAAGGAACCGTGCCTCATTAAGTTGTTCATAACGTGTTGAACTTTGCCATGACAACAAACAGTACACAGTGCATTGCTGCAGTTCTTCAAGTACACTCATTTAGACCTATTCATGAGGGAATTTGAGTCACTAGAGCTTACAAAGTTATAACCACTGTTTTTTATTTCAGCAACTGCATTAATGAATGCTAATATAAGGACATCATTTATTACAATATCTTTCTGTATTGACAATAACCATGAAAAGGAAGTAGACACGCAGTCAGATAATAACTAGGTCCTCATTTGGCGTTGTAGGGCAGGATACTCAGCTGACACACACCAAAATATGCTTTGCAAGATTGTACAGCCATTGAATCTGATGTTCTTGTGCATTTTAGTTCACTCAAATACACTAAGGGCCACAAAAAAGGGGAACTTGGCCCACTGTTCTTTTCTTGGCGCCTATCGGAACTCGCTCCATGTCTAATTATTAATTATTCATCTGAGGCGTATTAGATGTGGCCCAGTTTCTCTTGAAGATGACTTGAGAGCGGAGGGATCTATGTGGCAGACCAGTCCCTAACCTAGACTAGCCACTGCAACGATTTCTGATAAGACTTTAGACGATCGCTATCTCAGCGTCCACAACTACAGGAACTATTTTATGTCCCAGTGTCTGAAGTGGCTGGATACCATGTCAGAGGTAGTGCAGTCCGAGGATTCAGATTAAAAGTTAAAAGTAGCAGAGGATAAATTGCTAAGACTGGGAGAAGGAAGGAAAGAGCATTCTAAATGGTGTCTGGATGCAGGGGGTACGGCAGGATGAGTGGCCCTGTGGCACACCGCTATCTGTTTTGGAGAAAATGGAACATGTTGATTCAATTTGCATGAAATAAAGTTGTTTTTTGTTTTCAAGTCAAACTGAGAAGTAAGGGGATGTTTCTGGTCAGTCTTCTCTCTCTATAGCTTTCAGAATATTGCTCCAGTGATAAAAGGGTTGGCATGGATGGAATTTTTGTATGTTGTCCTAATAACCCCTCCACTTAAATGGTTTTGGTACATATAGGTGGAATCTCAACTGTTATTTAGACAACAAGAAATAGAAGAAATTAAAACAAATCCTGTTACTGACAGTTTGCAGCTGATGTCACCAACATTTCCTGGGGTTGTGAACTGTAGGCAGTGCTCTGTATGAGCCTTTGTTACTCAGATAACTGTAACTACAACAAGTGAGCTGATTTGTACTGTTAAACAAGTTCCTCTCAAATAACATTACAGTCACAAATTAGCTAGCATTAGCCAACAGTTTTTCAGTTAGTCACTCTCACTAAACAGGACCATGAACGCTCTTATTAATCACAGGAGCAATAAGAGCGTTCGTGGTCCTGTTCTTTAAATCCATTTTGTTTTTTTGATATTTTTTTTGTTTTCAGACAATCTTAAACTTTTTTGACAGTAGACTAATGTGTGCATTGTGTCTCCACGGGGAACTGCTGAACATTCCACCACAGAGATATATGTATAACACCCCCAGCGTGATGTCACTGGAAAGTATCGATGAACAGAAATTTGTTTCCATACACAAATAAATGCGTTATTGCTTCTTCAATATATTACTGTTCTTAAATCAATGTAATTCCCTCCTGCTCTGCATTAAACATGAGCATAAAGTGACATAAGAATAATTGTAGTACTAAATGGATTTCACTTATGCATAATAACTGCAAACATGTTTTATTACAGTCGTATATCCGACCTCCTGCGCCGGCTTATAAGATACATTCTACAAAATAACTCTAGACATTGCCCAAACATTTGCTCGAGATTTATGTTTGAGAGGTTCAAAAAAAACGTGCCAACATGTGTTAATATTTAGGGGTTTTTTTCCCTCTAATTTGTTGGTTGGCAGTTAGTCCAATACTTTTTTACTCTTACTTGGCTCGAGTAAATTCTTAGACCACTTCTTTGTACTTCTACTTTAGTAATATCACTGTAAAGTACTCTTACGTGAATAAATTTTGCGTCTACTGTACCCAGCTTTGAGTAAGCTCTAAGGTTCTCCTGCTACTGATTATATAACAAATTTGAACTTTTTTTTTTTTTTTTTTTACCACGATTTTGCTATGGCACCAGTTCCAAGAAAACAAACATGCACTTTCATTTACTTTGATTTATTATGTTTTCCTCCTTAGCGGCCAATCAGAGAGAGTCCATGAAGTCTCCATTCCACCTGAAGGAGGAGCCCAAAGTGGAGGAAGCCCTGAGCCCCAGACCTGCCTCCCAGTCCCAGGTGCAGACAGGTTTTCCCAGCCCCTTCTGCCAGGACGGACCCTTGGGTGCCACTGCCACCCCGGAGCGCCCGGCCACACTCAAACCACGGGAAGACAGCCCTATGTCCAAGAACAACCTGCTCAGTCACGATATCAGCGTGAAGGTGGCATCGGAACTGCTCATCAAGCTATCAGGTATGTTTGGGTTTTTTTTAACCCAGTCCCACGATCTTGTGTTTTGTGCATAAGGGCAAGGTAGAAGAATGTGAAATGGCTTGAAGAGTTGGCATTGGTGGTTGTGGGGTTTGAACCAACAATCTTTTGGTTAGTGAATGATCTGATCTATTGGTGGTTTTGAGAATCTAGATGTGAGCCAGATTTCCCCGTTGATAACAGCTAGTTTAATTTATTTATTTATCAGGGACATAAAAACATTGACCCACACAAAAGGGTTAATATGTTTGTGTTGGATTATAGCAAAATTGACCATTTTTGCTTGCAGTCCCTGGACAGGTTGATGTCATAAATGGTGTACATGCTAATAAAGTGCAACGTAATGAATATAGAAAACAAGTATATTATAATGCAGTCACTCATCCAGTCAATCAATAAGTAAAACTAGTCACCACATCCATACACTATTTACATATATACAATTCATGTTACTGCACACAAGACACAAGGAATATTTTACTTCTATGGGGTATTAATTGCTAATACATAACATTTAAATTGTTATTGTTCCCCTACACTAAGTCACTTCCCCTTCAGAGCGCCATCACAACACAATCAGCGTGTATCCTGCTAATGAAACTACTGCACATCACATCAGGTTTGTCAAGTTGTTGTGCACAATTTTGTATCATTCTTGTGTATACTTATGGGGACTTGTCCTGTGGGAGCATGGATGACGTAGGCTTGTGGGCTGAGCATTGCGCAGAATCTTACAGTTATCCGTAAGGAGGGTTTGGATAGGGCCCAGGAGAGAGAACAAAATTACTGAAACATGCACGAATGACATCTAAAACGTCTTCAGGCATGTTTTGGATGAGGGAACAACGTTATAACATGGTAAAAAGCTTAAAAAATCTTGTGTTTGTTCAGGCACGTAAACATTTCACAATTGTAGGTGACATGATTTCATCTGGGACGGTATTCCAGAGCTTTTGGCCCTACAGGAAAATAATGACGGACTAAAAGAAGTTCTCCATATTAGCACACTGCACTCCTCTGGCTCCACATGTCTCTGTCATGAAATAGAAAGGTAAATTCACAACTGTTGAACCTCATCTGGTATTAAACATTAGACCCATGCTCGCTATAAAATCTGCATTCTTCCATATATTTTAAACCATATTTATTTTAGCTGTGCCCCATCTGTGTTCACTAGTATAGGCCTATAGTATCTAGTGATGTTATCTGATACCCAGTAATTGCGACTTAGCTCCTGATATGTATTTATCAATAATTATATCTTTTAGTCAGGACTCCCTTGAAAAAGAGATGTCATAATCTCAATGGGACTTTGCTGGTTTAAAAAATTTAAAAATGGGCAATTATTTATACGGCACAATATGTCAAAATAGGGTTTGGCAGTAATGAACCAACAAACGGGGGGAGAGAGTAGCAATGAGAGAGGAATGCAAAATAAAGGCTTTCAATAGAACTACTGTATAGAGCTTCTGGTAAAATGTTTTTCATATTCATCAAACCAAATATAGAATGATTTTCAAGTCTTTAAAATTCAGAAAGAGGAGGGTATAGGTTTATTCAGGCATAGTAGAGAGTTGGGGTCAGGAAAGGGTCGAAGAAAAATAAGATACAAATTATTGCAGGATTCAGGCAGTGCAACTGCCTCACTGCAATGTACACAGTACAACTCAATAACACAAGAGTTCAAAGGATGGGCCTCCGTCTGCCAGTCTGCATGACGAAAAATGTCAAAACATATATTCAGATTTAGATGTATAAATACTTTGCCCTTTTCTCGTTTTCATTTCAAATCCGGGTAACCCCATAACAGCAGATCTGCTTGTATTTCTCCTCCGTCCATCTTGTTGCCATTACCATCATAGTAGTTTACCATCAGTTACGATGTACATTGACCCTTGTCTTACCTGTTGTCCGAGGCAGGAGAGTTAAGCGCTTTTGGACAGGCATCACATCTTCTGTGATGGAATATAGCGGTATAGTAGTTGTGGTTTAGCCTTTGCGTCTTCTGCTCCCAGCTCAGCGAGAACATTAGCAACAAGTCCTCAGGCAACGGACTTCATTGTGTTTTTGAACTCTGCAACCAAGCCTATATGGAAATTGTTGTTTTGCAATTATTATTGACAGTAGTGTCGGGGCGAAATGGAATCAATTCTAAAACTTATTTTAGCGTTTACCATAATTTACCTTTATTGGACAGGTGTTTAGTCCATTGTAGGCTTTTTCACGCGTGATAAAGACTCATATCTGCTGTCCCTGTAGTACTAATTTGAGCTAAAATTATCATCTGTTAATTGCCAGCCAAATTGAAGTAGAATTAAAATGCTGTCTTAATTTCTTTTAATATGGTTTGAAACTTGTAGTGCCACACTTCATTAACCTGACCAGCAAAACCATTTTAAAGTTGTGTTTGGAAGTCCTCGTAACAACAGTACAATGTGTCTAAAATTAGAGTCTAAAATTATAAGTAGGCCTAATGTGAACTGGGTATATTTCTGATTGGAAGATTGAAGATCACAAGTATTTAGTGCATTTTGTGTATAGATTGACCAGTCAAAACCATTAATGTTTTGCACAGGCACCTTTTTTTGAATTGCATTCAGTTTTTAAAGAATTTTTATGTTGTCAAATTTTTTAAAAGAAAAAGTATAGTGAAAAAAACTGTAGACGAGTAACTTTTTTGTTTTTCACGTGGATAGGCTCAGTAAATATTATTAACCATAAATCAAGCCAGGATAGGTTAAGATACACTTCTTGTTGTCCCCATATAAAAATGTATCTGCATTTGACCCATCCTTCCGAGGACCCATCTCCATGATCTTGGGCTAGTCTTGGTCAGTACTACTTTTGCTGGAGGTTTTTACCTGTTGATGAGGGAAAACCAGTGTGCTCCGAGGAAATCCCCCCCAGACTCGGGAAGGAGTTCTACACAAAAAGGCTAACCTGGAACCTTGTTGTTATGAGGTGCACTAGCCACCCAGCCACCATAGTTTGAGATTAAGTAATATGACAGTGAAAAAGCCCTTCACCTTAGTAGGGGCAATTTATGAGCTGTTATGATACACGAACCAAACCTTTAAATAAATAAAATTGGACAAGAAGTAATACAATCTTCCTCAACACAATACACTAGTGACACATTTTGTTTCCTTTGTAGTAACTGATGGAAATGATGAGATATCCAGCAATAAAATATCATCAAGTTAAACAAAACCAACTGGACATTTTTGAAGCTGACGTTTTGCTACCATCCAGGCAGCTTTATCAGGGCTTGTGTTGGTGACTCTGACTCCCACTACGTGTACCTGTGGGTGGTGACGTTTTAGTGACATTACCAAAAAAGAAACAACAATGTGAAACTTCAAAAAGTGAGACCAGTTGGTTTAGTTTAACTTGTTGATAACTTCCCATGTAGTGACTTTGACTGACGGCTGCCTGCCACTCTGGGCTATTTGCTTGTTTCTTTTCTGGGCATGAAAATCTGATCAATAGCTGAATAAATACTTTTCTTGAAGTCTGTTTTTCATGTACTGAATAAAATTAAAGTGATTGACAATGACAAGTTTTCCCTATTTTAATAATGAGATCCTAATGTGAAAACAGTATGATTGCCCAAAGCCTGTTGTAAACTGTTGGGCTATGCAGCTGGAGGAGTGGTTGTGCTTTTTGGCTGTCATTGGAGAGCTAAAAACACTTGCCATTTGCTGCCACTGGTTGACGTCATCACTTGGAAAACTGAGGTGCTCCTCTGTGTTTTTAACATTTGTACAGCTTTATCAGAATCTTACTGGTCACTTTAGTATATTGTCTTAAAAACGTGAAACCCAGAACTAGTTCAATTTGAATGGTTTGCAGTGGTTAGTGGTGGATAGTTATTCCTCTCTTAACTTAGGCATTCCAAGCATCCTAATTATTTACAAGGGTGAGTTCATAAGCGCTTTTCACAACTTTCAGAGGCCAAGGGAGAGTTTTGCCATCACAGTCAAGCTAACACATGCACTGTCTGACTTTATAATTAAATGCAGACAGCACATAGCAGTCATATTTTGACCTAAAGGTCCTGCTTATACAACATATCTGTACTGGAGGAAGACAAACTTTCCTCAAATACGTGAGAAAAAAATCTGGTACAGGGCCTTTAATATTGTTTAATATTGTTTATTTTGTTCAAGCCGCTTAACCCTTTATTGCATCGCCAGAGTCCTAGTGCATTGGGCTAAAACCTTTTTTTTTTTCTTTTTTAGAATGTGGTTTTGAACCTTAAATAATAGTACCGTAATTTCACAGCCATAGGGCGCACCGGATTATAAGGCGCAGTTGAGTTACGGTGCTTTTTCTGCATTTAACACATAAAAAAGGTGTACCGGGCCTTAGGGCACAGGCGCGGTAAAACATGCATGTTAGTTTTGCTTCCTTTGCCTTTTTTAGAACACATACTGTGTTCGGTTGTGCTTTATTCAAGTATTTAGCATATGCTCACATAATTTTTTCAATTATTTCACAAATCCATCAAAGTCTTCATCCTCTGTATCTGAAATGAACAGCTGCGCTAGATTTCTATAAAAATACACCAGGTTCCCTCTCGTCACTATCAGAGTCCGTTTTGTTGCCGTACCGCTCCGCGTGAACGATGCCGACTTTTGCGAAAGCTCAAAGAACAATACAAGCAGATACGTGAGCCCAAGCATCCACAATCCATTCACAAATCGTGGCGTAACTCGCCCGGCTCTGCCTCCCGGTCTTTGTAAAGCTGTGTTTGCCCACGATGTTCGCAACTTTTACCCGCGCCTTATGGTCGTGAAATTACGGTACTTTTTTTAGAATACCATTTTGTCTTATATCTATGTACTTGTACTGTAGGTTCCACAGTGGTCCATGGGCGTATACTAGTCCAAGTGGTCTTATACTTATTCTGATACAGCTCAAGGTCATTCTAAAGCTTTTCAAGAAAGGTTAATTTCTGTCCTGTGAATGTGACTTTTTTAGTATTGATACCTACTCAAGTAAGCGTCTAGTTTCGATACTACTTTAAATATTGATTAGTATCTGATTTTGATACCTTTGATAACCCTACTATCTGCAATAGGGAGCTGAAAGCTAGCTACACGTCCAGACTCCAGCCAATGTGTGCAGTGTCTAAAAAAGGAAACTAATGCATGGGCTGCTCCAGTTGGCTCCACAGACCAGAGCAAGGAGCAGTATGTCAGATGTGTTTATCTTTTTGTCCTTAAAAGAATGCTCTCCATCAAGGTCTGGTCAGTCCCTAACCCCACTAATGCGCTCTTCTTACAGGGCAAAGTGCTCTTGTTGTTTAGAATTCAGAAACTTGCAGCCATATTAAGTTGGTAATTTTGCTTTAGTTTTGATCACATCATTGGCCGATGGTGTCTCAGTTGACAAAAAAAATATTAGTCTACTTATTACTTTGTTGGGAATGTAAAGGAAGAGCTTAAAAGGCCTGTATCCAAATGTTTTCTATGTCTTTAAACAAAGCTTGTCTTTCCCCAATACTGTATAAGGTCCTGGTCAAAACAAGTTCACTGTGTACTATCTACATCTAATTTTAAAAAGTTTTCTTGTCCCAGAATCAGGAAGTGTGCAATTAGGATGCTAGTTTTTGCTAGAAGTTTCCAAAAGAGTTATATAAACTCATCATGACGAATAATTAGGATAGTCTGAATGTATAAGGTAAGTGAGGAATAACTTTGGATCACTGCAAACCAGTAAAAATCAGGCAGCGCTCCTGGAATGTGACTTTTATATAGCACTTCTCTTGTATTCGTGTTTGTTTTTTGCTAACTACTTGAGTGAACTTGTGATATTTTATGTGTGCTTTGGGTCAGATACATGTGATAATTTTGAGAGCTTTTGGCAGCACCGCCCTATGCCACCTTTTAGTTGACTAGTCAGTGAGTATGTCTTCAGTCGGTGCCAGTTGTAGAATAAAATAAATAGCAGGGTGTAAAGAGAGGCTGGAGAAGTTAATTTACCGTCAATACAGGATTGGGAGACTTGAATGCTCAACACATTGTCGCATTGTCCATTCAAGCCTGACTATACTTCTGTTGTAGGGAGTATTATAACCTCTGATGACACCGACCAGATAACAAGGAGTGAGCTGGCAGTGTTCTTTCTACAGTAGTGCAGTTTCCCTATCACAGCCCTAACCAATATATGGTATTTAGCATTCTATATAAATTCAATTTCCTCTCCAGCTGTCCAGTCTCCATGGGGTTGTGAATGTTCTGAAATGTATGGGATTTTTGCATTAATTCAGCAGTTCATTTTTTAGTCTTCTCTCAAATATTAATGCTCCTGGCTTTGAAAATGCACACTTTGAACTTAATATTTATTATAAAACAAATTGCAAATCCAATTGCAATATGTGTCAGAAAAAATGCAATTAGATTGTTTACCCAAGATTCAATCAAATACCATATACTTGGGAGAAAAAGGAGCGTCTCTCATTTAAGACTACATTATTGTCCTGGTTGAATCATTTTGTATTTTTTTTATTTTTAATTCTTTAGATGTATGTCACCTGGTAGTGTCCACTTTTGTATATGACATTGGTTTAAACAAGGCAGTGCAGTTGTTTCAAAATAGTCACAAATGTGTACCTATTTCTTATAATCCCTTGTACTGTAAAGTTGCCTTCTGGAGCCTCTCATCCCAGCACTGCAAAGGTTGACCCAGGTTAGGTAAAAGATACCGCAGCGTTCATCCACTCCGCCTTTTCCCTCTGCCCCCTCACACAGTTCCCCCGGAGCGCCAGTGCAGTGCCCGTCCGTCTCCATGGCAACCAGCGGGGGCGGCTAGATGGAGAGGGCCGTCTCAGAGTGACAGCCTTGACAAGAGTCTGGACCCTGAAGTGACCCAGGGGGGAGGGGGGAGGAGGAGGGAGGAAGGAGAGAACGAGAGCAAGGCGTCGGCGGGCAGGAGAGAGGAGCCAGGGAAAGGTCATTTGCGTTAGCGTCACGTGTGATTATGGTCATGAGGTTCAAGGGCATCTGCATGTAGACCTCTCAGTGTCCCCTCGGATGAGAGGTCAGTTACAGAACACAATGAGCTAGTGAGTCTGGCCTAAACAGGGAAATCTCATCTGTTCAGTCTGAAGACCCATTCATGCTCTGGGGCAGACAAAGACTTCAGTCTGCTGCGCTTGTCCTCTGCACTTTCAAAATAAGACTGTGTTTGTTGTCAGGTATGTCTATGTCCACTATGTGAGGAATCTGCTATTCAGAGAGGTGACTCAAAGTCCGTCTACAGTACTAATAGAAATGCATTCAAATAACCTAAATACTTGGAGCACGACATGGCTGTCACAAAATGTAATGCAATAAATAGTTATTAATAGTTATAGTGTTATTTATACTGATATGCACATAATGAACTGACCCAAATTTATGTTTACATGACCTTTTGAGAATGTATTTTCCACATACATTGTATTTACTATATGAAGGCCCTAGGCTGAAAGAATGACCTTGATAGCAAAGTTTGCAGTATTTATGTTGTCTGGAATTTAGATAATGGTTCGGTGTAAGCAAGTACTCCTGTTCTTGTCATATACAAAGATGCAGTTTCAGTGTCCTATTTAGTCTTATAGTCAGTGATAAATTGACTTAAACCTTGCGGGGGGGCTGATCTTTGGTTACTGCCCTCTGGTGGGGTTCAACACTCATGAACATTTATACCTTTTGTATGCCCCCCATGCAGGACCCACTATCCAGGCTATGAAAGTGAAACCAACTAGTGTTCTATCTCCTTGCATTAAGAAGCACTAAGGAGCCTCGTCAATGCAAAATCCAGTCGTAGCCTAATTAAATCTGCGCTCATCTGCCCTCACCGTACACCCATGCCAGTGGACAGTCGATGGCCAGTGAGCTTGTCATCATTACTGCACAGTGTGCTGTAACACAAGTTGCATCATCTCCTAACTAGGTCACTTTTTGCCTTCCTTGTCTCCTTCCTTCTCTCTGCTCTCCTCCTTATCAAACACTGCTTCGGTGGCGTGGAGTGGCCTTGCTAGCGCTTACCTCCCCCACATCTGTTTAAAACCAGGCTGCCGGTGTCTAGGGGCTAATTACGGCAGGCTAAGTAGTCCCTTGCGCCAGCGGCTAACGCGGACTAGCAGATGGGCGCTGGTGTCGTAGGGCAGGGGGAACATGGCGGCGCTGTAAGGACGGACAGAGCGGTGGTTTGGGGGTGCCGTGGGGCGCTAGGTGGTGCCCTGGCAGACTGGCATCGTGTGGGTAACAGCCGTGCCACCCACTCACCATCCAGCCACCCTCGCTATAGGTGTGAAATCACACTTTGTACTGGCTTAACTCGCTCCTCATACTGAGAATCAGGCCTACCAGGGCTGAGGACATTTACAGGCCATCTCTCTGGACTGCGTTTATCCTCCTTATAAACCTTTAAGCAATAATGATATGAAAAGGTAGGGAGGTAACATATCAAGGCTTAAGGAGAGGTGGGCGATGTTGACAAAAAGAAATGTCTCAGTATTTTTCATGCCTGTAAATATCTCAGTTGAGGTTAAAGTGTGCCCAAATTGTGAATGGACTGTAAAATTCCCATTGAAGTGAAGAAAGTGGGCCCATTTGCTCTTTGGAGGCACACGTTTTATTCAAGTCATTTATAAGCCTAGATTAATACTGGTTTGGAGTTTTCCTAAATGTTGCAAATTTTGTCCAAAGAATTGACTGGTTAGTGGTTAAAATGACATTTTACAATAATTTTATTTTCAGAGATGATGATAAGAAAAAGAGTGAAAACGTAATATACCCAGTTGAATGCGTTTGGATGAAGGATGAGGTAGGTGCCTCTTGCCCAGAGCTCTGTGTGGGCTTCAGTCTGCTGTATACTCTTGCGTGCTTTCCTTCAGGTAGCAGGTATAGTCCAGAACACACACGCCTTGTCTCGCGTCCCTCCGGTGGTGGCGGGGGTGTAGTTTTCTCTCCGAGTCTCCGGTTTCCAAATCTACAGGCAGGCTAGATGTCAGATAGTAGTCATAATAACAGTAATCCCTTTAAGTTACACCAGGCATACGTTTAATTAAACCTTCACATTTCATGAGTTCAGTCGCTGTGAAAAGTGTAAGGTCATACAAGTTTAGCACACATGTCGGTATTCATTCAGAGGTTCTTTACAATGAATTACATTTTTTTTTTAATCTTATGAAGATTAATACACGTTAGGCAGATAAATACATGTCACTGTCTGAGTAGAGATTACAAGAGTTATGCCGGTGGAGGTGTACCATGTAACTTTTGTGGTGGAGGGTCCTCCATCATGGAAATGTCATTGCTTTGTCACCTCTACACATATCTGACTTGTAGCTTTAATACCATACTTGAAGATTCCAGACAAAGCAATAACATGGAAACAAGCAGAACAGAACTGTTACATAGTGAAGTTGAAGTCAAACACAAAATATCAGCCAAAACAGCAAAAACAGAAGTGAATCTTACTGTGCGTGCCAGTCCACATGAGGATCAGCTGTGTGCGCTGGTTCATTTGCATGCACATTTGTTGTGAGTTATAACTGAACATTGTACATCATAGTACTATGTATTAAAATATAAATTAACATAGGTATAACATAATTGAAGAAAGATTGAAAAGTATTTTCTTAATAATATTAATAATCTTAAGAAAACAGTACATATTAATTTACATACAAAAATATAGGCACAGAAAAAATTACCATTCAGAAGCCTGTATCGAAAGGTAGGTAAACAGTAAGTTGTTTTTTTTGGGTTTTTTTTTGTAACATCCAGGTTTGCAAGAAAATATTTGTATTGGAACACATTTTGGATTGACTATTAAAGAGAGGGTCCTGATTTTCTGTTAAACAAGTATATGTGTGTTTTTTTTACCCTGTGTAACTAGTTGCTATTTCTCATAACCTTTGGCACACCCCTAATCATTTGCATGTTTTTTTTGTTTTTTGTTTTTTTTAACACTCGATTAATGTATGTGGTGAGTTTTAAAAGCTGACTTAAAAACAAAGTGACAGGCGCAGTACATTCTACAAGTTTCAGTCTGAAGTGAAGCAGGTTGAACCGCCAATGCATAGCCAATCAGATCTCTTCCCAAAGCATTACTATACAGGCAGCTCTATCTTAACAGTCTTAATAAAATGTTTTTCAATTTGATGTGGACAACACACCGGCCTACTTCTGTTACAAAGAACTGCTTTTACAATTCACTTTATGGGGTGGACTGAAAAATGTACTCGTTTTCTTGTTTGTTCTTGTTATGTTTTGTACTGTACTGTTTTTTTCTCCTTCTCATGAATAAAAGCAAAAAAGGAAAAGAGAAAAAAAAAGTACTCATTTACAAGAAGCCTGTCCGTGTCCTTAGGCCTGCCACGATAATTACTATATCGACTTATTGTTCAATAGATGATAGATTGAGGGTCAATATTTATTGTGGAGACTTTTTCTTTGTACGAAGTGGAAACGTTTTGTTATTTTTCTGTGCTACGATAAGATTTGAGCTGTGGAGCATTAAATTAACAACTTCTATGACCCATTATCGAGAGACTAACTACTTAAGTGTTCATTTTTTTCACAATATTGTACTTTTAGATTTTTTGGGGGATAATCCTACTTTAGGGAAATTGTCAGTGGCATGAATTTGTTTCAATATTATCATTTATCTATATTTTCTTCAGTAATATGTCGCACGTCATACCTTCATTCTATCGTGTACATGTTTGTATATGTTTGTACAACCATTGCTAATTGTTACTAAGTTGTCATGCATTTTCACACTTTAATTTGCTAAAAAAAAAAAAAAAAATAATAATACAATAATAATAGGTTATTTCTGTTTCACAACTCCACTTATTTCATTTTCTCACAATTAATTGTATTGATCATTCATGGCATTAGGCCTGAACTTCTTGTTCAATACATGACAGATGGAACTCTAATTTTGGTGGGGCAATATTTATCGAGGGGAATTTTTTTTTTTTTTTGTACTAGTGTGGAAATTTGTGTTTATTTTTAGGCACTACAATGAGTTTTAAGCTGTTGAGGTTTGAATTATTGTTATTCTATGACTCATTATATATATAAAATCAACTACTTATGTGTTGCATTTCTTCATTGCATCTCATATTTTTAAATGATTTTGTACATCTCTACTGGGGATAATTCTGCTTTATGGTTTGGTTTCAATATTATCGTTTATCGTCTGTATTTACTTCAGCAATATGTCGCACTTCAAAATGTGTTGTCATGACAGGTCTGCATGCCGTAGAGCTGATCTGTGTGTGTGTGTCAGCAAACCTAGCCTTGGCTGATAGTCCCTTGTTCGACTTCTGTATTACTTAGTACTGAGCCGTGTACTGCTCTGACGGTGTCCTTACTATGCCTCATGGATGTGGCCGCTCGCTGACCTCTCCTGCTCCCCTCCCTCTTTTCTCTCTCTCTCTCTCTCTCTCTCTCTCACCGTCTGCCTTTCTCTCCATCTCTCTTTTTCTCTCTACCTCTGCATCTTCACTTTCTCCCTCACTACTTCCCTTATCTCCACCTATAGGAACCAAGTGGCCATTTTCAAATCAGCCGTCATCTTTTGTCGGCCCCACTTAGGATAAAGGCCTCACTCTTTCGCTGACCTGGTTTTGCACCTCCGTGTTATTGTCGAGGATTCACGCATAGAAACTGGTATCTCTCCCTTGTATAAAAGGCTGTTTATCAAGTAGGCCATTCTCAAACCGCGCTTTGCTAACCCTGGCGAGATTTCTCCAAGTTGAGGATCAATTGTAGCAGTAGCTGTCTTGTGAAGTCTGCCAGGCTAGGCTGCTGCTGCTCCCACATGACATGCAGTCTCTACGCTGCGGCCTTTGAAGCAGCTGAACTCTTCACCCCTGTCTGAGCAGGTCGGCGAGAGAGCAGCAAAAGAGAGGGATTGAGAGAGGAGTGAGAGGACGAGTGGGGGCTGGGAGAGGAGTAACAGAGCAGGGAGAGGGCCAGATTAGGAGAGAAGAGGTAGGGAGATGATTTGTATACAGTTGTATCCTGTAGTTTAGATCTGTACGAACAGTAGCTGAATTATATTTTTTGTATGTATATTTTGTCTTTTTGTCAGTTGTTCTGGACACTTTTAAAACGTGAACTTTGAATAGAAATAATTATGAAGTATGAATCCCAGATCTACTCGCAATCGCAATGCTTGTCAGAAAAATTGCAATTAGATATTTTTCACAAATTGTTCAGCCTTAATTTGGATTATACAGTCTAAAACACATATGGAAAGACCTTTTTATCACAAGTCACATTATTAAATCTAAATGTCAAAAATTTTTATTATCAGTATTTCAGGTTTTAGCTGAATGTTTTTTAAAAGTGTTATTGTTCAACAGAAAAATTCATTTGACTGGTTGACCTTTATTGAAAATCAATTGCTGACTAATCAACTACTGAAAAGTCATTAGTGATATCCCTATTGCACAGAGTTGATCAGGTTTGGTACAGTAACTTAGAAAAGCCATTGTGCTGTACAGCTACAGTTTTTTTTTTAATGATTGTGGTCAATGGTTATTGCTTTTTCCTGTCATGAGTCTGCCTGTACTACTCATATTATCTTTAGTTCCATAGAATCAGAATGTCTTCTTGATGCCTTTTTTTTTTTTATTTTACAATTTTTTACAAATTTGTGAACTAAAAAGAAATACCTTTTTATGAATTTAAAAATCTTAAAATTGGCATTGGCAAATATTGGTTAGCAACATAGACATGCACATAAAAATTTGTGGTGCGACAACAAAATTTTCCTTGGGCCTCACCTCTGACCAGGCAAGTAAGTGAGAACCGCTGAGGCCGATGTGCTCAGGTCACGCTCAGGTGCGCAAAGAAATATGCACCACAGACATCACAACTTTTTAATGTATGTGTGAACTTAGACACTGTATTTACCTTTAAAGAGAAGCATCAAACATGCAGATCCTTCACACTATTTATAGTTTCTTAAATGAGGTAAGGTAAGGCAAGTTTATTTGTATAGCACAATTCGTACACAAGGTAATTCAAAGTGCTTTACAGAAGAAGAGAGACATTAAAATCACACAAATCAAAACATAAATAATCGCAAGTAATCATCATAAAATTACCATTAAAACAGAAGAGTGCAGAATAAAAACCTTTCAGTCATATGCACAGCTAAAAAGAACTGTTCTGAGCCTGGATTTAAACATTGTCAAAGTAGAGGCCTGTCTCACATCTTCAGGAAGACTGTTCCAGGTTTTAGCTGCATAAAACTGAAATGCTGATTGCCCTTGTTTAGTCTTGACTCTGGGCACCAGCAGGAGACCGGTCCCTGAAGTCCTCAGAGTGCGAGATGGTTCATATGGCACAAACATGTCAGAGAGAGGTTGCTGAAAAAAAGAGAATAAAACTAGACGGCAAAAGACATCAAAGACCAACTATTGAAATTGAAAGTAAGAGGGCTCACTCTACACTTACTATAGTGAACTGTAAATATCTATAGCTTGTGTGTGTATGTGTGTGTGCGGGTGTGTGCGTGTGCGTGTGTGTGTGTGTGTGTGTGTGTGTGTGTGTGTGTGTGTGTGTGTAAAATTCCATTTTTTCTCTCTTTAATGAGTGTCTAGTCATTAACCAATATATATTATGATGGCTTAAATAAACAGTAGGTTTTGGTGTAACCAAATCATGTTCTGTTGTGCCCAAATGAAAATCTTAAGCACACCAGTGTACCTAACTCAGTTAGGTGCACTGGTGTTAGTTACTCAGTTAGTCTGGATCCTCGCTTTATATATAAACGGCTCTAATTCACTTTCTAAAAACTGTCACCTCTCTCTCTGTAACTGCTGCTGTCAGACTGGCCTTTTTGCTCTTAAAATGTTCATATTAACCCACTATTTTGTCCCTAAATCAAGATATGAACATCAATAACAAACCAATGAGCTGCTCTCTTTTCGCGGGGTTGCTCCCGCTAGCATTATCAAAAGGTTTGACTGACAGTTTGGATCCTCACTCCAAATTAGCCGTTATAACTGCTAGCCTCGATTGGCTTCATTTGGCTGCAGCACTGTCGGTGACATCACACTTAGTCCACTTATACAGTCTATGGTTATCAGCCACAGCAGCAAGACAGATATCCATATTTGACCATCCCTAATTATATTTCATAGATAAATATGACCACTTTCCACAGCATACAGCATTGTGGACATTTAAACCTTCTTAACCAGCACTTATTAACCCATACCTCAGTGCTTTAACACAACAGGTCATAGATGTCCCATCCTTCCCACTGTTCTAAAATCGCTCCATCTCTCCCTCCCCTCTTCCCTCTCTCCTCTCCTCCATCTTGCCCGGGGGGTGTTCTCTTCCTGGCACCATTTGGCGTCTCTTTCCCCCCTCTCTGCCCTTCATCTCTGCTCCTGCATCTCCCACTCTACGTCTTCATCACGGCCTGTCAAGTTCAACTATTTGGTGCCGTGTTGTCATAGCATCAAAGCGTGGCAATAAATCGACTTTGCATGCATTAAAGCTTTAGCACTCTGCGGCGGGGTGTACATATTTAATATACTGTATAGTGGGCTGTCACATTGGTATAGATTCAAGTAGACACTGGGGTCAAAGGTGATGGCTAAAAACAGGAAATTCACTCACAGTCTGAGGATGAAGACTAGAGTGAGGCTTTGTTAAAGAGATCAGAGTTATGTGTATTCTGTAGTGGTATGTTTCTAAGCAGAAGAATGTAATAATAATTTTGTCTTTTTTGCACTTTACATTTCATGGAAGTCTCAAAGCGCTACAGCTGGTAGATTAAGACCAGAGTTAAAAAGCAATTACACAATTAGCAGTAGGATCATAAGAAAAAAGAAAGAAATATTGAGATGGTAATTTCAATAATAAGACGTTAGTAGGAGTGTTCATTAGGACTTAAGCATATGCAAGACGGCTATCAACCATTTAGCATGTGTGTATTTGTTATTTCTATTGTTTATTGTATTGAATAATTGTTACCCACACAATGAGAAATATCAAAAAGGTTGTTGAGTGGAAGCATTATCCCAATGATTTAAAAATGGCAATACAATCACTTCTGTACCGTTAGCTGTCTTATACTGAGGATGCAGAATATCATAGAGATTACACACTGGATTTAGTAGAAGATCTAGCAACCCAAAGGGAGTTCACTCTGCTCTCTGACTGGAGAACGGTTTGAGAACTACAACACATCATAAACATTACAGTTGATATTATAAAATATTTAGATTGAATGACTAGGTAAGGCTGAAACCTTTAAAGAGGGGCATTTTACTTCTATAGGGTATTAACTGCTAACACAGAGCATATTTAGATCACCATGTTACCCTTTATTGTTTTGAGAATGCTATATCCAACAAAAACAACATATTAACATGTTTTATAGGTTTCACATTTGTTTTTGATGCTCTGAATCTCTCCTCCTTTTGCTTTTCCACGTAAAATCACTCCCCTTTCAGAGCGTTATCACAACACTGAGTAAATGAAGCTACTGCACATTTTTTCAGGTTTGCCAAGTTGCTATGTGCGGTTTTGTATCATGTTTTTTGTATATTTATGGAGACTTGCCGTGTGGGAGAATGGATGATGTAGGCTTGTTGCACAGAATTTTAAAGCTAACCGTAAGGAGGGTTTGAATAAAGCCTGGGAGAGATCTCAAAAGTACTGCAACTTGCATGAATGACATCTAAAACCTCTTCATGCATGTTTTTGATGAGGGAACAACTTTATAATAATGCACTAATCTTATAGTGTTTTTCCAGACACTCAAAGTCACTTTACAATTCAGTGCAATATTCATTCACTCTATACCCAGTGGTGGTAGGCTGCTATTGCGACCACAGCTGCCCTAGAACAAACTGACGGAAGTGAGGATACCAATCTGCGCCATCAGCCCCTCCGACCACCATCAACACTCGCGCACCTACCACTTTTATATTAGGCAATGTGGGTGAAGTGTCTTAACTAAACACACAATGACTGTTATGGTAGAAAGCTAAAACAAATTTTGCCCTTTACCTCCTTTTTAAAGGTGTCATATCCTTACCTGTTCAAACTTTTTTTTAACTGTGTGATAGTGAACATTTGTGTTTTGGCCTAAAAGTCTGTAATGGCAAATGGAAAACCTCAAAATGTTTATGATCTTTCCACAGTGACGATCTTTGCTGTATTATTTCAATTGCAACTAAGCCACTGGTTTAGTTTGTCGGCTTTTTACATAGCTTTCTTTGGTCCGCGCCACTTACAAGAAAACTTACAAGCTAATTTAATAGATTTTCCATAAATTGGTCTGTTATCACAATCTTCAGAAGTTGCTTTGATACTTTCTCAGCTCTAAATTGTGTGAACAAAAACAACATCTTTCAATCAGCTAAATAGTCCACCATTTAACCCCTTTCTCCTTCTGTAATCCAGTGGAATATTTTAAGATATCTTTCAATTGCGGCGTTACCAAGGCTATAATTACTGACAAAGGTTTGCAGCACTCTTCTTCACATGGACTTCTGGTAGACCTTTAATGGCAGAGAGTGAGGCAGGAGGAAGAGGAGAAGGAAGACGAGGAGGGAGGCGATGACACACAAATGTACGTAGACACACACTCTTGGACTGAAGGCTGCTTTTATGGCTTCGGAACATTAGGTCGTGGCCCCCAGCCAAAAAGCCAGAGCTATTAAGAGTGTGGGAGTAAGGACATATTTTGATTTTTTTTAAATTTTGTATCAGGTAAACTTTTTTTTGACATGCTGCTCCAAGTGTGAGGTCGTTTATGATCAAGTATTTGCTCCGGACTTGTCATGTGATGTCTTTAAAGCCTCAATTTTCACAAAGAGAGTGGTTTTGTACAGTTTGTGACCATGGCTGCCAGATGCTGTATTGTGAACATTTTGGGGAAGCTAGCTTGCGCTTTATTCTGATTGGGTAATAGAACTGTTTAAACTAGGGGTGATATTAGTGTAGTTCTAGTTGTTTGGCCGGTTCCAAGCCTGTACAAAAATAGATACATACATAGAAAGAAAGTTATACCTACTCTAAAATAAAAATGTCTCACTTATCCATATATATCAATAGAATAAAAATCATACTCGTCAAAGTTAAGTTTTCTTTGTCTTTCTTTGCCTGGGATCCAGACTGGTTATTTGTTTTATATACCATACACAGGATCTGTCAGTCTGGTCACTTCCTCCTCCTCCGTGCAGTCAGGTTTGTTTATTTCAGTGACACATGACAAAAGGAGGAGCTCATTGGTCAGCTTAGTTCTTCGCTCATTGATTCGGGATAATCCTGCCTTTTTGTTTTTGTGTCAGTGGCATAAATTAGTTGCAGTATTATCATTTATCATCAATATTTTTCTTCAGCCATATAGTACACTTCAACATTTGTTATTGTGACATGCCTTAAAATGTGCCATGTGTTCAGTTCTGTGTCACATCCCGTGTCATATTTGTTTTATTATGGACCTTATGTGTCTATGACTTGCTAATCCACCTGTCAATCACGCCTATCTGAACTCTGGCCAGGCAAGGTCGTTCTTGGTGTTTCACTCTGTGTTGTATCAAACTTTGCTGTTTTTTTTACATTGTTTGCTCTGATCGCCGTATGTGTGAGTTCATATGTGCCACAGCAGTCCGCTCAGATTTTGTCGTCTGGTTGATGATCCAATGATGGAAGTGTCCCTTATTTGACCCTTACAGCTCTCTGCCCCCGCCCGCACCCTCTCTCCCCTCCGCCTCTGCTTTTCTCTCTCCTCTGCCCACTCTGCCCCTCCTAGGTTACTCCTGGACAGCCCCGGCCACCTGATTAGAGGATTATCTCGGCCGATGGTTGTCAGTGCACCCACCACGCTGGCTGTTACCAGACACAAGCACGTAGGGAGTCCACACACTCTACATCTGCGAGGGAGGGGCAGAGGTTGGGGTTAGCTTGGGGTTGCTGCTACTGCTATCAGCCTCCCTGTGCCCCTCCTTGCCTCCCCTGCCCCTCCCTCGCCTCCCAATGCCCTGCCAAATTCATATATCCCATAATCGTGCTGAGTCGTCATGTCAGGAGCGCCATATCAGCCGCACTGTTTTGTCTTGCTGCTGTTTGTCACCGCAGCGCTATAGTGGAGTCAAAGATCATGGAGCAATAGCACAAAAATGCACATGTAACGGTTTCAGCATCTATTCTACAGTATGGAAAAAGTAATATATAAACGTATAGTTCATAGGCTTCAGAAAATTCAGGCAGTTTGAAGAATGCTTCACTGTCTTTGTTTTACAATATTCCAAACTATGGGATTGAACCTGCTTATCTCCATGGAGAACTGTAGGTGATTCATTCACAGTAAAATTACATGGTTTTCAGGCAGCAAAAATAAAATCTATTATTGAAAAAAAAAAAAAAAATTCTAGTCAAATTTTGACACACTGGTTGTTATTGTTGCCGTAGCTGCCCTGGGGCAGATTGACAGAGGCGTGGCAGTCATAACATGTTAGACAGTGACACACCGTTACTGAAAGCACATGGCTGAAGTGGCTTGCTCAAGGAAAAAGTTATATGTTGCCAGTGCAGGGAGTGAAATACCAATCCTTTGGCAACTGCTTGAACTGCAGAATGACCTAGTAGTATATTCAGATATGTTGATAAACAATACCAACATAATAGTTTCATTCTATACAAAAATAAACCATAAAAGATTTACCGTAATTTCACGACCATAAGGTGCGGGTAAAAGTTGCGAACATCGTGGGAGCGATGGATGACAGCGGCGAACACAGCTTTACAAAGACCGGGAGGCAGCGCCTGGCGAGTTACACCACGATTTGTGAATGGATTGTGGATGCTTGGGCTCACGTATCTGCTTGCTCTGTTCTTTGAGCTTTCACAAAAGTCGGCATCGTTCACGTGGAGCGGTACGGCAACAAAACGGACTCTGATAGTGACGAGAGGGAACCTGGTGTATTTTTATAGAAATCTAGTGTTCAGCTGTTCATTTCAGATACAGAGGATGAAGACTTTGATGGATTTGTGAATTAATTGAAAAAAAATATGTGAGCATATGCTAAATACTTGAATAAAGCACAACCGAACACAGTATGTACTCTAAAAAAGGCAAAGGAAGCAAAACTAACATGCATGTTTTACCGTGCCTGCGCACTAAGGCCCGGTGCGCCTTTTGTATGTGTTAAATGCAGAAAAAGCACCCAAAATTGTACTGCGCCTTATAATCTGGTGCGCCCTATGGCTGTGAAATTACGGTAATTAAAGTTTAGATTCTTGCCAAAAAACAGAGGCTTATTTTGATGTTAAAAATATAGTGCTGCATTTGTTGGCATTTGCTGTCAAACAAATTATTAATATGTACAGTAGTCTTGCCCAGCTAACCATAACAATAAACCCCAATCCACCAATCTCGATTGCGTGGATCAACCCGGGACATTCCTCACTGGTGCCATGCTGCCTATTTTTATCCTGACCTTTTGAACTGGTGCTAACAGTGAACGGCGCTGTTTGTAGTACCCATTTTAGCCTATTGTTGGTCATCACCTCCAGTTGGCATAAACAAAGTCAGAGCCTGGCTAGGTTCACTTTCCGAGACTGGTGCTGTGTCTTCCTGTTTGCTTCAGTGAGCCCTCCCCCCGTGACCTCCCCGTGCCCTCTTGCCCTAATTGTCACACTGAGAGATGCTAACCGGCTCAGAGCAGCATTAGCGCCCGCGAGGATGTTTGGGCTGTTGTGCGGATTTCCCTCTTTTAGCTTTCATTCATACAATATTAAATACGACATGTTTAATTTATGCGGACAGTTTGGGGAGTTACACATGATACAAAATAGTCCAAAAATACAGTAGTTTAGTAATCGGATTGAAGGGATTCTATGTTATTATATTTTGTTGTCTACTTGTACTGGGTATGTAAATGATTAAAAATGACAGTAGTTGTAGTAAAAATGAGGATTGGTGTATGATTTATGTGTGCAGAGGCAAAAAGAATTGCCTTCAGTTCTGAATCAATCTCAGTATTTTGATAGTTCTATCCACGTCAGGAACTTGCTTGGTGCTTTTTTGTTTTAAAGTGGCTATTGAGTATTCAAGTTTCAGTCTTAAAGCAGAGCTATTATGTAGAAATGACTCTTCAGAGCTTTTAACTATGTTATAGTTGTTTCCCTTCTCATTTACCTTCTCAAAGTTGTATTTGGACTTTTCAAAACGCCATATTGCCGTTCAACCCCCATTTTCACTGCCACCAGCATATGTCATTTACTCTGTACTTACTTCTTCTCCAATTTTATTTTCATTATTAGTGATACATGTAGGATTTGGCAGCATCATATTGTCATTTTGGTACAAATGGAAAAAATATATATATTTCTAGTGTGATGGCCAGCTATCTATTGGAGGTGCCGAAAACTTCATGACTCTTTGTTGTGATGATGTTTACGCCGACATCTGCTCCCATTTGGTACCTCAGTTTTCGAAAGCAGAAGTCAGTCCAAATTATAACATAATGATCCACGGGTGTCATAGATTATAACTATTTACCAGACACAAGCAATATATATGTCTTGTTTACTATGTAAATTTTATGGTGGAGGTTCCACAACTTGCTTGTGTCAGTGGTGAGATTACTGGTTTACCTGGAATATACCACACTACGACTTTAAACATATCTATCTCCTTGGAAGTGATCAGGTTAAATTATGAGTCAGATAATAATGTTTTTCAAGGCATGTCATTTGTAATACACACCTCTAATTGAACAAATGCATAAGTTAAGTATTATACTTTGGAACATTCAGTGCACCTTTAATATTAATTCAAAGCATTCAAAAGGCTGTATAGTGTTTGTAAAGTTAATAACTATTTTTCTCACTGTTAATAATGACTTGGAGCATGGCGAGACAGTGTAAGTGTGCACAGAGCAAATTTGTCATAGAAATTCCAAAATCCAGAACATCCTAATGATATGGGATGTTTGTAATATCACTTTGTTTTTGTCTGGTGCCAATAAAATCAGCCCATAAAAAAAACCTTATTTACACAAATCAGTTTGTGCTGAAGAGGAGTCTAACCTTTGCCACCAGCGTGAGGCTACAGACACGGGTCAACATGCTGCAGTGAAAGACTATTCCAAAAGAGTAGTTTTTTAATCTGCTAAACAAACTTTTACCAAAACCTCTAACACTGGAGGTTACATATTAGGACACTGTGGGGTACGCTTGAAATGTAATGCCTTGTTTTTATACAACTTTAAACAACACTGGGGTACATCTCGACAGTCATGTCAGAGACCCTGTGTCAGTATAGAACTGAATACTGTTGGAATGCTAACTAAACTATTATCATTCTAGTCTGGTTTTAAATTGACAGAAGGGGTACAACTATTAGACACAAATGAACTACATTATCAGAATCAGTTTTATTGCCTTTGTCAGTGAACAAAATTCACGAAGTAGGGACTTGCTTTGGTGTTATGGTGCCACATTAAACAAAGAATAATAATATAAACTATGATAAAATAAAAATAAGGGCATGCACACACAAACGATATGAATGTATGTTGAAAGTTCACTTGCCCTAGATCTAGATAAGACTAAGATACGATATAGTGTTATTGTTGATCTGGAAATTATGATTTAGTTTGCAGTTTGTTTGGTTATTTTTCACACCCAAGTTTCAAGTTTTGGCCATCAATGTTAAACCTTTTATGCCTTTTTGCTCAATATTGTCACATCATAGTTTGAAGCAGCTCTCAGCATACAGTCCTTCACTGTCTTCATTGCATACCCTAACCACTGGAGGCGCTGCTTTGCCGTGCTAGATAGGTTTTGTCTCCATAGGTAGAACAAGACTGGTCTCACATCGTTGGTCTTAAATTCTGGATGTCAACAAAATCAAAATGTGTTTCATATCGTGTTGTCACGATACTAAAATGCCAAACTTGATTTTGATGCTAAGGACTAGACTCAATACTCAATGCTGATTCCAATACATGACGGCAATAAGAAATACTTTTTCTTTAGAAGATAGAATATAATTTTCAACTTTAAATAATTGTACTTTTTTATTAACGTGCGGTCTTATATCTGTGTAATCCCTTAGTCGTCCAGACAGGCTCTGCCTTGTGGTCTTATACTAGTCTTGATAGAGCTCAAGCTATTCAGGAAACATTCATTTCTGTCATGTGAATGTGATTTTTTTTTAGTATTGATACCTACTCTTACTAAATGAGTAATTTTGATTCTAGTTTTATATGGATTAGTATCTGATTTTTCTGTCATTGTGTCCTTGGGTTTACCTAAACTTCTACTTTTACAAAAAATTAGCTGGCTACAACGCTAATCAACCAATTCCTCTGTGTTGCAGAAAACAACAAAGACGCCCAGTACCAGAAGGTGACGGTAAAGGCCGAGCCCATGGAGGTGGACCCGCCCCCCACAGAGCTCACCCCTCCTGCCCCTCACCTGCTGCCCTTCAGCACTTTAGGGGCGAGTGACAAGACTGAGCCAATGAGCAACCTTCCCAAGACGCTGGCCCGCCCCCAAAAAGATCTCTTCTCCCAGGACATATCAGTCAAAATGGCCTCCGAGCTCCTGTTCAAACTGTCAGGTATCAGTTTTAACTTTGTTTGACTGAAATATGTTTTCATCAATGTCTCATTTTGCGAACTAAAACTAAATACAAAAAATAATCATAAAGATTACAATTATGACTAAAATTATGAGCATTTTCATCAACTAAAAGTAATGATATTTTCCTCAAATGATAACAGATAAACATAAATGAATGAAAGGAACAAGTGGAGACTAGACTAGATTTTTCAGTCACAGAGCCTCAAACCAGAGCTGACAAACTCATAATCCAAGGAACACGTCTGTACAGGTGATGATGCAGTGACATAGAATTTATCATAGTTAAAGTTGGTGGGATAGTACCTGGAATAAATATGCATCATAATTTTACATCACTTAAGTTGCAGTTTTCAATAAATTTAGAAAACAAAAAGTTGGAAAATACAGGAAGCAGCCGTGAGTTTTAAAACAGAATCCATCTATCCATTCCATCTACTGACGTCAAATCCATTCAAAATGCAAGGACAGTTTACGCACAAGGAAGGCATAAAAAAAAACAGAAAAAAACTATAAACTTAACACAAAAAAATACAAAAAAACATGCAAGATTTGAGTCAAATATAAATATTATCATGGTAACTATGTTTTAGAGAAATTATTAGTTTAACGTCTCATATTGCGGTATTTTCTGATCTACGTTATGATGTTTCCTCATCACAAACATACCCAGAGTTGTGTTTGGACAAAACCCTGCAAATTAACTTCTTCTCTCAAACTGAAAACGCTCAATCATCACCTTGTGATGTCATGTGGTAATACTCCACAGTAGTGCTCCACTGTGTTTTTAAACTTCATACACCTTCACTAGAATCGTTTAGATGATTTGAGCCCTGGAATTGATCATCTCTACTGAACTAAAGGTAAAGGAGCTGTTAACTAGAAAACTACTGTTTCATGACATCACAAGATGGAACAGAGCATTTTGAGCTTTGGTGATGTAGACGGACTAATAATAAAAGAATACTCAAACATGTGTGAATGAAACAAAACACAACTCCAGGTATGTTTTTGATGAGATAACATTATAACATGACTAAAAGCTCATAAAAGCTTTTGTGTAATAGAGGACCTTTAGAGTAGAATATATATTTTTAGGTTACAAACTAAAACTGCTTTGGATTTAGTCGACTAAATTGACATGACATTTTCGTCGACTAAAACTAGACTCAAACTAAAAGGAATTAGTTGACTAAATCTTGACTAAAAGTGTCAGGTATGACGGTCTTCACAGTGAACCTGCTTGGTGCACAGCTGCAGACTCCCACAGGAAAAGTTGAACATTGTCATTTTGTCATAGTTGGTGGAGTACTAAACTTATTTTTCCTATTTTAGATGTGCAGAGTATTCACTTCTACTTTAGGGCCGCACTCACTTGGCCCACCAATGCAAAAATATAGTTGTCTCCGCTGCTCTGTTCCTCACTGACTTCTGCCTTCACATTTATAGAGTTATAGCGTGTCTTGTCAAATTATAAACATCACTATCATATTTATTTTTTGCATAGCACTATTGCTCATTGCATTAGTACCAATTAGGGCTGTTTTCCTTTCATCTTTTATTTAATTGATTGGTATTTTATTAGATTTTATTCAATTCAGTTTTATTTATATAGCACATTTAAAAACAACTTCAGCTGCCCAAAGTGCTTAACATAAAAGTCAATAAAAACAAATATACAAATAATACGAAACATAAGCAATTTATAAGCACAACAGTAGAAATCAGAAAGCACAGTGTGAGTTAGGTGGATTTTTGAGTGACTGGACAGTTTAATCACCTAAAGGATGCTATATAACTGCTCTGCTTACATAGTAGTTTCCCTAATAATTTTGAGAGCTTTTCCCAGCACTTCGCCACATCTTCTTTTAGTTAATTATTCGATGCACAGGCCAATAGTTGACCAAGAAATGTTTTAGTCTACTACCAACTTTGTTGTTTTTACTCTAAATCTAACCCTAAGTGAACGATGCATCTTGTGTGATGACATCTTACCTTTTACCTAGTCTGCCCGTGAATGTGACATTGAAGCAGGAAGCAGCTGTTTGTGCTGCCAGATTAAGACTAGCTTTGAGGCAAGAGTGTCTCCCCAGAGAAACAAGTGTGTCATTTTAAAGAGCCCGGCTTATAGTCCAGATTTTGGGCCTTTTTTCCAAGGCTTTATCTGATTTCAACTTCAGAAATGTGTACCTACCTAATACGCAATAGTAGTAATAGGAGTAACTTACGAGATCATGACATGGTAGAGTTTCACATATAGGTGGCTCATCATGGTCTAAAATGTTTTGACAATAAATGAGTACAACTGAAAAAAACAAAAGCTCACACATGACAGATAATAACAAAGAGCAATAAGAACTGAGTTTTGTCTGCCTAGTACACTGGACTTACGTTTTATGCCTATGTTCAACTGCATGTAATCATAAATTGTTACTTGTCATGTAGACAAAACAGGTTTAGCCTTCGCAATACAGACTGACGTAACAGTAGTAAAGATTACAACCGCTTTGACCATCTTCGCACCTGGTCCTCCTCCTGTTCTTGCATGTATGCACAAATTCACATACTGACTGCCATTTTTCTCCTCATGCACACCTTTACACAGCCGCATGAGGCCCCCTGGGGAGGAGTGTCTGCCCCACTACCCTCCCTCTCTCCCCAACCTCCCACCCTACCCCCCCGCTCTTCTCAGACATGCCGACTCGAGCACACTTGGCTGCACATACTCCTTCTCCTCTTTCTCTCTCTCTTTCTCTCTCTCTCGTCTCTCATCTCTCTCTCTCTCCTTTACATTTTCTTCTCGTGCCGCATCGCCATGGCAACGCGGAAAGAGACCTCTGTCCTTGGCGATCCGTGTGACAGAGCGTTTAGGGCGGTTCGGGAGCGGTATCGAAGAGGGCATCGACAAGAGGGGGTGCAGAAGGGGGTACAGTCGGGAGCGCCCACCCAGGGAGAGGGGGAGACAGGCCCGAGTCTTAGCCCTGGCAACCTCCCACCCAGGCGGGCTTTGACGCGGTCAGGAGGGGCAGTACAGAGGAGAGTGGGCTGCTGCTGCTGTCACACAATGAGCAATCAATATGAATTACCCAGAGCAGTAAGACCTCCGAGACACATCAGTAGCAAGGTCGCTCTGCACACTGAGATGGTTGGCACTTTGAAATTCATTTTGGTGAGCTGCCTTGAAACGTACACATATGGATCCATTCTGAAGCTTTTCGTAGACGGTTACTTCTGATATGGCTGGATGTACTCAAATACTCAATGTACTTAGATTAAAGGATCGAGCAGTGTGTGGTAGCGCACTTTCTGAAATGGAAGTGTGTTATAGGGCCGGGTACTTGGCCAAGTACCTTGCGATGCAATACATATACCAATACAGGGTCCACGAAACGTATTCCGGTACTAAGACCAATCATGATTCATGGATATCCCTTTACTGGTGTTAAAACTTTACTAAATGAATGTTTTCACTATGTAGAATGACAAAATGCTCTGTAATTTCATGTCCATGCTGCCCGTGATATCAGGATACTATTGTTCTTTGAATAAGTTTGTTTTTCCGCCCAGCAGATTATGCCTTAAGGCATTAAAGCAAAATTAAAGCTTAAAGCAAAATTAACTTTTCAGAACTTTTAACCATGTTATAGCTGTTTCCCCTTCTCATTTACCCTCTTGAAGTTGAGGTGATTCATGCATGTTTGGCAATATGGAGTCTTGAAAATAAGCAACTGAAGATTGCTCAATCAACTCCCATTTTTACTGTCACCAGCATACCCCCGTTGCTCTGCTGCTTCTCCAATTTTATGTTCTTAATTGGTTATACGCGTAGGATTCGGCTGTGTCACATAGTCATTTTTGTACAAATGGAAAAGAAAAAAAAAACAACTGCTATTCGCTAGTGTGATGTGCAGCTCTCTACTGGAGATGCCAACAACTTCACGGCTCTTTGTTATGATGACGTTTACGGCGACATCAGCTCCCATTGGGCACTGCAGTTTTCTGACGCAGAAGTCAGCGGACTTTTCTTTTCAGTCATTTTAGATGAATATAACACAACATCCACAGATGTCATAGTTTACAACCATATAGCAGATTCAAGCACAGTATGTCTTTTGTATCGCAATAGTGCGAATGTAGTGAAGTGTATAACTCTGCACACTGACACTGTGTTGTTTAAAAGTCAATTAATATTTTGAATACAACCCTGGTGTGTTAGAACATTGAAGTTAGGACTGCACAATAAATCTCAAAAGTATTGATAACCCAATAAACGATAACGCAAGAATCGATATCGCAACAAACTAAATTTATTGCAATATTCCAGGGTTCTCCACCTGACAGAAATGGTTCCCATTTAAAAAGAACGATTTTATTAAAGATTTTTCTAAGATTAGAGTTTTAGTCTAGTCTAGTTTTAGTTTTAGTTTAGATTTGTCTCGTATAGTGTAGTCAGAGTTTCACTTCTAAATCTAAGTATGTCATTTTTTTTGTTTTAAAGCCTCTTTATGCAACTTTTTAGCCAAAAAATAAAAGCATGTTTGTTTATTTGATTTTCCTTTTGGACATATTCACGGAAAAACAGTTAGATGGTGGTGTTTATACATAACTGAAATGATTGTGTCAAAAAATATATTAACATATCGCAATAAAATTAAAAAGACATATCGCATTCCACCATGCAGCCCTAATTCAAGTACGGTAAATTGATGATACACTGTCAGTTGGTATTCGTGTCTCTGCAACAAGGTTTTAGTTTCAATTCCCCAGCCCCGTGGGTTTCCTCTGGGTACTCTGGTTCCACCCATAAACCTAAAATATAAGAAATAAGGTCATTCAGCTAGTTACTCCTGACCACCTATCTCAAGATCTGGAGAGGAGTCTCTGGTGTTGCAGTGCGGTCGCCCACTGCTTCTGACTTGTTGAAGGATGGGTCAAATGCAGAAGATAAAATTCAAAAAAGTGTGCCTTTCCCTTGAGTTCTTTGGGTCTGAAGATAGAACTGTTCATATATATAAGATGACTAACTGCATAAAATAGCACACAAGATGCAGTTTATTTTCTAACTAAAAGCACTTAGTGAGTACTGACCTCCGCCACGGCATTACGCAGAGCTATAGAACGATACTATTCTATCTGAAAAATACACTTTTTCTCTGGCCCATTCAGTTTGATACAAATAAGAACATAACTATTTGAGTTCTGTTGTTGTAAGTGGTAGAACACTGGCTTTGACTGACCTATGAAGGCTTGACATAAATGTCATACAGAAATGCACTTTCCCACTTCTGATGTCAAAGAAAGTTTTAAAATGTTGCTGAAAAAGTCTGATGAAAATAACTACTTAATATGATTTTTTTTTTTTTTTTCCAAACATTCTTATTTTGGTTAAACATAAATATATAAATACATTTAAACATGTTCTTTATTCTACAGTTACTATTAGTGTAGTGTAGTGTTAGGGGTGGTCAGAGGGGCCGATGGTGCAGATTGGCAGCCTTGCTTCCATCAGTCTACCCCATGGCAGCTGTGGCTACAATAATGGCTTGGCACCACCAAGAGAATAAATAATAACTACAGACTACACTGCTTTGAGAGGCTTTGACAAACCTGTAAAGTGCATTACAAGTGTAAGCGTTATTATCATTATTATTATTATTATTATTATTATTATTATTATTATTATTAATAATAAATCCCAAAATGGCTTATTCTGTAAAATTCTGAACTTGCATAACATTGGCTGTCTTGCATATAATGCACTGTGTAACTTTAATGGTGGAGGGTATACCACCTGCTTGTCTCCATGGAAATATTATTGCCTTGATTGGAATGTCCCACAGTATGGCATTAAACTTATCTTTCTAGAGAGACAAGCCAGCTCCTCACAGTAATAATGTTATTTTCATGGTATATTTTTGCAATGAATAAAACATATGTCATTGAATAAATTCAGGATTGAAAAGTTTAATGCCATACTGTGGAACATTCCAAGCAAAACAATATCCTAATGAAGACAAGCAGAAAAGTTACATACTGTACCTTTAAGCTTTGAAATAAACAAGCTTAATACTAATACATTCAAACTTTGCCACTTTTGAACTTCACTTCTTTTGAATAGTTTCACTCTATAGGTAACAGGGCAGCGCTATGCAAAATCCCACATGTACCATCTGGGTAGTGGAATGCATTATTACTTTTTCTCCAAATTTTTCCCACCATGGGGCTAACTTTTGTCCCACAGGGCGACTCGGGCCTAGCAAGAGACACCCACCACTCCAGATGGCCACTGCACCCCGCCAGCACCGACCTGCGCTTCGCTAGCATAGCTCAACCTACAGTGTGCTGGCATTATTGGCTGGCATAGAGGAACATAATGGAGCTTTTATGTATGTGCATTATGTTTAACTCTGAGAAGGGAGCTAGCTGCTAAAGCCCGTTTACTCAGAGCTTACAGGAGATTAAGTTCCTGTAGGGAAATTTGATCTGAACTTCACTGCATTAACTGCACTGGGATCAGAGAGGGCAAGTCACTGTGGCTTTGTTTGGTTTGATTAAATGTAAGAAATTAATACTTTTCTTTTTCTCTTTTTTTCAGAAAAAGTCAGCAAAGCCAACAACCATAAAGATGGAAACATGGTGGGGAAAAACAGGTGAGTCCAAAGCATTATCAGAACAGTGAAAAATCACATTCAAAGTAAAACAGTTGAAAATGGCGCCATACATTAGCAACTACTTTTAACAAGTTTGTTTATGTAGTTTAGTTTATTTGTTTTTATACAATGTGCATGAAAACATTGGCCTACGCAAAAGAGGTCATATGTTTGTGCCAGGTTATTCATTGCTCATTTCTACCTGCTGTCCCTGCTGGACAGGTTAATGTCAAAAATTGTGTACATGCCCCAAATGATTGTCCATCTATCATTCATTCAGTGATAAATCGATATAAGAATTATTGTGATGGGCCTACTAATATCCATGCTTTAATATCTTAAGTACCTGTTAGAGTTCACATTAGTAGATTCAACCTATTAGTACTTTTTTGCCTTTAGAAACTTTGCCTGCTTGAGAGTAGAGCAGCTCCCTGATATTGGCAGCAGTCTGATGTCTCATGTCTTGTGTGTTTTCAGTCCTTTTCTGGACGAGTGCTTCAGACAATCACCCTTTAACTCGCGCTCCAAGAGCTCATCCCCCGCAGAGGCCAGCTCCTCCAACCGGCCCGACCTCAACGGTAAGGCTTCACCTGCACCACTGCAGTGTGGGAGACAAGCAGCTCGCTACTTTTCAGAGTGCCTTTGGATCTAGTTGTTGGCCTGTTTTGACGTACTAGTTTGGAAGTGTATGAGGGCAAAAAATGAATCAACATCTTTATTTCCAGAAAAAAAGCTAAACATACAGTGTATCACTGATGTACCAGTGTTATAATTTGGGATTCACTAGGGTTGTCCACATTAGGTTTCTCATCAAAGCCTAATCATTACATTCAAATAAAAAAAATATTCCTTGAAATGTTAATCTGATTCTTCAGAATCTAATTCTAATCTAATTTTAGAAATAATGACTGCTACTGGCACGGTATGCAGTGCAATTTTCCAGAAAAACAATGACTCATTATCCCTGAAAGAACCAACTATTATTTAGTACATTTAACCCTTTAGCGTCGGGTGCTATCGTCGCCGATAGACTCGCGTTTGCAGACTTTTTATTACCGTAACTCTGCAACCAATTGTGCTCTCATGTAAAATCAAACGGCATCTCAAAGCAGAGGCATGAGGCTCTTTAGATATTTTACCGTCATTGCGGTAATCTGCCTCTGTTCTCCCTCGAAGATGACGAATGAGAGCGCAGGAGCCGCGGGGATTTTCCCAGTTGCTTATTCAATGCATCAAATAAAAAATACTAATGGGTAGGTAAAATAGAGGTAGTTGTGAAAAAAATGCAATATATTCTGATACTTCCTTTAATATGATTTTTATGGATTCAAAAAGAATGAAAGTCTAGGTGAGCTATACTGGTCTATAATGAGCTCAGTCCTTAAAGGGTTAAATCAGTTAGAAATAGAAATCAGAGAATAATCAATAGACTAACATAGCATAATATAACATGTATGTGATGAAAATACAGCTTGGCTACTACAAACTTGGTAGTATTCTTCTTATAGCTCTATAAAACAATTTTATATACTTTGTAATTATGCAGGAACATATGAACCTGCATAACTCCACACTGCAAACAAAACACCCACCACATGCTAGACTTTTTCTTGAGAATAAACACAAGTCTTCCTCACCGCTCAGCTCCTTTATCTCCATATTCACATGTTCAACTAATCACCAGGCCCCTGCGCACGCCAACTCCTGCCCCAACCCGGAGCCCTCTGCCTGGGTACGCCACTCACCAACCCGCCCCTCCCGTCCGCTTCTCCGAACTGGCATCCTGGACCTCTCCTCTGTGATTCTTTGGCACTGACACTTCCAGAGGTTAATTAGCTTGTGCCAGCTTTGCCTGTCCCACTGCCAGTTAATGAAAATCTGATTGGCTCCTGGGTGTCAAGAGTGTCCTGAAAGTTAATTCGGCCGGACCACCTCTCCTCCCTCCCCTGTGTTTCCAAGCCTCACATCCTCCTACTACTTTTTACTGTCCGACTGTTAAGGTTTTATTTCTTTTCTACTAAATTAAATGTACCTACACAAGAGCACAATCACTTTTAGTATCGAAGGGCTGCCACATAGGGAGGTGGAAGCTTATGCCCATACACAATTTGAAGTAACTTTGTCAACAGGTTATTTTAAGGGAAGCGTGTACTGTACAAAACAAATATAGCTTTTTTAATAACAATTGCAATAGTGACTTGTTCTTGATTACAAAAACAATGGACATAATGACCAAGACATTTGTTAAAACGTAGTGCTTGAGTTCTAAATATGATTATCTTATCAGAAAAAAAGAATGAGCCTCAGGTGAGTTTCTCATATGGTTTACCTGTTTCCATGCAGAAATCCAGTTGGTTTTAACCTAAAAAGACTCTCTGAGTCACTCACTACCTAAATACTGAGAATGAGAAATGCTTGTATGTGTCTTCTATATGTTGGTTAAGGCTCTGGCAGGTCCAGTTCAGTTGTGATTGCAGTCCATTTATAAAAACTATAAGAGCACAGACTACATACAGGTCCTTTAATACTTGTAAGAGATGATGATGTGATGCGTTTTACTAAGATGAAATTACTGCTAATAATACAGTGTGATGCTCAAAATTAAAAACTGTGAAACTAAATGCTCAAGGTTATTATTATTATAGTTTTTATTATTTAAAGGAATATATGGCTATACTATGATTGTTTTTACCTTGTGTGTGTAGTGTTAATATTTTTAGTCAATGAAAGTAGCACAAAGAGTAGATGAAAGCTTCTTTTCAACCTGTACTTCTTTATAAACGTGAGTGGCTATATAAAATGCCTCATGTGTCATTAAACTTACAAAAGCCAGACGAGAACTGCACTGCCTTTAGGTTTATTTGGAAGCATTTCTAAAGGATTATCTGCATTCTTTATGATGACATAGTTCTTGTTCAAATTGCATTTCCAATTTTTTTAAATTAGATGCTTTGTAGTTGATTCTAACATACACAACAAAACATACTACTTTTTTAGAGCTAGTATTTTACTTTTACTTATGTAATAATATCCTGAAGAAATAGTACAGTAATATAAATGACGATACAATAATTTGTGTAATAAGGGAGTTACTACTCATTAAGGTTTGAACATTTCCGCTCCTTTTACGTCTTCTCTCTTTTGTTAATAAACAGGATAAAAATTAAACTGATCTGAGCTACAAAAATATGTAAACAAAAAATATAGTTGACAACCTCTGCAGCTGTACATCAGTGCGTTTTCTAAGTTTGTTGATATGGGTAGGTCAAACTGTAAGAATAAGAAACTTAGCTAGAGGATGTTTTGTTTACACATTTACACTTGGTAGTTTGGCATAGGGTCCTAAGCAAGAAGTCACGTGATGTGCCCTAAAAATACCTTGCCTTACAATTCCGTGAGTGCAAATTGTAACAGTGATCTTAGCGAGTAGGGCTCATGCAAAGAGGGTGTTTCCTCTAAGTGTCGCAGACAGTGCGAGTGTAGGAGTTTGTGTGATATCGCTGATCCTCCTCTTCTCCTCTTCTCCTCTTTCTTCTCCTTTTCTTCGCTTCTGTCCGGCCTTCATCCCTTGTTTGCGTCCCTCTCTCTCTAATAACACTAATTAAACTATTAACCACTTGAAGGACCACACCGTAGCTCTAATTGGCTTAATCATCAGTGTGCCGGCGCGGTCATAGCTCACAGTCACCTCGTGTGACCGGGGGCATCCCTCCAGGCCTGGGACAACTTAAATGTCTCCATTGGCTGAGCTCAGGTTACATGCCCCATAACAAGGTGTAGGATATCCAGCATTGGCAAACAATAAATTGGAAGCAAAGAGGCGTGGATAGTGGGTAGGGTGGAAAAATGCACCCGTGTTTGTCAGGTGTATGTCAGAGAGCACATTTCAAAAGCATTCAAGAGCAGAGAAGACTGTTTTTTTTAGTATTCAATACTTGTTGAAATGATTATCAAATTTTTATAGTATTTTTTTGTGTGTGTGTTTGTTCTTGAGAACCCTAATGTGAGCTGCTGGTAAAACACGCATTTCAGAGCATGCTTATAGAAGTCTAACTACAGAATTGCGAGTTATTTACTCAATAATACAGACATATTGAGTTTTTAGAGGAAAGAAATACCGCACAACTCTCTGAAGGTGTTACGTCACCTGCATGAATCCATGAAATAGAAAGTTTAGAACATTCTCCGTAGAGATGCTATGCTATTCTGTTTAATATGATACTAAAAAAAAAGTTACAAAAGTAGCTAAAAACTTACACTCATTGCCTATTGCAACCATTCGTATAGTGATTTCCTCTCAATTGCCAGCCATCTCACACCTTAATAGCGAATCAAAGCAGCATATATACATCGTCATCCAGAGGTCGGCTGAGGTTTTCCAGAACTCAAGTTTCTCTGACATGTCTCGAGCCGTGCCACCTTTAGAGCTGAGCTGTACTTTGTGTGCTCTACAGAGTGGGGCTGATTACTTCCTTGCTTCACAGATAAGTGTAGCTTTACAGTGCTGTGCTTCTGTATGTGTGTGTGTGTGTGTGTGTGTGTGACCTCACCTTAAACAACCCCTGTCCCTCTGCATGACCTGCTGTAGACAAACAACAACCCAGTGGAAAACTTTAATATAAAATAAGATATGTCACTATTTCTGCTACTGAAGATTTATATGAAAAGGCCTTAGTGCCAGATTTGGTATTTAGAATATCACGCTCTGGCGTTACTTACATAGAGAACATTTTTGTATCCTGCGTGCAATGACAAGGAGTGAACTCGTGGCATCTTTGACTTTTCTTATGGAGTTACTCTTCACATATCTGAGAAGAAAACAGTTCTAAGCCTGTCCTTGATATTATAATGTACTTAAATTCATGGATACATCAGTGGCTACTTATATTTTTTTCTGTAACATATAGTATAAGATATATTATTCTTTAACATACTCGTAGATGGAAGGCAGGAGCCAGCTTTTTGGATTTTGTGGTATTTTCAAAAGAAATTAGTCCAAAAAAAGAAAATTATCATTATTATAAATCAAGAGGGTTCGAATAGAGCCTGGGAGAGATGCTAGATTACTCAGAACATGCATTAATAACACTGAAAACCTCTTCAGGCATGTTTTGGATGAGGGAACAAAGTTAACATGGTGGAAAGCTCCAAAAAGTACATTTTGCATAATAGCTCAGTTGGTCAGTCTTGTTGATCAGGGTGTCCACTGATCCAAAGGTTGGACATAAACATCACTGGCTGAATGGTCAGATCCACTAACCCATGGGCTGGCAGTGTGATTCCAGCTTCCACAGATGAATGCTGTCATTGTGTCCTTCAGCAAGACATTTAACCCACCTTGCCCCCAGTGTCTGCATACACTGGTGTATGAATGTGTGTGAATGAGTGAGTGCTTCCTTCATGTAAAGCGCTTTGAGTGCCTTCAAGGTGGAAAAGTGCTATATAAAAATCTGACAATTATTTTAATAACTCATTTGTTCCTGTTTATTAAGGTTTATTAAGGTGTAATCATTTCCATCCTTACAAGTAGTTGTATTAAAGAGAGACGACCACGAGTTGTACATGAGAGAGACAAGTTTACATTTCTCTGTGTTCTAAGCTAATCTCACAGAGATCAAACTTAATTCTTACAAATGTATCAAAGCTCATGGTATAGTCCCTTCTCCTTTTCTCTGTCTGATTACAGCAGCAGTGCAGTCCTTGTCTGATGATGCGGAGCTGCTACAGGCTCAGACCAAAGGACCAGGGCTTTGTGTTGACATTAAGAATATATTTTGCAGCGCGTGCTGCCCCCGGGCTACGCACAGAGCAGCTGTCAAACGCTGCCAGACAGGTTTCAGTCTTGTGGGTTAACAAATGAGTCCACAGTGTATCAGAGCTTCTATTGTTTCCAGCTGGAGCCAAATATCCACTGTCTGCTCTCACCTCACAGTTAAGCACTCATGTAGGATGTGTTGTCTGAGATTAGTCTATATTTTATAAGATATATTGTTTGTGTAGTGTGGTGGCTGGATAGCACAAGTGCAGAAGTGCCAATATGACAGCCCACCGGTGGGTATTTAAGTTTGACTATAGACTATAGTATTTTTTATGAACAGCTGTTACCACCCACTTTGTATTTTGTCAGTGCAATGTGAGACTCTAAGCTTCATTGTAATCAAATCATATATTTTATTTTGTTTATTTAATGTCTATATAGGCCTTTAGAATAGCTGCTCCTGTTTCTATTCACATTGTATTTTTTCAATGCAATGCAAGGCAGCAATGAGAATCGGAATCATATCGAAATCACTATTATTCATTTTATTTTTATTATTTATTTATACACTGCAGTGCTGTCTTTTATGAATGAATGAATCTATTTATTTATTTTAATGTCTAATGTACACAACAGTATTGTATTTTATTAGGACGTATTTAAATTGTGCACATCATGGAATCCTGTCTTTAAAACATAAATCACTAATCTAATCTCGCTGTACTATTGATTTTCGGACTCAAAGATTATTATTGGATACAATGTTGTTTTTATCCAAAAGCTTACACTAACTAACAATGTCTTTCTGTTACAGTTTTACTTTACACCCCCTTGTGGCTCGATTACACGGCAAACTACTACATTTTTGGTTGATTTGCTTCTCACATGGGTACAGTTTTGCTTTCTAGTTACAAATCTGTTCATCACCATCATTATTTTGTGTTTTTTAGACTCAGAAAAGGACAACGGCGAGCCTGGCAACGGGATCGCCCAGTGGAGACTGAATGAGCAGCTCTTCCCCTGTCCAGTCTGTGGCAAAGTATTCGGAAGACAACAGACCCTCTCCAGACACCTCTCCTTACACACCGGTACGCTAACACTATGCTAACGTCTTTTGCTATAGGCGCTGCTATGCAATTGTTTACGTGTTTGCGCCGTGTACGGTAAGTAAATAATGTTGACTAGACCAGATTACCCTTCCTTTAAAGAGATTACTGCCATGATTAGTCTCGCTGGGAATTCAGAGCCATCTAATTACCGCGCAAGAAGGATGCCTCGCAGAGCATGTCCACAACAAAACAAACTCCACATATACTCCGGTCAATCTCTTGCAATTTTGGTCCACCACATCCAATAACACCATTCCTGATCCTGCGAGCTGTCCCTGGTGTGTTGATTACTATGTGCTTTCAGACTGCACTATTCACTACCTCTGGCATATGGGGACCCTTCCTTCATCCCCCTGCCGTTATTAGAACAACAAATGAATATTCTGAGATATTCAAAAGGATTAACTGTGGTCTTGACATTTGGAAATGATTGCGTTGATCAGAGCCGTGGAATAAGCAGGAATTGTGCTTAACTATGCACTCCTCCTGGCAAACAGTGGGATTCTAATGAACTATTAAGGCAAATAAAAGCTTATATAGTCTAAGAATAACTGGTTATAAAAATGGTTTATCTATTTTGTTACATATAATTATCTATATACACCAGATTGAAATGTTCAGACATGTGGTAAACAAAATTTGCATTTTATCTAGTTTATGTATTTAAGGGATAAACAAGTTAAATGAATACATGCAAACAAAAAACGTAATTAAACAAAAAAATGTCTATGCTATTTCTGATATTCTTGATATTTCTGTATGTCAGTTCCACAGCTAGAAAATGACATGTGTTGGCTTCAAGTGTCGATATACTTGTTTGATTCAGTGTTAGAAAAAAACTATAAAACATTGTCCGAATGGGTTAATAGTGTATTCACTCACTACTCCATCTAGTGGTGCAAAATGATTTGCTGTAAAAAAAAAAAAAAAAAAAAAAAAAAGTTTGCCTGTACCCTCATGTAAGTGTAGTGACTGCCCCAACATGACACAATACTAAAGGTTGTAGCTAACACATGGAAACTAGTCAGTGTAAGCAATTTTTTTTTTTACTGAAATGTCAATCACTTACCTATACAGTACTTACTACGTACATATACCAATACCTGCTATGTCATAATTTACACTACATAATTACCCATACCCAAAAATCAATTTGATACTCCCAAACCATTTTAAAACACCACATACAGGAAATTAAGAGTGAATTAGACATTAATGCAAAACGCCCTGGACAGCAGACTAAATTACTGGGCACACAAATGGAGTCTCGTGTACAAAATGCCCCCACACGTTTGGACATGCTCACACATTTACCAAACACACACATACACACCCACACACACACATACACACGCACGCACACACACACACACACACACACACACACACCATCTGAGCGCGCTGGCTGTGAACAGCTTGGCCACACCACAGAGAGCAGAAGCAGGGGCATATGTCAGTGTGATGATCTTTTTGGTTTCCCCGGCGACATAAAGGTTGCCTGGCTTCATGTCCTTTGGGCAAATTGGGGCGCGTGTATGTGTGTCCGAGGGGGGGGCAGATCTAGGGGATCATTAGTTGTTGTGTGGTTAATTTGAGAAGAAGCAGATGTAAAGATATGTTTGGAAAGCACGTATTAGTGTTGTCACAATATTAAAATTCACTCAATTTTCAATAACGATTACAATGCCACAATGAAGATTTTTTAAAAGCATTTTTTTTAGTAATGAATTAATTAAGCATTGGATTTATGTAGCACCTTTCAAGACACACCTTTCATTCACTCCTCACAGCTGCCCTGGAGTAGACTAATGTAAGCAAGGCTGCCAGTCTGCGCCATCGGCCCCTTCAGCCACTGCCAATCACTCATGCACACACTGCTTTAGGCAATGTGGGGAAGTGTCTTGCCTAAGGACACAACAACAGTTTTTGCCACTGCTGCCCCACTCAAAATTATTCTAAAGTTGTTCAACTGATCAAATGAGTATCAAGTTTTGATATTAGCACCTGATTTTCAATACTTTTGAGAAGCCTAACAGCTAAGATTTGGGCATGTTTAGGTGTTTGTTCTGCTTTTTAATATCATAAGTTTTGTTGTTGTAATTGTTGTTAATGACATATCTATAAAGCACTTAAAGCATTTGTCAGAGTGCTTCCAAATGCACTGGAAAATATAATGAAGAAAGACGAATGCAGTTGCTTGAATTTCAGTCATTTAACCTATCACTTTTCTTTCCTCATCTCTCCTGTGTAAAAGTAGTGTCAAGTACTTGCCATAGCTTTTATAATGTCATTCAAACTTACCAACTTATTTTTCCTTTACCTTACACTTAGCCATGTCAATTGAACATTTTTTTAAAGTGTGATATATTCCTACAGGAATGTAATTGTGATATTGAAACCATTTAATGCCACTGACACTATTAGTTAACGTTTTTTTTCCAATGGACAATGGAAAAAACTGTTGAGTTGTAACCAAATAAAACACTTAAAAAGTTCTTTTTATCTATCCATTAGTCAGTGTGCCATTGTATAGTACCCATTCGATAGTGAATATTTAAATACACCTATACCAGTCAAAGGTTTGGACATACTTTTATTTGTGTTTTGTCTTTATTTCCATGTTTATTTACATTGTAGAAGGCATTGATGAAGGCATCAAAACTATGAATGAGCCATATGGAATGTATTAAACAAATATAAAGTCAAAATAACTCCAAACTTGTTTTAGATAAAATAAAAAACAGCCACGCTTTGCTTTGAACCCTGGTCTGCACTTTGCCATTTCTTGACACAATTTCTTGATATGGCACAGATTGAAGTGAAAACCGTTTCAAGAGACTTTATCAAGAGGCTCATTGATAGAAGGCCAAGGATTTGCAGCACTGTCACCAGCAAAGCAAAGGGTGGCTACTAGTCCATATACCTTGCATCATATATTTGATGTCTTTAGTATTTATACATAATGTGTAAAGTAGTAAGCATAAAGAAAAAAATACTGAATGACAAGGTGTGTCCAAACTTTTGACTGGTGGTGTAAATAGGCTAACAAGAAGCATGCAGCTCAGCCCCCCTCAGTAATCCCTGGTCTTATATTCCCTGTGTGTTTTTCAGAGGAGAGGAAGTACAAGTGTCACCTTTGTCCTTACGCCGCCAAGTGCAGGGCTAACCTCAATCAGCACCTGACCATCCACTCTGTCAAACTGGTCAGCACAGACGCAGAGCAGATCGTCACCGCGGTAACAGCCGACTCCACTGAGCGCAAGAACTGCCCCTACTACTACAGGTGAGTGCATTATCTAACAAATAAAAGGGTAACAACTCTGAAATTTTTAGGTGGTTTTTAGCTGACCTCGATGGAATTTTTACCGTATTTCTAGATAGACCTTGTCTTTGCCTTTCAGAAGTGTAATTCTTTATTCCTTCACAAATCTTTCAGAAGTGTATTTTACTGCAACAATGCCATGCTAAAAAAGATGTTAAAAATGTCTGATGGCGCAGACTTTGTGATACAGCTTCTGAAGTAGATTCTTGAATTCCTATAGTTAAATAAAATAAAACACTATTTTATTTTCTGTAGGATACATGACAAGGGACTTGACTCTCTACAATGACTGTTCCGACAATGTAGTAGTCAAGCTCTCTCTAAACTCTGTAAACATTGTTAAAAAAAATTGAAAAAAAGTGTGTTTGAAAAGATTCCGGCAAACACGTTCAGTCCACATGACTCAGGTCTAACCCTGTAGTTTGGCTCCTCTTAAATGTCACGGCAGAGTGCACAACCTCACAAACCAAATAGTGGTGCCTTCCACATAACTAGCCCTGAACTGTCTGAAACTAGCTGACAGATGTATCTATTTTTAACCTGATAGTATTAATATTTTTTTCATAAATATAATAAACATGCTTCACCTTACTTTAAGCAGTTTGCAAAGGTCCAAAGTTATTCCTCCTTTAACCTACGCATCCTAATTTTTCACTGTGATGAGTTTATAGGCATGTTTCACAACTTTCAGTGACCAGTTAGGAGTTTTGCCGTCACAGTAATGCTAACAACAACTAGCATGCTATCAGCGTTCTCCCTGATCTCTGACAATAACGTGCTTTATAATTAAATGCAGACATCACACAGTGGTCTCGCTTCCACCATAAGAACTACTTACACAGTATATCTGTACTGGGACAAAAGACTCAGCTACACAGAAAAGATTGGGTACAGCCATTTCAAATCTTTGTTTAAATTTTATTTATTTATTTTTTTACTTCATCTTTTTAGTTGCACATTCTTGACTCTGAAATTAAAAATCACTAGCCAGCTTTTAATCCTCTTTGTTCCACATTTCCAATTGTAATGATTTGTCGAACGCGGCTGGCTTGCGTGCCACTTATGAATTTATGCAGCAGAATGTAGCGCTGCCTGTGTCCGTCTGTGCGTCTCTCTGTGGTCTGATTCTTCCCCCTGTCTTGTGGGTCCAGCTGCCATGTGTGCGGTTTCCAGACGGAGATGAACGCCCAGTTTGTCAGCCACATGTCTCTCCATGTGGACAAGGAGCAATGGATGTTCTCCCTGTGCTGCAGCGCCTGCGACTACGTGTGCATGGACGAGGGTGACATGAAGGGACACATCAGCACCGGACATGCAGGTATCGCTCGGTTTCAGATTACACCGCAGCTAGTGTTGTCACAATACTAAAAAGAATAGTCTCAATACCGATTTTTATACCCAAATGAATTTTACATTTTAAAAGCTCTTTTTTAAACAATATAATATAATGTATTATGATTTTCAACACAAAATAATGCTATTTGTTTATCATGCCATGTCGTCTTGCATTAGTTCTGATAAAACCCACGACTGAAACTGTTCTGGAAAGGTCAAATTTTGGCCAGTTGTGTGTTTTTTTTTTGTCGTTTTTTTTTTTCAGTATCGATACCTGCTGCTCTAAATTAAATATCTAGTTTTGATATATATTCTGCATAAAAACTGCTAACGCTGTAGTTTATATCTATACAAACATGTTTTGAAATGGGATGCTTCTCTCTTATTGTTAGTCAGTTCATGTTTCAGTTTTCTTGTCAGTTTTCCTGCATTTATTTAAAATTTGAAGATCAGAATCCTATTATTAAAACAATGTCGCAATCGCAGTGTTAGGAAAATCACAATTTTTCCCAAATCATTCAGCCTTACTTAAAATGCATTTTTTGTTGGGTGTTTTATGTAGTGTGTTCTAGAGTCTCTAGTAGTCAGGGGTCTCTAACCTTTTTCCTCCTGTGAGCTACTTTACAAAATGGAAATGTCAGAGAGCTACTAATTTTGGAGGTCGCAAGAAATTGAGAATATATAAGAGCCACGGCAGGTCTTAGATGGGGCACATTTAGATGCCTATAAAACATAAACCATTATACATTTATTAGTGCAGAATGTCAGGCATCAAAATGATTCATTTACAATGGAAATTCATCAAATTTTAGTTATTCATCACAATACATATAAGTCAGAAATCCACTGGCATGCTATCTGTAAGGGGGTGGAGAGCTACTGGTGACTCCCAAGCTACAGGTTGGAGACCCCTGTGACTAGACTCTAGTCACTAATAGAAATCATCAAGTTCAACATTTAGTTAATATAATGAATTAACCATTGGATTTGTATAGTGCCTTTCAAGACACTTAAAGCGATTTACAATGCGTTAGTCATTCACTCCACACTCGGTGATGGTAAGCTGCTATCGAAGCCACAGCTGTCATGGGGCAAACTGACAGAAGCAAGACCTGCAGCATCGGCCCCTTCAACCACCACCAAAACTCACATACAGCACATTCATACTAGGCAATATGGAAGTGTTTTGCCTAAGACCGCAGCAACCACTTTTGCCCCTGGTATTTCCACCAGTCTCGCATCCAAGTACTAACCAGGCCCGACCTCACTTAGCTTCTGAGATCTGACGAGATCAGGCTTTTAACAAACTGGTATGGTCATTTGTGAATCCTACCTTTTAGATATCTTTTTTCCTCCATCTGAGAGTATGACATGATTATATTCTAGAAAACAACCCATTCAAGTGAGAGGGCTGTCAAAGAAATCAGATACTAATCAATACTAGTATTGAAACTAGATATTTGAACAAGTCACATATAAAGGGCAAAATTGAACATTCCATAAAGAGTTTTGCAATGGCCTTGACCGCTTGATATCTTTAAAGTAACTATTACTATTTTGTGTTGACAATTACACACTATTGTGTAAAAAAAAGTACTGAAATTGAGTTTGAAAATGTAATATTGTGACAACGCCCAGTTTATGGTAATTTATTATGTGTCATGTAGGATTTTAAAACTACTTTTCTTTGTTTTGATATTGCATAGAGATCAGCAGATGTTTGTTTGCTTTTTTTTTTTTGCAGCCAATGGTCGATAAGCTCTTACAATTGTTGCTGATGTATACAGTTTGTAGCCAATATGTGGGACAGATTTTCATCATTCTCCCCTTTGAAGTTACTATTACCTGCATATAAGAAAGGAAAAATAATATCTATAACAGTATTTTTTAGTCTCCTATACAACCAGGCTATCTACCCATCTATTTAGTGTAGTGCCCCCTTCTGATGGACAAAAGCTAATGCTGCTTCATGTATTTCATGTATGGTAGGCCTCAGATATTTAAGACTGATAGCTGATTTGATTAAAAGTGCAATTATTTGCAAATAGTGTCTGTTGAGCAAGAAACCGAGCAAGAGAGCTGAGGAGGGACACAGTCTAATATGAACGATTAATGAGGAACATTAATATGATTGAATGCTTGATGTTATGACATAATATATTCCCTTAAAGGCCATATGACAGGTTAGATCACTCATTTGACTAAAACATAATTAATGTCATTATATTGAAGATTTAATAAACATTTTGCCTTGTTCTGTCTAGTTTTTTAATTTTGGGGAAGTTTATCATTTTACTTCCAGCTGCAGCAGATATATTTCATAACTGTTAAGAAGCAACCATAATATTTACAATAGATATGATCAAACTAAGAAAAATTAATTGCAACACCTTTTTTGTTAAATTAATGCTAGAGCGTAAATTGTCCCTGTATTTTGGATGGAATTTTCTGTGTTGATGACATTGGTAGAGGAATTCCACTACTTCCTGTAATGTTGGTGCTTTTCTTGTCATCTCTTTTCCTACAAACTAGCACTTAACAAATGTAAAACTATGATAAACATTTACCACAGATATGATCTCACCAAAGCAAGTAATAATAAACCTGTCATATGCACTTAAAGCTTACAGATCTTATTAAACTTAGTGAAACATCAGACAAACATGAACAGAAATACAAGTATTGTGGGCCAAATGTAAATTTTATTTGTACTGGTGAGTAAAAGTAACCTAGATTTGGGACAAACATGATGCACTTTTTGGTTTCCACTAACTAACTTGTTTGTGAGGCCAAAAAACAGCTATAATTGACCTTTATCCAGCTGTAATCACCAGCACATGTTTAGGGGCTTGTAGTTCATTGCATCAAAACACTTTCAAATGATATTAAAGCTATAGATTGTGTCGATGTACTCCCATTGAACAAATAAGAGAATATTACTCCCATTCAAACATTCATGAACAGAAATATTAAAACCAAATAGTGAAGTCATTTGTAGTGGTATTTCTGAATCTGGGTGCGCTTTGCTGGAGTGGGTGGGAGCTTACACATGGTGCCTCTTGTTCACAGCTCAGAATAGTCACAGCACTGAACTTGGACTCATGCTCTATTGTTTTGGCTCTGCTCTTTAGCACATTGGATTTACATTCTTTGGTGAAAGAAGAGAAAATGAATTAGAAGTATTTTTAGAGTTTTAGAGTTCTTATCCAGACACAAATGTTCCCTTTTCTTGCTTAAATATGGAGAGATAATAGTATCGGGTCTGTCTATATCTAAACAAAAAGATAATTTCACTTAAATTTAATAAACCCAAATTAGCATCAATGAGCTCTTCACCTTTGCTAACACGATCCATCTATTTGGCGGTTATAAGATGCTGATTAATGAGCAGACATTTTGCAATATTAAGACTCAAAATTGTCTTAATAAAAGACCACTCTACACTGTTCAATAACTGAATGCATTACTTTAGAAAAACACACGAGTGAACCATCAACAGAGCTACATATGATCGTAATCAATATGAAGATATAAAGTGTCTATATCTAACCATTGCATGCTTTTAAACTCTTATTAAACTTGTTCATAGTATTCTAGGTACAGCTGGACAATAATAACAGATCATGTAGAAAGGAATCGCTAGCAATAGGGCTGACAATACTAATAAAAATGACTGTCAATACTCCATAGGCCTATAGATATATATATATCATGTCAAATTAGCATGCCTATATGCAGCTAGTCAGATCTAAATTATCCCCACAGTTTATAACGGAACAATCACTAAGAACTAAATCCAAAACCACGAATTAAATAAGTCTGCCCATGGCCTTTAAACGCTTTATAAGTCCAAATTCCTGAGCAATGAGCAGTGTTTTTATACGCCTCGTGTCTGTTAGAATCTGTGGTTCCTGTAACATTAGCCCCTTATAAACTAGTTGAATGCAGCCAGGTCTCAATTCAAAGGACAGGGAGGAGAGAGGCGGCAGAATAGCATTTCAGCTGTGGCCCTGTCCCTAGACCTAGTATGGACTTTTAAATGTAGGCTGTGTACTCCGCTGGTCGATCAGACTGTTTTTGTCTAAAAGAGCTTTGTTCACTTTGTTGCACATTGTTGCCTATGTTTGTGTGTGTGTATATATAGGTGTTGGTGTTTGGGACAGCGTGGGGGTCTTTCAGGGGCCGCTCTGGCCTTGTTTATCTGAGGAGGTTGGCCCTTATCGTGCCCGAGGGGAAAGAAATCAATAGGCCTTGGGTCCGCAGAAGAAGAGCCGGCTTTACGATGCCACTGTGGCCACGGTTTAAGTCTCCCAACCTGCACTGGCATTTATCTCAGTCGGACATGAGATGGACAACAACTAATAACATTCTGGGGGGGTGGTTCATATCTGGGTTTTACTTACAAATATACTTGGCAAATTTAACTGAAAAGGGTTTTTATTTGAAGCTAACCCATGTTAATTTCATCGATAAAAAATTGTCGTCAATAATAATAATTTTTGCAACAGCTTTCAAATATAATACTATCTTAAGGTCTTAAGTGAAGCTCAGTATATCATTATTAGAGATCATTCTAACTTCAAAAACAAAAGCCTTGACAGAGTATTTTCAGGAATGTCTCGGTTCAAATACTGTTCTCAACCTTGTCAAGGGTCAACATCAACATTCTTCAACACCATATCTTACACGGAGGATAAATTCTCCATTTTCTTATTGCAGTTAAAGCCATTTATGCAAAAACAAAGAGGAAATATCTCTCATATTTAAAGAGGCTCCGGGTTGAGGTCCACTGACTCATAACATCATCTTCTGTTTGTCTCATTGGCGCTATGCTAACCTTTTGGCTAATGTAAAGAAATAATGTGCTTCCTTTGTTCAAGACTGCTAGGCTGTAAATGACCCTATATTTAGACCGGACCAAAAGCAATTAATCATGTCTTTGACTGTAAAAAGCAGTTGCATTGATCATGGATTCATTCATCCTTGCTTGTATTAGGGTTGTCAAAAGTATTGAAAATCTGATAGTAATCCTACTGTCCGAAACTAGATACTTATTTGAGCAAGTATTGATACTAAAAAGTCACATTCACAGGACAGAAAATAAACTTTCCTGAATAGATTTTAAATGATCTTGAGCTGTATCAGAACACGTATAAGTATGCACTCATCGACCACTATGGAACCTACCTGGACCACTGAGGGATTACACAGACATAAGGTCTCATGGTAATGGTAATTATCATTGTGGTATCGGAATCAGTATTGAGTATGTTCTTTATTATATAAACTAACTAAGTCGAGAGTTTGAAATTTTAGTATCATGATAACAGTAGATTGTGTTATGAAAGATAGGTTGACCATCTCCGCATAGACGCAGTGTCTCTCCCTCCCAAACCGAATGTGCTTTGTCGAACGAGTGGCGCCCTGAGATGATCCCCGCCATCTTAGCTCCTTCGGCCATGACCTACGCTCCTCTACACCCACCACTCCCCTCCCCGCGCGCGCCTTGGCCTCTTGTCTAATTCCCTCCCCTCTCTCTCTTCCACTGAATTGCAGACTTTAGAGAAAGGGAGATCGATGAAAGCACACTGCGTCTTGATTGGACTGGCAGCAGGGCCCCTGTCGGAGCACTATGCAAGAGGTCTGCTGCTCTGCGGACTTGAATTATAGGGGGCGAGTCAAACATGGCGGTGCAGGGGTCTGTTGAATGGTCCTTTGTACGGAAAACTGGTTTATATTGTATCTAGTCATTAATAGGTTTTGTTTTTATAGATATTATTTCGTTTTTATTGTCACAGTATTTTTAGATATTTATTTATTTTATTTTTAACCACAGGGAGGACCATGAGTAGCATAATGAGTGGGTTACGACACATGGGGAGGGACATTCAACATTATATTACTTGAATTAACTGTTATATATTATTGTTGGTATATTATTATTTTTTTATTTTACATTAGTTATGAGCAATTAAGATTGACAATTTAAATTGGTTCTAGTTCTTGCATTTGATAGTAGTTGAGTTGATAATTAATTTAGGAACAATTATAGGTGTGTATATGTCCTGCACAATAAACTGAAGCAGCCTGAGAAGAAGAAGAGGTGTGAGGCTGGAATTCTTACACAGGGGAAGTTTATTGACCATCAGGTAGGACCCTTAAGAAATGTGTAGATTGTAGGGAGTATTATACCTCAGATATAGTCAAGGACTGAGCTGGCAGTGTGGGGTTAGTACAGTACAGAAATGCATTTTTTCTATCACTCTACATTCTGAAACTATACAGTATTCTGACAGGTATAAAAATGTTACTGTGTGCATGCTTGGGAGTGTACTCTATATAACAATGATCACTTGCATGTTCTTGTGTCCAGTCCTAAACTCCAGAAGTCCCCTCAGTGAGACCAAGAGCACCTCCTCGTCCCTGTCGGCCCTCAGCGACTCCCTCAACAGCTCTGAGGGCGGAGACCACAGCAGCGAAGAGCTCAAGAGCCTGTTGGCCCCGCCCTCTTCTGCCGGCAGCCAGTCAAGCTCTGGGAGCCACTCTGGATCAGGAACAGAGGATAAAAATGAAAAAGGTAAGACATTAGAGAAGTAAGATACTGAGACGATATGTTGCTAAAAAGAGTATTTTCATAATCTGTAATATTGAAGACACTATTTGCCACTGACGTTGTAACTCTAAAGCAGAATAATTCCAGTAAATAGTTTTTTAAAGAGGGGCTATTTAGGCAAAGTTGTTTTGGTTTTGTTTTTTGTTTTTTTAGCTTTTCTACCATGCTGTTCCCTCATCAAAAACCTGCCTGAAGAGGTTTTAGATGTCATCCATGTATGTTTATGGTTAGCTGTAAGATGCCGTGCAATGCTCAGCCCACAAGCCTACGTCATTCACACTCCCACACAACAAGTCTCCATAAATATACAAAAAGTGTATACAGCAACTTCACAAATCTGACACAATGTGTAGTAGTTCCATTAGCGGAATGCACGCTTGATTGTGTTGTGATAGTGCTCTGAAGGGGAAGTGACTTAGTGTGGGGAGCAAAGGGAGGGGAGACTCAGAGCATCAAAAACAAAAGTAAAAAAAACAAAAACATGGTAATGCGTTGTTTTCGGAGACTGTAGCATTTTCAAAAAAATAAAAGGTAACATGGTGATCTAAATAAGTTCCATGTGAGCAGTTAATAACCCATAGAAGTAAAATACTGTTGACATATTACTAGAAATAAAAAGGGAAAGTAGAAAGTAGGTACACATAGATATTACTGTATATATATATTGTTTTGAAGATATGCAACATTCAAACATTCAGTTCAACATTTACAATGCATTATTTATTTTATTTTTGGGATAATACTTTGCACTCCTTTCACATCTACACTCAAACCTCTAATACAGGCACGTTTTAGCACATCTCTGTTGGATTGCCAAAATTATACTCTCAAAAAAAATTTAAGATTTTTTTTTGGTCAGTATCGCCTTTTCAGGTTAAACAAATATTGAGCCCCCAAAAAGATTGTTAATTTATCATTTATTAAACATATGACATGTATGGTAGTTACCTTAAAGCAGACCTATTTTGCAAAAACAACTTTTCAGAACTTTTAACCATTTTATAGTTATTCTCTTAATCTCTTAACTCTTAAAATATTCTGTTAAATAGTTTTCTCCGCCACCGGCATATGCCCACTGTCCTGTACTTGCTTCTTTTCCAATTAAAAAAAAAAAAAAATGCTACACAGCACTTTGTTGTGATGACATTTACGACAACATCTGCTCCCATTGGGCACTGGCATTTTCTAAGATAGAAGTCACCAGACTTATAAAGATCTTATAGATGAATATTGTGATTTAAATGTTCAAATGCTATTATGTTATTGCAGGAACAAGCATGATATGTCTCCTCTAACTGTTTCATTTGTGTGTTAAATTCCTCCTAAATTAGTCCACAAACACATATGTCCCTGTTGTTGTGCCCTTGTACCCAGGCTTGGAGTGTGTCTTCTGTAACTTTGTGTGTAAGACGCGCAGCATGTATGAGCGGCACCTCCAGATCCACCTCATCACCCGAATGTTCGAGTGCGACGTCTGCCACAAGTTCCTCAAGACGCCCGAGCAGCTGCTGGAGCATAAAAAGTGCCACACCGTCCCCTCCGGAGGGCTCAAGTAAGGAAAGCAAGTACACACAGAGGTTCCTAACTCCTACCCCCCTACGCCCTACACCCTCCTGCCCTCCGCACACTCGACACACACACAGGAACATACATGCATTCAGATACTGCCAGGGTGTGCCTTTGACAGAGTTTGTTCCATATTTATTAAACTATCTCTCTATCAAAAAAACAAAATTGCTGACAAGTCAACAACTAAAATAATCGTTGCGGTTGCAGTCCTGGAACTATAATACAAAAACATGTACTAAAACAAAACACAAAAAATGACAAGAAAAAGTTACATAGTGCACCTAACTAAAATAAAGCGCACAACCACCACTACTTTTACTATAACTATGATGACTAGTAATATGTAATTTGAATTTACAGTGGCTTTTCACTACCTGAATAGTACTACATGCCAGGTAAATGTTTGTTTTCTGTACAAAAAGTCCATGTTTACTTGACAATAAAAGTCTCTGTTCCAGATGTAATGGTCACTATTAGCTCTACCGGTTTTGCTTATCCCCTGGAGTTCCAATTATAAAAAGAAAAAACATTCTTCTTTTGTTCCAGAGGAGCTTTGTTTATATAGATCAATGTGTTTCTCATTTTGGAAACATGTTAAACTACAATATTATGGTAAATAAGTGGTATCTATTATTCTAATAATTTTAAGCTTTACAGTGGCCCATGTTTGTTACAATTCTGTTTCATGATTAATTAATAATAATCATTTACAATTATTTAACAATTACTAATTAAAACCCTATTTTATATCATAAGCAGCTACATGCTTTTTGTACCATTGATAAATAAATTGCTATAATTTTACACCACAGTAAAGGCCATGGAGCTGGCAGAAGCTATATAAATTATGAGGATTGTTTGCAAAAACTGCTATTCAGAGAAGTATCTGTAACAACATAAGCGAAAAGACAGATTAAACTGTACACCCACTCCCGCAACTCCAGCTAACTCACTCCATCCTTTCTCCTCTCTATTGTTTTTCATTTAAATACTTGTAACCCTGATAAAATAATATGTGGATTACTAAAACATTTGACACCTTGGACCGATTAATTGGCTAAAAGACCAAAGACATACAGCCCTACCAGTGTAATAACTAATGTTGCTCTCAGATAACATGTACTGGTAATCCAATGCTAACGTAAATAAACCCTTAGAATTAGAAAGGAGAGCGAGTTTGTGCAGTGCCGAGTCTTGTCTTTGATTCTCATATGTACTCTATCTTGAGCCTGTAAAAGAAATGCGATAGTCTGTGCCGGTGCTTGTCTCAGTCTCTATCTTGGCGAGTAGGACTTATTAGATGCTAGCGTGTGCACCGACAGCAGCCCCTCTGAGCAGAAGGCTGAGTGAAGGGAGATGGAAATGGGCCTCCCCTCAGGGTCTGTTGTTCCACTGCCCACAGCCTTAGCACACACACACACACACACACACAAACATACATACTGATGAAACCTGTTCTCCCTTTAGGTTCTGCACTGCTGCAGTCATTACACCACATCTAGTATAGAGCTGCAGTCGACTAAAGTAATTCTTGGTCGGCTAAAGAGAAGTCCTGCCGATCGATTAGTCGACTGAAAAGGGGGCATGGCAAAAGCTCTCAAAACGATTAAAAAACTCTGATGATCGGACCTTGTATCTGACCAGAACTGCATTCATAAATTGTGTTCTCATAATGCTAAAACTTAAAATTTGATTTTGATATTAAGGAATAGACTTGATTCTCCATACCTGGTATTTATTGGTAATTCTGGTAATTAAAAACACTGTGACAGAATGTGATTTTCAACATTAAATAATAGTATTTTTTATTACATTACCATGTGGTCTGTGTAATTCCTCAGTCGTTCCATTGTGGCTCATGGGCATGTTCGAAGATATGGCATCGTAAACTTGTTCTGATTCAGCTCAAGATCACTGTGACTTCTTTATTAGCAATACCTGCTCAAATCGGTATCTAGTTTCGATCAGTATCTGATTTTTAGATACTTTAGACAACCCTACTCACAACTGCACAGGAGTTCATGCAAAAACAACTATTTATAAAAAAAAAAAAAAGAAAATTAGATGAAAAGAGTATATTCAACCTGTGATTTAGACATTCTCAACTAACTCGCTATATAAGCCTTTGTGTTGCGCATATAAATCCTTAAAACTTTAAATTAAACTTTTGGTCGACTAAGACGCCATATACCGATTAACCACAGCTCCGATCTACTATGGAACAGAACACTTCTTGGCACACCCCCAGAACATGATCACTCCAGTACTCTCTCACCTCACCTTAGACAGGCTAATGCAGCGGCTAATATGTGCTTTTAGATCACACCAGACAGTAGAGGGATAGAGACCGGGGATGAAAGGAAATCTTATCCAAAAGTAAACACTGGCTTTATTCATTTTACTGTACCATCTATTTTTGGGTGTACTTAAAGCTGCACTATGTAACTTCTATTGGGCGGGTACATCACCTGCTTGTATCCATGGAGATGTTAATGCTTTCGCTGAAATGTTCCACAGTATGGCATTACAGCTAACTAACTAACATTTATTCAATGCGCTTTCACAGTTTAAATTAATTCTTGATTGTCATTGCACTTGTTTCCATGGCGTTAGATAAGTTAAGTGCCATAATGTGGAACATTCTAGGCAAAATAATATCTCCACGGAGACAAGCAGGCGGCAGACCCTCCACTATAAAAGTTACATAGCACACCTTAAATTTCAAATAACACAGCATGAACTTGAAACTAGGTCATCGCTGACTATTTATTTAGTTTCTGGTTACCACAGCAACTTGTTTTTAATTTGGCACAAGCACAACTAGGCCTGTCCGATTACTATATCGATTTATCTTTCTGTAAATGGTTGATGGAACAATCATTTTTGGAGGTTAATATTTTTTTTTCTTTGTACTAGTGGGGAAATTTTGGTTATTTTTCAGTTCTATGATAAGATTTGAGTTGTAGCAGGTTGATTGTGACTCATTATAGATACAAAATAGCTACTCAATTGTTGCATTTTGTATATTTAGAATAGTTTTTGGGGGATAATTCTGCTTTATGGTTTGGCTTCAATATTATCGTTTATTGTCAGCAATATATCGCACTTCAAAATGTGTTATTGTGACAGGCCTGGCATTGAGCTATGGCTACACACTCCAGTTAGTAGACAGACTATAGTTCTATAGTTGACTGGGCACTATTCCTCTACTGTCTATATACCGTCGCAAACATACTCATGAATTATCGCCACACAGCCATACACACTAAACCGCACACAATTTACTGTAATGACCAATCAATAGTTTTTTTCTGTTGCTTGTGCGGTTCAGACATCTCCTCACACGTCCCCTCCATGTCATCCTCTGCCCCTACAGGAGCCTTTGTTGTACTGCATTTCTGTCTCATTTCAGGCCATCTGTGACCACGCCAACCAGTCGCACACAATTACTTCTAGTCATATTTCTTCTAATCGAAAACAAAAAGTAGTGAATGTTTAGCAGTCATTCAAAGTGTCATTTTGTATTTGAATTTTCATAACACAAACCCGTGCATGTGCCAATGCCATAAATATCGCCTCATTTTTGGTCATTGACAAAAGTGTGCTCTGCATCTCTGTAGTTACCAGTGGATGTTTTTTGAGCGTAAAAAAAATGTGGTACAACTCAACACAGACACATAAGGAGCGCTAAAGCTTCAAAAATGTTCACACCCTAGCAGCTAATGTGAAGACTTGGTTGTAGAGTGTGAGTGAGTAACTGTGAACAAGCTTTTTTTAACAGTTTTACATGTATCTTCTGTCTGGTGTCAATGTTTGTCAAACCAGATTGATTTCTTTAAGCTAGCAGTCAAAAGGCAAATGAACAGGCGGTGGCTGTTTTAGATTCCATCAGATAGTAGACGTAGACATATCGTTTTTGAATGTCAATGTGTAAAAGTGTTATATTTTTAGACAAGCAATTTTAGGGATGAAGACAACCGTGGGAAATTTGGTCACCTTAAATTTATCATCCATCTAACGACTGGTCAGTGACATCATACAGCTGTGGAAATATAAAGGAATTAATATGTTTCATTAATCATTTAATTAAAATGATTAATTTATGATTAGGATTATTATTACGAAACCAACGCTTACACAACACCTAGATCCTTGATGCCATAAAAAAAATGAAATAGCTCAAATACCTTTTCCCAAAGCAGCAATACACTTTATAATAACTACACAAATTAAAGGGCCCATATTACCTATTGCGCTAGTTTCTGATCTATCTTATAATGTTTCCTTATCACAAACACACCTGGAGTTGTGTTTTGTTTCATTCAGACATGTTTAACACACAAACATGTAGGCTGAGCTCTTCTCTCAAACGGAAAACACTCTGTTCCACCTTGTGATGTCATGTGGTAATACAGTCTTTAAACTCTAAATACCCTCAGTAGAATCATTTGGATAATTTCAGCCTTGGAATTGCTCATCTCTACTGAACAAAAGGTAATAGATGGGTGCTTGGAAACTACTACTACATGACATCACAAGGTGGAGCAGAGTATTTTGAGCTTTGAGGATGCAGGCAGCATGAACTAATTACTTAATATTAGTCAAATAGTTTATTAAGAATAATTCAGGCTTACTACTACTACTACTTACTTCTAATACTGAGCCTTTCTAACCTTTCTAATTTCTTGATTAAGTAGTTATCAGTCTGAATAAATTTTTTCAATTTGAAATAAGGCTAATTAAGGTGTAGTTATCATAAAGTCATTGCAGTTGAAATCAGATGTGTTTACTGCTAGAAATCTGACATTTCCCACAATATTCTGTTCTTTGGCCAACGCTGAGCCTCCAGTAGAGACAGCTGAGCCACACTGACTGAGACAAATGGCGACTCCAATTTCCATATATAGATTTATTTCCCATTGATGCATTTCTTTAGACCTAACCCCGAGTGCGTATGTATGACTAGTGTTGACTCATATCCGGTCACACTGAGCATTCAACAGGTGCAGGAGGAGACGCACATACCAATAATAGGCCGCTTCGTTTATGCAATCACTCACCTGCTTCTGCTATGACCCTCTGACCAGGAGTTAAGATGAATATGACCAAAAATGAAATAAGGGTGCGTACTTGAATTTATGTTTAAGAAGCCATTGAGCCAGTGTTAAGAGTTCTGTGTGCAGCAGCAAGGGAGCCAGGGCCTTGACCATTGTGAGTCGGTTTTTCTGAGGTGATTCTGTTCTGCAGGGTTTGTGAAGCGCTTTGGGGCCCAGAGCAGATGAAAGGTGCTATTTAAATGTAAGTGCCACTCCATTCCTTCATTTCCTTCATGTCCTACTGCAGCCTGTCACCCCACTCCCACACACATTAAAGTGCCACACATACATACAACCTGAGCACACAACACTCCTCCTTCACCTGTCCTTTCCTCTTCATCTGTGAGCACTGTCCAAGCAGGGCTCCTACACCCAAACTGTGTGTGCTGTGAACAATCCTGTCATTGTAGAATACGAGTCGAAAACAGAAAAGTGTTTATCAAATTATTTTTGGCAAATTGATCGTAAATAAATATTTAGTTTCCCTCCTCAAAGATATTCCTCTAATATTTAAGATTAATATCATTATTTGACCTTCCTGAGACCATTCAACACCTTTTAAATAAACCTAAAGAATACGCTGTTTATTTGTACTTTTAAAGGTTGTTTTTTTTTATTAAACATGGCACATATAGCTGACTGTGTAAAATGTATGTTCATTAAAAACATACATTATACTTTTTTATAATATTTTATACAATTTTTCCCCTGTTCAAACTGAAGACATAATTCACTGTGTAGGAACCCTGTGGACAGTATTTGGATGTGTTTAGTGTGAGCGCTGCCTGTAACAGTTGTTTGTGTGCTGTCCTTCCCGTGTCCCTGGTCCCTGTGTGGTTTTTTGCAGGTGCCCTTTCTGCATCTACTCCACTAATCGTCCGGCGGCCATGGAGTGCCACCTCAAGACGCACTGTAAGATGGAGTACCGCTGCCGCATCTGCCAAGGACTGTGGCCTGACCAGGCCGCGCTGGAGGGCCACATGCGCGCCCATCGCCTGGGCAACCACTACAAGTGTGAGCAGTGCGGCTACCTGTCCAAGACGGCCAACAAGCTGATCGAGCACGTGCGCGTGCACACGGGCGAGCGGCCCTTCCACTGCGACCGCTGCTCCTACAGCTGCAAGCGCAAAGACAACCTCAACCTGCACAAGAAGCTCAAGCACGCGCCGCGCCACCCACTGGCGCGCTGCCACGACTGCCCCCTCAACACCATGCACCCCTTCGTCTACAGCCGCAACGTCAAGAAACGCCAGCGCACGGCGGAGGAGGACGAGGAGGAGGAGAGGGAGGAGAGGGTGTCTCCGGCCGGGTCACACTTCCTGTTAGGAGCAGGAAGCAGCGGGGGCAGCAGCAGCAGCAGCCCGCTCATGAACCTGAGTGCCTCCCAGGCTCTGCAGTCTGTGGCTCTGTCTCTCACCTTAGGCAAATCCATGCAACCCATAAACCAGCCCATGGACCACCCCAGTGCTAACGGCCCCTCCCTCTGCTCCCCTCTAGAGCACTACACAAACTGTGAGCGCCCCCTTATCCCCCTCACCACCCTCTACACATTCCAGAGGCCTGGCACCTCCCCGCGGCTCGGCCCCTCCCCCCCACTCACCTTCTCCTCGTCCCACAAACACTCCTTCCTGGCTTACCTGGGACTCACCGAGAGGGCCAAGACTGTGTGACTCAAGAGCGCCCCCTGACTCCGACTGCGGGCGCTCGCTCTTTTCCAATCAGACCAGCAGAATAAGCTGGAGCAGACTCACATATTGAACATAAAAACATTTATAAGAGTAAAAGGCTGTACATGCTAAAGGCATTTATATCAAGAAGCTGCTTTTCTTATCAGTTCTATCAATTGAATTATTACTACTTCAGCTACTACTCTCTGACTTTCTGTTTTTAAATGTCTGAATGAGCTGGAACCGGTTGCATTATCCGAGGAAACTAACGTATCTCCGTTTTATAGCTATTTTCTTTAGTCGTTTGACAATATAAAAGTTGAAAAAGACAAAGGAAAACTTGCAAGTGCTATATTTTAGTGCATTTTTGTCTATTGCTATTATGCATCAAAATAGCATGCCTGGTTCTGTGTTTCAACTTAGCTTTGGCGTCATTAGGAAGCTAAATTCAAAATCTTCTCTCAAGTGTTCGCGGCGGACAGGAACGAAGCGCTTCTCACGGGAGGAAAGGCACGTCTCCAAAGCAACACCTCAAAACCACGCACTTACTTATTTATCAATCTTGTACATAGTTTTTGTAGCCCCTCCCTTTCCCATGTTTGTTTTATTTTTTGTTTGTTTTTTTGTGAATTCATATTATGCATAACTGCTGCCTCATATCCCTGGCGTCTCAAGATCAATACCGTTTTTAAAGCTTACAAAAATAAGCTGTGAACTTGATAGGCGCGACATTATTAGTATGTTATTATATTGAAGTATTTGCACTCCCTGGTGAAAAGGCAGTTAGTACAATTAGCTGGACAAGGTGAATCATAATTGCTGAGACCATGCGAATATGAATGCAGCTTTATATGCACACTATGTATCACACATCTATACTTAGAGGAGATATGAGATAATTGTTTTGTGGAGGTGACCGGTGCCCACGTGCACAGGACGCCACAGGCCGATTCAATGGTGCTTTTTGGAGATTTTTGTAATTTTTTGTGTATAAAAAAAAAGAAAAAAACTGTTCCAAAATGACTTGAATGAATGTATTTTCGTTGATGTACAAGTGATGGAGAAGTGTGAACAGGGACGTCGTCTGGAAAGCTAGTGGTGGCCTTCTGTGTCATTTTTGTCTTTTTCATGTTATTTTTTTATTATTATTTTGACTTTTGTACTGAGCCTTTTACATCATGACATTTTCTACTAACACGCAAATATGGAATAGAGCTGCGGACGGCGAAGAAAAGATGCCGGCAGACACGGTACTTAGTGCTTCACGCCCCCTTTTTTTTTTTTGTTTCTGTTCATCTTCTGAGTTTTAATTGCACTTAGTGTAGTTACACTTCAAGCCAAAAGCACTTAATCTTGTATGTTCTCCTTTGATTTGAAAAGTCAGTCCAAGATATTGCTATGTAAATGAAGGTGTTTATTTGAGTCCTACTGTATGTGGTGGGTCAGTATGGCATAGAACACTGCATGGGTGTTACAAAATTACAATCAGTGCTGCCGTATTGTGTCATAGAAGACTTTTTCCAACCTATTACTCCATATGCCTACACAATTTTTGTCATATTTTTCAAATCAAATGCATATATGGCAATTCAATGTAGTTTTAAGTCAAAATTGCTGTAGCATTAATGTAAAATAATTCCATAAATACTAAAACTTCAAACTCAATTTGGATACTAAAGAAATGCTCAATACGCAATACCTATTTCAAAATCACAATGATAATATAATAAAAAATTTTTTACAAAAACTTAATGATACTTTCTATATTGTCACCATGTGGTCTAATATGAATTCTGATAAAGATTCAGTTATTCTAAAAAGTTATTGTTATTCAAGTTATTCAAAATTGTTGTAATTGTATCATTTTCTGAGTATCAATACTCTTCTTGTTTCGATACTTGTACTGCACTTGCTCTAACACTGACTTGTTTATTCAAATGTAGAAATATTTTCATTGTAATCTGTAGAGAAAGGCTCTACTCAAACTGAGTTTCAATACTAAGGCCAGATACTCGATAAAGGTGTCAACACCACAGTGAAGATTAACAACACTTGATTTTATTCAACATAATGTAGTCATTTGTTTAATATTACCATGTTGTCTTGTACTTGTTCTGTTATTGATCAGGACCATTCTAAAACTATACAGAAAAGATCCATCTCTGTATCCATATGCATTATATCAAAACAAATATGACAGCTTACAAAGAAAAAAGAAAAAAAAAATATCAGAAGGGGGCTGAAAAACAATGCGTATTTCTGTAGAATTAATGAGCAAAGCACTAAATGAGTCACTGGGAAGAAGGAATCTGATTGCACGACCATGTTTGGTTCTGGCTCGAGACGTGTAGGAGGAACTGATATCAGTCTGTATTAAAAAAATACAGAGACGTATCAATTTGGATTTGCCAGGCAAGTTCAAATGAGTAGTATCAGTTAGTACTTTCTGGGTATCTTTTCTTTAATTATTTATTTTTGATAACGTTACTTAAAAGCAATCTTTATTAGAAACTCTGCCATACTGACCCACCTCATATTATACAACTGTAACTGAAAAGTCCAAAATCAAACAGCCCTCACACTGAGCCTGGACGCTGTGTGTAAAATACAATTAGCAGGAATTAGACGGCAAAGGTCAAGCTCACCCTGGGAACTAAAGCGCCCAGGCTAAATTGTTAACGCCAATTTTGCACAGTGTTGCACTTTTTTTGATTATGAAAATATGTATTTATCCATGAATGAGATCGTATGTCTCCAAGATGCATACTGGCATTTTATTTAGGAAAAGCTTTACCCATTTGAAAATATGGCGCTTGTGTTCCGAAGTGGTCTTCAAGCCAAAACCTCTTATTTGTAAAGAGGTTGTTTTTGTTATTATTATTTTCCTTAATTTGTAATGTCATGCATTGTCAGAATTTTCTCTTGTTTGTAAAAGAAAAACATAATTGGACACAGAATGATTCATAAGACCAAAGTGTTTGCAAGATGTGATGTTAGGATTGAATCTGTCACGTCCTGCTTGGAGACTGGACTGTATGTCTATAGGTTGCGTTCACGACTGTCTAGATTTTGATTCCATAACTTCAGATGGAGGGCAGGGGCCTAGGGTTAATTCACTGTTTGTTTTTGGGTTTTTTTTTTTTTTTTTTTTTTTAGAAATTATCAAACAGAAAATCTACAAATATTGAACCTTGTCATTTTTGTTTGAGATTGGGTGCAAATTTTGCCATATCAGTCTTACGGTTTAGAGTCCTTTCAGTAGCTTTGTCTTTGTTTTTGATTGATACCCCCATTTTTTTATGTTCTATCCACATTATTCCAGAAGTTGCCAAGGGCGCTGCCATTATCATTCTGGTTGTATAATTTTGCATAGGGCTGCTGATCTTGACAGCAAATAAATTCTATTCATGGGTTTCAGGCAAATTATCCTTTTCTGGTATGAAGGATTTTGAGAGAACTTTTTCCCATTCAAAAGATATATTATATTTTGACTTGAATTGCATTATTGTTATCACAACGCAGGACCTTTGCCATGTCAAATCGTTCAAATCATGAAGGAATCCCAAAACCCATGAGATCAGACATGGACTGTATATAAAAATGGACATAGATAACATGCTAGCCAGCTCGTATCAAATAGGAAGTGAGCATTGGCGCGCTTCCAGCTCCATCTTAAAATGTTCATATTAACCCATTCCTGCATGAGCCTGATATTTTGATTTAACTCTTTTTTCCATAAATCAAGATATGAATATTAATAACAGACAAATCAGGCGACTTTGTTCCACAAGTTCACTCCCACTAGTTTTAGTAACCGGTTTCATTGACAGCATTGTTAAGCACCCGCCCCCTGGTAAACCAGCGCTGCAGGCAATAAGGGCATTACCTTCAACAGCTTCGCTCCGGATTGGCTCTTTGGTTGCTATGTCGCGGTCAGAATTTCAAATATGGAACTCGGCTCCAAATTCTCCCTAGAACTGCTAGCCTCGATGAGCTTCATCTGACTTGAGCCGAATGCTATGGGTGAAGTCCCACTCACTTAGTCCACTTCTTTATACAGTCTGCCGGCCTAAAAGGAAAGGGTTCATTGTTCACTTGTTGCTGAACATTAAACATTTGACAAAAATCTACCTACTTAAAATCATATTTTAGAGGTAAGACTCTCTAATTCTCCACTGAAACGAATGGAATTCACACTTTACTGGAAGTGCCAACCCTTGTGTTTGGGTGGGTTAGTAGCAGTTAGAAAAGTGGGCAAGATGGAATAAGATGGATACGGGGGGAAAAAATCACCTTTTATCATCTGTGTTGGACTTTATTCCAGATTTTGTTTCATAGGTATTCTCAGTAATGACAAAGCTATTAACCATAAACCAGGCAAATTCTACTATAGAATTCTCACCTGCCCTTCTGCTCAGTTTAATCTATGGGCAGTTTTGACGTTACGTGAACGCAAACTATTCCACTGTTCCTCTTTATCAGTGTATGGGATGCTGTCTGCAGTAGGGACAGAACTACCCCTCTCATCCATGCTTATATATACACTCACACGGCTTATACTATCTCTGTTATCTTTTATACTCTAGTGCCACTCGGTGGAAGGAAACCACCGGAGACTTCTGAGAATGAGTCAAACGAATTGTCAGGGTCCAAAAATTAAAAACAAATAAATAAATAAAAAAATCGAATGTGTCCTTGACTGTGACACCTTTTTAAACTGTCTGCCTTTTACTAAGAATCATGAATGCAATGTTTTAATAAGGCAAACGGCTTACGAGAACCAGTTAGCACTTATCTGTTATGTTGTTTTTAAAGTGCATATGTCAGGTCAGAGGACTTTTTCACTAAACATGGAGAACATCATTATATGTAGTTTTGTCTAGTTTTTTTATTCTTCTGGTGGAGTCTGTTTTACTTCCTGGTTTGACAAGGACAGTAGATATGACATACGTAGAGATAATTTCAGTTGTTACCTAGCAACCATAACGTTAACAAGGGCCAAAACTTGTGTAAATAACACAATAGTTATTATTAGACAAATAAAAATAGATTACGACACCTTTATTTTGTTAAATTAACATTTAATTGGTAAAAAATGTGTTCCTTGCTCGTACATTGTCTCTGTATTTGTGGATGGAGTTTCAGTCTCGATGACATAGGCAGAGGGTTTCCATTTTACAACTGTCCGCTGCTTCCTGTGTTCTTCTACTTTTCTTTTCAACCTTGTTCCCACAAATTGGCACTTAACCGATGTAAAACGATAAGTATTTCCCACATACACTGACCCACCAAACCAAGTCATAATTAGAAAAACATGAAACCTGTCATATGCACTTTAAGCTGTAGACTACCTTGTATGCATGATATTGAGTTCCCTTCTCTTAGCACCTATTTCGTCTGCATCATTCAGCACTGTCTACAATCAGCTTTAAGTTCAGCTGTACTTTTCCGATTAGCAAAGGCTCAAATCGACTTTTCAGTTTTGGCACTCGGTAAAGATTGGTATGTGCTGTACAAAGCTTTTTTTTTTTTTTTATATTACTCCATTGTCGAGGCTGTACAGGGTTGTGACGATAACTGGTAAATAGATCATTTGTACTTTTTGGGTTTTTGTATTTGTTTTTTTCGTTTTGGCATTATTTTATTTTCAACTTGCCAGATCTAAATGTAACAGGATTTGAAAGTAAAGCTTACATCAGATATTACTGCTCGGCTGTGTCTGTGTGTCTCATTTACAGTTTCAGGAGGTGTACAACTCAACATGCACGATTATGCTAAGTAGTCCTGATTTTTTTAAAAATGTTTCTAATTCTAAGAAAAAGGTTTGATCAATACTGTTTATGATACCATGATGATAATAAAAAAAAAACACTCTTTATTTAGACAGTAGACTGTAATTGTGATTTTGAACATTAAATATAATTTTATATGGGGCCTTATACCTGTGTAATCCCTCTGTGGTCCAGGTAGTTCCATAGTTATCAATGGGCGTATACTAGTCTGTGTCTTATACTTGTTCTGATACGGCTCAAGAACATTCTAATGCTATTCATGAAAGGTTCATTTATGTTCTTCAAATGTTTACTGTGAATGTTTAACTGTGAATGAAACAAAAGACGACTCCAGGTATGTTTGTGATGGGGAAACGACAGTATAAAAGATGAGAAAATAGTGTAATATGGACCCTTTAACCTGTGTCTATGTAGGTACAGCAACTTATTACACAACTAACATAACAACCACTGTGTCGAAGTGAGAGCGCTCTTTAAAATAATAAAATGGGTGGAGAAAGTGTCACGCATTAGTCAGTAGTGCCATTTTCTAGAGCATTCTGATGTGGTTAATATATGGCTTTAGAAATTAGCGACATTTCACATAAACAATACAAGCGTGGCCACTAAACATAATGATTGTAGTCTGGTTAATTACAGGGGCTGAAGAGGGAGCATTAATTATGTGCATTTCTGGGTCATTTTTACTGTCCCTCAGGTTGTGCTGCGCTGTTACTTATTAGGCTTAATTCTCCTGGGGACGTTTTAAAATAGAAGTGGTCATTAAGGTCCATGAATTGTGGAATTACATTTGTAGAAGCAGCTGTCCTTATCTGATTGTATTTATTTAATATTTTTACATTAGCTGATGAAAACCCCAAGAGGAGTAAGTGGACTGTGAAAAAGATGGTATTAAAACACAAAAATATGATTATGCAGTGAATACAGTTCCACTCACACAGCTTAATGGTATTATGGCATTAATGAAGTGGACAGTCCATACAGTTCAAGCACACATTTAGGTGAAGGGGAACAACCTTGAGCCACTCGTATTGCTCTCAAGCTCCTGAGCCTCTGGTAGAGCGTGGTAGAGCGTGCAAGCTTGAAAAAAAAAAAAAACATGGCCACCCGTGCATTATGCAGTGGACCATGTTATAACAGTGTCCCATCATAAAATTTCAGTTTTCCCCTACCCCCTATCCCTGCTCAGTGCTTACTTAAAATTATTCATTTGGGTATTCTCTTTGAACCCCTGCTTGAACCGCCATCTTAATGTGGTGGAGGGGTTTGAGCACCCGAATGGTCCGGAGAGTTATGTTTTTGGGTAGCTTAATGCCCCTGCTAGGGTCACCCATGACAAACAGGTCCTGGGGAGAGGGGGGTGCTGGGTCAGACTAAGTTCAGACGCCTTTCATGATGAGGACACAATCATAGCCAGTTACGTCGCCCAGATTGTCGTTATCGGGGCCCTACCCTGGAGCCAGGCCTGGGTTGGGTGCTCGACAGCGAGCGCCTGGTAGCCAGGCCTTTCCCCACGTGGCCTGGCCGGGCTCAGCCCGAGGAAGCAATGTGGGGCCATCCTCCTGTGGACCCACCACCTGAAGGAGGATCCGTGAAAGACCGGTACAAACAGATCTGGGAGGCAATCGAAGGGCAGGGGGCCTCAACAAGCGGATCTTCAGACATGGAGACTGGCTCTGGGGACATGGAATGTCACCTCATTTGGGGGGAAGGAGCTTGTGCAGAAGGTTGAACATTACTAACTAGATATAGTCGGCCTCACCTCCATGCCCAGCTTGGGCTCTGGAAACCAACTCATTGAGAGGGGCTGGACTCTCCATTTCTCTTTCTTTGCCTGTGGGCAGAGGTGGCAAGCTGGTGTGGGCTTGATGATTGCCCCACAGCTCAGCTGCCTCGTGTTGGAGTTGTGAGAAGACCCAGGGGAAGATGCTGGGTCTTCCCTGTGGCCTCCTCCGGTGGGTCCCCAAGGCTGGCCTAGGAATGCCTTGGGGTCCCACCAGATGAGCTGGAGAGCATGTCTGGCATGAAGGAAATCTGGAAGTCCCTGCTTGGACTGCTGCCCCGGATAAGCGGAAGAAAATGGATGGATGGGTATTCTGGGTCATACATCTATAGGGTTAAATTGGGGTCAATACGAAGAGGGGCAGCAGTTTTATAATGTAAAGTGAATTGGAGTGTCATAATGTGGGGTGTGAGGCGGACCAAAGATGCGGGACTCGGGGCAAGTTTAAGGGTGTTTATTGACAGAACAAACAACACAGGTGACGGGAGAACATACGAGGAACTGGGTGCTGGGGTGCAGGTCAGGGTCCAGAGGTGCAGGGTAGACACGAGACGGGAAACACAGCCGGTACCGGAGACGGGGACAGGGTCGGAGAACACAGGCAGGACACGGGCAGGACACGGGCAGGAAGCACAGCAGAGACACGAGGACCAACAGTGATGTGAGCAGCACGCAGACACACGGTGAAGATCAGCAGGCAGACAAACAGTGATGCAAACAGACGACCTGGCAAGGAGAGCTGGGTCCTGGCTCCTTTTAACCACCTGCAGGTGTGTGTTGATAGCACTGATGGGCTGCAGGTGTGTGTGGGAGGAGCCAGGGCTCCGCCCAGCTCTGGAGTCAAGCAGGTGAGGGAGGGGGAGAGGAGACACAGGAGGCAGGAGCAAGCCGGGATCATGACATGGAGCCAGAATCTATGGAGAAGGATGTGCATGATCACTTCCTATTTGGAGTCGCTGGCTAGCAGGTTAGCTATGGCATTTATATATAGTTTATGATAAGGATTTATTCATTTTAGCGCAACTCTGCAAGAACCTCATAGAGATACAACAGGAGCAGAAGTAGGGATGCTGGGGCACTTGTACACAGTTTTTCACAATAGAAACCTGTATATGACAATCTGAGGCCTGTTTATGTGAAATGCCACTCTGAAGCAGTCTATCAATCCTGCAGTTTTGAATGGGAAGTCAATGGACCTGTTTCTATTATTGAGTTGTTTTAGATCAATATGGCTGTTTACAATGTGTAGAATAATGATCTACGTATGTTATGGTTCAATACTAAATACTCAGAAAGGATTGAAAAAAAAGACTGAAGACTTTGGGAAACCTGCTAAAACTGTGTATTTTAAGTATAGCCCAATCACTTAATTCTTGTGCAGAGGTTAATTGGTGGATTTGAGAATGTGATAATGTCATACTCACAGTTGGGGGGCAAGTACCAGATTTTTCTTTTGGTTACATAGCTGAGTTGGTAGAGTGTAGAGTGATCTGAAGGCTGACGGTTCGAATCCCGCTCTTGACATACACATCATTGGTTGAACGCTCAGGTACAGTGACACACAGGTTGGTGGTGTGATTCCAGCTCACACAGATGAATGCTGTTGTTGTGTTCTTGGGCAAGACACTTAACCCACCTCGCTCTTCGTGTCTGCGTACACTGGTGTGTGAATGGGTGAGTGGTTTCTTGTTGTAAAGTGCTTTGAGTGCCTTTAAGGTGGAAAATTGCTATATAACAACTTGACCATTTACTTTACTGTTGAATGTTGATCCTGATGATTTCTATAAGTGACAAGACCCAAGACTTCACTATAGTACAAACAAAAAACTGCATTTTAGCAATATTCCTTTTACTATCCCCCATGTGTGCCTATAGAATGTTGTGATGTCATCTAAAACGCAGCAATTTGGATGGTGGAGTTGCAGTTTCTTTTCTCTGTGAATACAAAAGAATCACATTTTTCCTGTAATGTAAGTATCATCATTATCATAAAGACTCAACCCAAACAGCTTTTAGCCCAGAACACAACTCTAACCTTTGCACAGCAATCAAAAGCACATTTGAGAAGATGCTGCTATTATAATGAATGTAAAGGTTTCCTCTATGGTGGTCGATGGACAGTAGCTAGTTTAAGCCCTACAGTGAGAGGACTTAAGGAAGGCCCTGATGAGCTGAGAGGGACAGCACACACACAGTCATTTATAACTGCAGCGTGGTAATAATAAGGAATAGGAGGTGTCATGGCGCACTCGGAGCTGCTGTTTTTATTGGTCCGATGGGAGGTCTGCTTCCCTGTGCTTTGGCTGTCGTCGTAATGAAAGTTACAGCACGTTCTGGGCCAGGCAAAGGTTGGGCCCGCCTAATGAAAACAGATGAAGCAGAGATAAAGTGTTTGCCGACATTAAGGGACTCATTTATCACCGTTAGCCCCCGAGCTACAGAACACCTTGGTCCGGAGCGCTCCTTTAGCCAGCCCTGCCTCCCAGCGCTACCTCGTGCTCCTCCTCTCTCTCTCCACTGACTGTCAGGGGGTATTGTGATGGGCTATTGTTTACATCTAAGCACTGTCACTCACTACTGTGGTGTTATTTAGTCCACAAGGAGGTTGGAGTCGTTTGTCAAGTTGATCTAAGTTGGATGTAGTGTTACCTGCATTAGTGGTAAAGGTTAAAGTAGACCCATACAAGGCCTAGGAGCCAGTGATATCATTTTAATAATGAACAGCATCAGCTAATGTAGTCATCTCTTTTTTAAATGTCAAGATATATCTCAAATAGGCCTACATAGCCCATACAAATAATTTCTTGTGATAGAATTATCAGTATTATAAGTATATTCCCCAAAACAGAGGAATGAAAAGCATCAGATTGAGGTTCATATACTAGCTCTGCCTTGTGTGTGGAGCATGTTGTCTCCATAGGTGTCTCTCCCTTCGGTGCTCTGGTCATCAATCTAAAACATACATATGAGGCTAAGTCCCCGGTTCGGTGCTCTTAGATCCCCATCAAAAGCCCAACTCATGACACGAAGAAGGGCCCAGAACATTTGACCTCTGCTCACAGGTATCTGCAGGAGCAGCTTCAGAAGCATATGTAGATCAATTTTACAAATAGCCGGTGGAAGTGGCACTTGATAAGGCTATAAGAAGGTCAGAATGATTGTGAACAACTGATTTTCTTGAAGGTTCTTGACTAATTTACATCTGGAGCCGGATCACGGGGGCAGCCGGGATGTCCGCACTTCCCTTTCCACTTACACTTCCCACAGCTCCTCTGGGGTATTTCAAGACATTCCCAAGTCAGCTGAGAGACCACTAATGTGTCTAGGTCTTTCCACTCAAAAAATGCCTGAGCTACCTCAGCCACCTCTTCTTGACATAGAGGAGCAGCAGCTCTACTCCGAAGTCATCTCTTTGAGTGACTTTTCATATTCTTGATTCCACTAGATGGGTGGCAGAGGCCTATATTTTGTATTATCATTTTATACAAATTTTTCATCAGATATATTTTTCTAACAACACCACCTCCTCTGTTTGAGCATTTTAAAGTAACACCCACCTGACATTTTTCATCAGTTCTGAACATGTTTCTCTTTCTTCCCCTCTGCCGTTGGACTCATGAACACTCATATAACACCTGTCACTTTCTAACACCTGTCACTCCATAACACCTGTCACTTTATAAAACCAGTTAGTCACTTCAAACAAGTGTAAAGAACCTATTTTTCTTGTTCTACCCATACTGTATATTTTGTGTTGGGTTTTTGTTTTGTTTTTTACCTTATTTTAGTGCATGCCCTTTTTTTAATCATAGTTTATATAATTTGTTGTAGTTTTGTCTTGCACCATAAGGAAGCACGTTCCTGGTTTGTGAATTTTGTTCGCTGACAATGGCAATAAAACAAGGATTGTGATTTTGACCTGGGACCGCGCCCTCGCTGTTGACCTGCCCACCCGCCCCTCCTCGCCTCTCTCTCATCTACATGCTCATCTGTCCTGTATTAATGAATGTTTGGGGCTGTGTTTAAAGCTGCTTAATTAAGTTGAGAGCAGCGCTGGGGGCAGTGTGGACGCTCCTGACCTCTCCACCGGGGGAAATGTTGATTAGGAAGTGAGCCGACATACAGCCACTGCAGGGGATGTCTATCGATCTGAAGACACCAAACTCATTTGGATTTACAGATGGGATCATCACCGGACTCAAGGATTTTGGTGTAATATCATAATGGGATTTCTTTGGGAGATGTGAATGGTTTTCGGAAAGTTACTGAGACAGTGTAGCATTGTAGCAGCAGGGTACTGTTCGCTGGGTAGTGTATCCAGAATGCATACTAAAGTGAAATGTGATTACTTCAGAAAAAAAGCAATAACTTCAGGCCAACTTTTTTGCCAATATATACATTTACCTTCCAATTTTTTATGTTCTTTTCTTTTAACTAAAATATAAATACAATATATGATGTGAATGCCCTTATGTTTATATATTATTAATCATATGGTAACAGCTTCATATTAATATAGATGGATTGAATCTTTAAAGCAGCTGCTCCTAAGTTTATTAGATTTTTTGTTACCAGTAGATCACAGATATGAAACCTGTTCCTCCCTCCCCTCACCTGGCATTTGTTCAGGCTCACCTGTGCTCTCTGGTCTTCTTCTGTCAGGCCAACGCTGGCACAATATCAGACAACAGAAACGTAGATAGCATCTAGTAGTGTTATATGAGAATGCAACATGGCCAGGTTAGCCAGTCTAATTATGGATGGTAGCTTTAACTTATTGACTTATTTAACAAGGAAAGTCCCATTGAGATTCAGAGTCTCATTTTCAGGGAAGTGGCTCCAGAGAGAACCCTACTGACCATCTGTTTAGTGGTAGAGGAAACTGAAGCATCTGGGGGAAACCTACAAGACACAGAGAGAACATGCAAACTCCATAGAAAGGGGGTCAAACCCAGGACCCAGGACAACAAGTAGCATCTCCATATCGTGTTTAATCTGTAAACATGTTGTCTAGTTAGTTAAAACATCTTATACATGAATATCTAGGTGCTTGTTGCTAAAGTGACCTTTCCTAACAAATCCAGGATGAAGCTGTTATTCCCTGACAAACAGCAGAGCACTCTCCTGGGCGCAGTCCTCTGTAGGCTTCTGTACGTCTCTATTGTCCATAAGAAGCCCATCTGAGCTGAAATTGTCAACTTAGTGGGGAATTTCAGTGATAAGACCAAAACATTTTCCCTGTAGTTTTCCCTCATCCCAGTAATAGCCCTTCACCCGGGTGCGCTCAGTCTGCTGGGGCGACCTCCTGGCTGGCCCTCACCCGTGCTGGCTGCTGTGGATCGATAGCGTGTTAGCTTTTTGTTTGTAGGTCCAGGCTGCGCGGCTTTATTACAGCATTCTTGGGGGAGTGGTGCGGGCCGATGTGAGAGAGGAGAACCTTCTTGTTTGCCAAAAGTGTAATCCCGCCGTGACCCCCCTGACCCTGCCCTGAGAGAAAAGCTGCTTAGACACCAGAGCGCGTCTATGGAGCGGCTCTCTCTCCACCTCACATGCTCCTCTCTGGCTACAATCACCCCATCAAAGCCCCACTGCAGTTCAGTCAGATTGGCCACGGATTGAAACAATATCTGCTAATCTGGTGTTACTTTAAGTCAAAGATGTAGTACATAACATCAAATGATACAAATAGCACTGTAGATTTACGGCGCATTATATTACAATTAGACATGATCCAGACACTACACAGAGTGGCTGCAACGTGATATTGATGCTTTGCAGTGGCATCGCACTGGGCGTGTTCTACATGTATCTCTATGGTGGAACGTTCAGCAGTTACCATGGAGAGACAAGGCACACAAAGGTTGTAAGAAAAAAAAAAATGACAAAATTGATTTAAACAGCACATTTTCAGGAGCCTGTGATCAATACGAGTGTTCATGGTCCTGTTTAGGAACTGTTGGAAAATGTTAGCTAGCTTGTAACAAATTTTATGTGTGAGAGACTTGTTAAAGAGCACAAATCAGCTCACCTTCAGACAGAGCAGAGCCTTTAGTTAGCATGACACCATTGCTAAACTGCAAGGTAAACTAATTATTGATCAAAATATATAAAATCTGTTCAAATGCCGTGATACTGGCTGCACGTGCTGGAGTTTTGATGGTGTTTTTGCCATTTCTGTCGGTAATTCTAGGACAGGCAACACAATTTCCATGGAGACAAGCAGGTTGTGAACCAACTATGAGAAAAGTTACTTGGCATATGTTTGTAGTTTTTAATACTCCAACAGACTTGTGCCTCCCAGACAGTATCATTTCCCTATTGACCTTATTCAGCCTTGCCTATTTTTGCTGTAAATGAAACTAAACTGCACTTTCTTTGCGATGGCACTTCCTGTTAAGCGGGAATCCTATTCATTTCAATCGAGAAACTGGGAAACGTTTTGCAGCTAAAATATGATATAAAGTAGGTTAATTTGTGTAAAATGTTCAGTGTTCATGTGCACCGATTCTCCAGGCTCTATAGACTGAATAGAACTTATTTGCTGTCAAGACGAGCAGTCCCAAGCCAAATATTACAACCCAAATGACGATGGTAGCGCCCACCGCAACGTCCGGATCAAGGTGAATACCAGCTCCACTGCTGCACTGGTTCTTGTTACTTTACAAAGCTCCAGACTCAGTGCAGACAGACCCCTCTCTTTATGGGACAACAGAAAATACGCACAGCAGGAGGAGAGAATTAAAGGAACAAAATCACCACTGCTATCGATCTGGCTCCTGCGGTCAGGGCCAGGCTGAGCAGAGGAATGCTCCACTGAGGCCATGCCCATTCACAAATACTTTCTACAATTTTCAACAATTAAGCTCCTAAAACTACTTTGTGGAGGAGGGAGAGGAACTTTGTCAGACTGCAGTTGGTGGGGTTTTGTATGAAGTAGTTTTCAAGTTCATTTTTTCTTGGTCTACTGCGCTAATATTTTGCAGTAACAGTACACCTACATGAGTAAAACTTTGACTACTCCTCCTACATATAGACAGCAAGTGTTTTCGATCTGGTATGTGTGGGACAAGACTTATTTATTCAAAGGCAAACAACTTTTTCCTACTCGTATGTGTATTTAACTTAAGTCAAGTCACAGTTCATGGATATGGCGTTAACACTAAAAAGTAAACAGATTGTTCTGTTGATTTGAAAGTATGGCAGGCGATGCTAGCATAGGGTGACCAGATTTTCAAAATTCCAAACTGGGACACACCCGGGTTCACATGGTCGGTATGAATTAAATTGTGAAAAGAGCACATAACATTGTCCATTCTCGATTCACTTGTGGGTCAGACAGAGGGGCTTCTGTCTGTGCACTTGTTTGGTCTTATGGACATTTTCAAGCATTGTTTTCTGTGTTTTAGCAAAACAAATGACAATATATTCCCCTCTTTACTGTTGGTGGGAATCAGATTGGTCAAAAATAGGGACCTGGGACATTTTTTATAAAACTGGGACAAATCAATTGTTTTGGATAAAATTGCTGGGACAGGGGACACAGCTGGGCTTAAAATTGGGACCATCCCATGTAAATAGGGACATCTGGTCGTCCTATGCTAGGATCACATTAGCATGTAATGTGCAGCTATGGTTAGCATTCTTGGCTATTTATACACATTTGGGCCAGTGGACCACAAACCATCCGTTAGTTGACATTACATTGAATGCAGGCTGTATCTATAAGTAAATAAAATAATTACAATTCAAAAGTTTTTTCCTTTGCCTACATGTCGACTCAAGACTCAGGAAGTAAGCTGTGTAACACTAGTAATGGGGGTTAGTTGTTATAGTGTTATAGTGTTACTTAAAATTAGAAGGTGCGTGGGTGCAAGAGAAATAAGGAGGACATTTTATTATCTTTCAAAGATATCTCGAACAGCCCGTTCAATAGGTTATATATGTATGTGACCTTATCACAACCATTTTATCATTGTGCCTCCCCAAAATAGTTCCATCCAAATAGCCTATTAAATTCATAAAAAGACCCCTCCATACACTTGTGCTGCTTTTTCCACCATGGCCCTGAAGAGACGTTGTATTGCAGTGTGTGACAGTGTGTGACAGTGGACATGCACTAAGGTCATGCTGAGCACTGAGGACTGAAGCAGTTCCCTGCTATATTATTTGCTGTACTCGCAGGCACAGCATGTAAACGTGGTAACATTGCCATGGCAACCACAACAAATCAAACCTGAGCCGCATAAAAATAAAGTCCACAGCCCACCCCACTGCCCTATATCCTCCTCCCTCCTGCATTCTCTCTCTGCAGGGGGTGTCCCAGAGTCCAGTGGAGGATTACCCAGAAGCCTCGGGGGCGGGCACATCCAGACTTGGGGCAGCCTGTAGCAGCGGGGGGCGCGGATCAAACCCCTAGATTGGACATTTTGACTGTACGATATATATAAAGCTTTGAAATGCATGCACTTTTGATAGCTCCTTTGTTACCATGGTGCTCCATAAAGTCAGAGCCATAGGTTAGACTGTTTCCAGGGGGAACACTTAATTTCTGTCATGTCCTCTGTCATATGCATTTACATATGGAAAATGAAACCGTATTCAAATGCAGTCTCACTGTTTTTGTGACTTCGGTTCAAATGAAAGATGAATATAACTTCAATATCACTGCTGAATAGGGGAAAATGTAACATACAACGTAGAACTACATCACCAAAGTGGGGACCCCCACCAAGGCATCCACACAAGATGGAAATGATGGAAATGCATTCTTCAGTGCTATTATGAATCCAATGTTGTATTCATGCTGTGTTGCTTAAATAGTAATTATCATACTATAACACATACATTTGCACAAAATAACAGTACAGACTTATTATGGATCTGTTACTTTTACACCAAACGTTACAGAAGAACTTTTCAGAACTTTTCATCTCATCACCAACCAAAAGAGTGACACTTATCAAATCAAAATGTACTGTAGAGCACATTTAAAACAGCAAAGGCTTACCAAAGAGCTGAACAACAGTACAAGCAGCATTGAGAATAAAACATAGCCTATGGTTAGTGTGGAAGAGGGCTTTCCTGTCTCCAGAGTTCACTTCTCTCAACCTGGATCTATACTTATACACTGTAAGAAAAATTTGCATTAATATATGGTAAAGAGCAGGGAGCGAAATGTGCCTGTACAAAAGCCGTAGATTGACTGTAAGCAGTGGATGAAAGACCTGCTTCTTACTGTAGACACGTGCACAGTGCCTTATCATTCATATGTTTTATTTTCATGACTCACTGCTGTTGGTGATTTTATGGCTTCTTTACACTATTTGCTTTTCAAAATAAAACTCCTTTATACTTAGTAGCTTAGAAACAATGACTTTTATTAAAAATGCAAATGCATGCAACAGTTATACAATTAATTTCTCCACCATTAACTACTAACTGAACTAATCACTCCAAATTCAACACAGTGCAAAAGAGAAATGAACAAATGGAGAGCCTCTGGATGCAAACAACAAGCACAAACATCAATCCAGTTGTTCATATTTAAAAAAAATATGACCAAAAACACAGTCAAATGTTGTTCATTTCAAATATTTACCTTATAAACTCCAGGCTCCTCCTGCCTCTCCCACATGTGCTAATATGAAGCAGCAGCAAACACTAGTTATAAATGTGTCATCTCCATTGTTTGTTTCTCAGTTAACAATCTGAAGCAGAATATAATACAAATACCCCCTTCATCCTTTGTTTTAAAGTGTGACTTACCAGTAAGTCTCAGGGTGTAGTGGACGAGGGAGTAAAGTTCATCTGACCACTACACTTCAGAAGCATCTGCAAATCAACAACACATACGACAGCAGCTTTGCACCAAACCAGCACTAACACAATGTGCAGGTGTTTCTCTGAGAAAACATGTCTGACTTATGATATTGCTGCCAACAGAGTGTTGGCAAAGGCAGGTTATTAGCTATAGTTTTACCAGTCTATTATTAATATTGTTACAAACTCACCCCGATCACGCTGCATATTGTCTAAAAAGAAAACAATTGCCGCTAAAGTAAAGGATTACACTTACCTTTTCACAAATGGAGAGACAAACCAGAGCCTTGAGTACATTTGATGAGTGAGAGACCTTCCTTGTTTTCCTCAACAGTGATGAACCAGAGCTGAACTAAACTCCTCTGTCAGGAGACAAAAAAACATGACCAAACACATGGGCTCCAGGAGAATAAATGTTGTACTATACCACAAATTAAAATGTATGAGTCCTGCCTAGACTTTTGGGGTATTGCCTTGTGTAATGTACAGTAATCTACAGTTAAAACAGATAAGTACTGTTGAAAATGTGTGTATCATTACAGAAATGTTTTAACATGTTTTAAGATGACATTAGAAGTATCTGGCTGGTATGACAGTAATCGGTTTAGACCAGTTACTGTTATTACCACAGTAATTGAAACAGTTGATGATATCTTTTTATGTACAATCTAAGTAATATTACATCTAATTTTGCCCTGAAAATCCTCATCACACTCACAAACTCTTCATTCCTAACACATGCTTTCTTTTTTTTACATTCAGAAAACAGTGATGATTTCAGTGATGCTCGACTCAGGGGGAGCATTCGTTGGATAGAGCTTAGCGCTATAGCCCAAGGTCAGGCCCAAACTAATCAGGCTCCTCATTTCCCCGGACGGAGTAATGAAGTAGAACGCTGACCTGCCGCTGACCCTGAGAATCTGTAGCAAAGAGGAGCAGCCCCTACACCAATTAGATCAAATGCAAATATTAATACACAATTGCTATAAATGAATAAACACAGAAAGAGGAAAGGTGGCTTTAAGACAGGTTTTCATTTTTTTCTGATTATTAGTTGATTTGGTGGGTTAGTATCTGTGATAAATAGTCCTGTGTTCTTCTGGCCCTCGGGAACTTGGGGAAAAAAAAAAATTTCTGAGCTCAAATGTTGTCAAAAACAACTCAACATGCGTGAATATACACTGTCTGATGTCCACACTTGACAAAAATCTGCTAATTTGTCAATTTATATTAAACATTTAAACTCACTGACTAAATATTACTACACTTAGGGGTTTACCAGATTTCTCCAAGACACTACAGTTTAATTACTCTAATTTCCAGACTATAATATAGACACTTTTTCTCATAGATTGGCCGGGGGTGCAACTTATACTCAGATGTGATTTATATGCGAAATATATGTTGTTGTTTCTTTCATTATTATGCATTTTTTGGCTGGTGCGATGTATACTCCGGAAAATACTGTAGTTACCAATGCAACTAGCGAACACTGGCTAAAGTAAACACCCTAAATATATCTAAATACTAAATATCCATTACAAATAATGTTTAGTTTTGACAAGGATGACAGCAATAAATCTTATCACAGCTGCTGCCCATGTCCAACCAGGAAGTAAAATTTTTAAATGGGGAGATTTTTAGTAAAATCTTAAAAATAATTGTGTATAAAGAGGGGTATTTTACTTCTATGGTGTATTAACTCTTAACACATAATATATTTAGGTCAAAAACAATGTATTAACACGTTTTATAAGTTTTACTTTTGATTTTGTCGCTCTGAGTCTCCCGTCGCTTTGCTCCCCGCATTAAGTCACTCCCCCTTCAGAGCAATAGCACAATAACACAATCAGTGTGCGTCCCGCTTGTGAAGCTACTGCACATCGCATCAGGTTGCTGTAAACAGTTTTGCATCATGTTTTGTATATTTAAGGGGAATTATCGTGTGGGATCATGGATGACGTGGGCTTGTAGGTGGAGCAGTGCACAGAATCTCACAGCAGGGTTCGAATAGTGCCTAGGAGAGATCGCTAAAATACTCAAACATGCATGGATGGTATCTGAAACCTCTTTTGCATAATACCCCCTCTTTCATATGTTTTGGTGAAATGAGTAGTCTTTAAAAGTATAGGAAAGATGCACATGCCGTTAAGCTTTATGCACAGGGGATAATGGGCTCTACCGCTAAGTCCGTATTCTTCCCATGATTTGTACAGTCTTGATTACAACCTGGTTAGCTCTCCTAATTATCTTGTGCACTTGAGCTTTTAATGATTTTCATGATTCAATTATCCCTAACTGAATTCCAGTCCTCAATCAATTAAAGGCAAAGGCGCGCGCTCATCCATCTTTCGGCACAGACACTGGGAATCCCTCCATTCTTTCTCATTTCAGAGAGAGAGAGTGAGAGAGACAGCCAGGGTCAGACAAATGAACAAGGGAAGCATCCATCCGCGTCTACTTGGTATTTTCACTTTTTCAACTTGGGGCATGCTGGAAGAGGGTGTTTATCGTTCAACAATAAAAGAAAAAAACAAAACAGCTCGGTGTGTATCGACTCATGACTTTAGCAGATATTTGTTTCATTGATGCATCATTCACACGCACATTCATACACCAGTGTACGCAGATACTGGGGGCAAGGGGGGGTAAATTGTCTTGCTCAATGACACAAAGACAGCATTCATTTGTGGGAGCTGGAATCGCACCGCCAACCTGTGGGTCAGAGAGCTACTGTCGCCCCGTAAACTGAAACTAGTTCATTTTAACTGGTTTGCAGTGCACATTCTTATACATTCAGAACATCCTAATTATTCACCATGATGAGTTTATAAGTTGCTTTTACAAATCTTAGAAATCAGGATGATGTGCTGTGATGGTAAAGCTAATGACAACTAGTATGCATGTGCACTTCCTGACTATTGGACAATAAAATGAATTACAGACAGCAAACAGTGGATTTTTGAGCTGCTTATGCACTATATCTGTACTGGGGCAAGACAAATTTAGATCAAATACATGGGGAAAACTGGGTACAGGATGTTGAAGTCAGAAACACTAGATAGATGTTTTATTAGAGATGGAACTACACTGAACAATGGGCTCATTTGGCTGAGTCTCCACCTGACCACTGGACTCACTAACATAATAGCTGCCCAAGGGTTATACATATGGTAATAACTTCCAACTCCATATGTCTTTCATGGCTTTACAAATCAAAATCTCACTTTAGATGGAAAGGTCATGACCCTCCAGTCTGTAACTCTGTCTCCATGATGTCATCGCTCTGCCTGAAACACTTATATATCTTCCATGCTTTTAAATCCAAATGTTGTATTGCTCAAAAATACATTGAAAAACATAAATCCGTTCATCAGAAAATTACATAAACCTACATGAAGCATCTTTAAAGCAGACCTATTATCAAAATCGACTTTTTAGAGCTTTTAAACCTGCTACAATTGTTTCCCCTCACCGTTTACTCACCCGAAGTTGCATTAGGAGTGATTCATGCATGTTTGAGCAATCTGTTCAAGATGCCATATTGCATATCAACCCCAGTTTTCACCCCCACCAGCGTCCGCCCACTGCTCTGTACTTACTTCGTTCTTCGGCAGCGCTGCGTAGTCATTTCGGTACAAATGACTGCTGCTCGCTAGCGTGATCTGCAGCTATCCATCAGAGGCGCCGACTCTCTGTTGTGATGACATTTACGGCGACGTCAGCTCCTTTTGGGCAGTCTGTGGGCTTGTTTCTTTTATCAAGTCGTTTCAGATGAATATTGTGATTTAAAATGAGCAAATCCACGGGTGTCACAAATTTGAACTATTTAGCAGACACAAGCACAATAGGTCTTCTTTAAAGCGTGGTGTTGCTTGTTGTTGTTACCCCCCATCCATCCCATTTTCTTTCGCTTATCCAGGACTGGTTCGCTAGGGCAGCAGGGACTCCCAGACTTCCCTCACCCCAGACACCCCACTAAACTTATAGTTGTTTAAAATAAAAATATATGTACCACGCATAATTTAATATAATTCAATATAATTCAATAGTAACCTAAACATAAATGCTAAATAAACAATATTATGCAGTCCTATATGTATTTGCTATTTATTTCATTGTATGTATAAGAACTGATTAAGAAATACTATTGAGTTCAACAGTTCTGAAGGCAGCACCAATCATTTTTTTTCCCTCTTATGTTCCAGGCCCTATGTGCTGTGAATATCCAGCTCAAGGTAAACATTTTCACAGCTTTATAAACAGGATCTTGGAGATGACTGTACCTGTGCACCACGCACGTCACCACCGCGCTCATCAATAAATGAGTCGCGCTGCAAGTGAAGAAATCCAGCACCTTTTATGTGTAGCCTTTGTCCAGCACCTGTCGTGATGCTGACGCTTTGTTAAGTGACAGCAGCCCAGCGTCGGTGAGAACACGCCTCACACACATACAAATACATTATACTGTAGACAATGTGGTGACAGAGGCATCGTTAGTTTGCCCCAGCCAGACAGTAGCTGGTTCAAATGTTATTAAAGTACAAACTGTTGTTGTGTACTTAGCCAAGACTTCAACCCAGCGAAACACACCAGTTGTAATATGTGTGCAGTAACTACTTTAATAGCTTATAGTGATGACAAGTAAGAGCCACAACTTCAGGGATGCCAGATTTTCAGTCATTACTGGGTCTATTAACAAGAAACAGGCAAAAAAAAAAAAAAAAAAATCACCTTTTTTATGATGTGAAAGCGGTGTAAAAAACAACAACGAAAAAACACAATCTATGACTTCCAAAATTTGCAAGCAACATCCCAACTCTGCCCAAAACAAAAACCAAGCTGAAGTGCTGAAGAACATTCGTATAAACGCAGCCTTGATATTTTTCATTGAAGATGAGTTATAAAAATGAGCAATAAATGGGGTTATATTTGTTTAAAAGCAGAAATCCATCCAAACAAAAAAAATAACCAACATCTCTCAAATATGGCCTTTGACTTTCAGAGCAAATTTAAATGGCGCATATCCAAAAGGCAGAATACAAAATTTCAAGGACTTGTAATGGTTGATTTTTGACAGCAAGGCAAAGGCACGCACGATGAATAGCAGTCGAATTAGCAGCTCAAAAATGGTTGCCAAGGTGCCAAGATAGTCATTTAACCCTCACTGGTGCAGAAAGGCTGAGGGCCGATCTTTCTGTCCTCATTATCTGTACCATCTCATCCTCCCAACATCAATATGGCTCCTGTGAAAAGCACCAGGTTTCTTTTAAATGTGAATAAACTACACACCATATCCGCAAGATGATGATGGACGTTTCATAGTTTGCATTAGAAGATTGTATTAAAGCAGACCTGTTATGCTAAATCAACTTCTCAGAGCTTTTAACCATATTATAGTTGTTTCTCCTTCTCATTTACCCTCTTGAAGTTCTATTAGGAGTGATTTGAGCATGTTTGTGAAGTCTGTAATTGCTTATTTTCAAGACGCAATACTGCCGATCAACCACCACCACACACCCCCCCCCCCCCCCACTGCTTCATGCTCCAATTTTATTTTCATAGATTATAACTATATAACAGGCTCAAGCACAATATATCTTCTTTAAGACATAACTGTATTTGCATTTTAGCTAGATATATATACACCTCTTTACTGTTGGCGGGGATCAGATTGGTCAAAAATAGGGACACCTGGGACATTTCTTGTATAAAGGTGGTACAAATCACTGGTTTTGGATCAATCTGCTGGGACAGGACACACAGGACTCAAAACTGGGACTGTCCTGGGTAAATATGGACTTCTGGTTCTGGTCACCTTAATTTAGCCCTAATGTTAAACTAATGGACATTTTAAGATGCTAAATAGTAAACATAGCATTCATTCAAAAGTATTCTGACACTGTAATGTTGATAAATGTTACCTGTAGTCACCCAGCAGCTGCTTTTTGCGTACTTCGTTTTAGCTAATGTATGTGTGGCCGTGTTGCACTATTGCGTGGCAGATTTCCAGGGTAACTTTTGTTTTTTACTTTCCTTTCCGGCTAATTAACACAAAATTTATCATAATGCATTTGAATTATTGTTATACTTTATGTTATTTATTTTTTGTAGTATGCTTCTTCATGTGTTTCTTCATCTTTGCAAATGTGGTGGCCATCGTTACTATTTGGATTTCTCATATATTTAGCTAAAAATATTTTAAATAGGACCATTAAGTAAACACAGTAAAGACAATGAATGCTTTAGCAAAAAATCTAATGCTCAATGCTAATCATCCGTCTTACAACATTCAGTGCTAAACGTGTTAGCTAGCAGGACAGGCATATTAGCTAACAGCGCCTTAAGGCAGTCGAGGTGGCCATGCTTCCTTTGTGAGTCCTTGCATTTTGGGGGTGTCAGTGTGCGTGCATTCTCTGGCACAATTTCCAATAGCGCTCCCCCTCTAGAAGCCAGAGACAGGCTATCACAACAATTACCCTGACAGCTCTTTTCTAAAGTGCTCTTGATTTATTTGATTTAGCCAAGATTAATGGGCCTCCCTTGTAGCAGCCCTGGCTATGTGCTGCACAGGCCACTGCTCACACAAGTACAGGTGTGTATGCTACGCTAACATGTGTAATGATATTGTAGGAGATGTATGCAGAGGGCCAAACATGAACCTACACACTCACAAATCACTCTGTGCTCTACACAGTATTCCAGGACACAGATTTATATGGCAATACATTAGAGCCTGGATGATAACTCCAGACAGGCACTTAAGGAGAGCTGTACCTGGGCAAGTTCAAGACCGCACTTATTGACCCAGAAACACTGTTCAGCACTGAAACTTTTATCTGCAAGCACTTTGGAATAACTTTCAAAGCTAAATTATAGCAATTGGAGATTGATGTGAAGTTATTTCTTTGCTACACAGTTAGCTAGTTTACGGTATGAAATGTGCAGAGAAAAGTAGCCTGACTCTGTGGTTCCCAACCTTTTTTGTCTTGAGTGCTCCCTTGAGCGTTGTCTCACACTTTGAGCCGCCCCTATTAACAGAACCAAAGTTTCTTTTGGTCCCTGTACCCCTGGTTAGAAAACACTTGCGTATCTTACCGATGTAGGCTAGAGTCTAAACAGATCGCCAGAGGTCGTCCAAGATTCATAGAACCATAGTTACATCTCAACTCTATATTTATGTTGCTTTTGGATATTGTTAATTTTGCATCTAAAATAACATTTAATGGTGAGGATGCAAAATGTCCCATACACATTCTCTGTTGCTAAAGCATGACTCTGCTGCTGGGGACACCTGGCCTCAGTTTGTGCCAGGAAGCTGTGCATGTGGTGAGCCGACAGTTGCCAGAGCAGCGTTCCGGTGCTCCAGTGTGGTTGGACTGATGCCTGCCCATCTGCCCAGGCTGACAGCTCTCTCTCCCACTACATGTGTCCAGGAGGCAGGATGTGCTATCATGTCCCTGGCACTCCTCCCTAACATGTCACGCTGGTGTGGCAGAGCCCGGGGCCCCGGCCTGTGGTGTGACCACTGCCCTGGACCAGGGCGGGAGCCAGCCACACGCACCCAACACCAACTGCTGACCAACTACCATGGAGAGAGCATCTTGTCAGGATGGAGCGAGCGTGTTCGGTCAGCGTAGAGGTGGAGGAGGCATAATGGTCATTAACAGCCACCCTCTTGGCAGAATACAGAATCTGTGTTGAGAAGCGCATTACTGGCACTAGCGTGAGTCACTGTGCATTACCTTAATATAAACCAGCCTTTTCTATTTATAATCCTGAAGCATAATGGGCAAAGGACTAAACTAGTAACAAACAGCAACTTTAGGCAGTCATTCATTACATTTCAAAATTAGTGATTTGACTATTCAGTCGCTCCTGATACCAATGTTGTTAATCGTTAATCCACCACTGCTTTAGTTCTCGGAAATAAAAGCAGGCAATAGGATATCCCTTTCCAAAAGGAGGTTAGAGAAGCATGTCAGGACCCTGGGCTGTAGCAGTCCCATCCCATTAAAGCACAAAAATGAACATAATAAATTAGGACTTGGCACCCCAGCCCGTACAGGCTTGACAATGGGAACAGAAGACGGATAACATGCAGAGCATATTTGGTGTGGCCTGGTGCAGATGGTCCTGGAGGTGCGGGAGGGCCTGGCTGGCTCTGAGGCCCCTCAGGGCACTCACTATGAGTGGTCATTAACACGGGAGCAGCCCATGCCAGCCAGAGACTGGCCGGGCGAGCAGTAGTTAACAGCCACCATGCAGTTAAACAGGGCACTAAACAGGGCCTGCATTCTTGTTCAGGTGCCAAGGCAGTAAAGTACACATCACGAACATCTACAGATACAAGCAGGCCTTATGTTTACACGCAGGAAGAAAATATTCAACTACACTTAACGTTGATTTGAGTTTTATAGTGCATACTTTGTTTAGTTATTTCAATTTCTTGATGTAACATACCTTGATAGTCCAATGACAGGCCAGACAATAGTACAGATAAACAGAAGTCTGTGCATTTAGAGCAACTGTAATTTTACATTTAGGGCCTCAGTTATCAATCCATGCACTAAAATGTGAGTATAAACTGAAACACAGCTTGTGCAATTTGTGGGAGTGTTGTGATTTACCATTGGGAAGTGGGAGTATCATTTCTGCTGCAAAACATAGTATTCAGCCAGGGCAAAACTTATCATGTCTCTGTTCCTATGAGCTTTTGAATGGTGAAATATTATGGCAAATTAATGTTTGCCCTTACTTCAGGGCATTTTCGCAAAGTATTTGGATTAAGGCACATCTGATGGGGACCTATAAAACTTTTAACAGCAAGTTTATCAAATGCCATATTGGTGCGCATCTATCCTGTGCAAAAAGTTTACACCTGTCTCTCCAACGTGCTGTTATCACACAGTTTTAGCTCTCGTAGTTCTGATAAATCTGTCAGCACTGCTGAACAGCTTCATTTGGCTCAAACTCTGAGGTGGAGGAAATGCAAAAAAATGCCACATTTTGCATGTTCATTGACTCATGAGCAAAAGTGAGCCAGGTTTTTGCTCAATTAGCAAAAGAGCAAATGCTTAAAACATGAGTCCCTTAGGGTAATGTTTTGATTATTTATGGTTCTTCTGGCAAAAATGAGAAAAAGTTGTGTATTGTTTATGTTGATGTTCCAATATAGGTGCAATAAAACCACATACAGAGAGCAAATTACTTTTAATGAATTCATTAATTAGGAAAAGAACAACAAGTCTTGGAACAATAGATTTTACATTTTTTCATAAGCTTTAATCAGTCTTTGACTTCATTGTGGGTTGTATACAATCCCTGGTAACAGACAGCAGAAGGTTCCTATAACTTTTAACTACAGCTGTCTCTTGGGGAACATATATCCAAATCGTAAGATGATGGAAACTGACCTGCACCATACTGCTCCAGTGCCAAGAAGGTAACACATCATGGAAGACCTTTGGAAGGAAAAAGACATTGTTCCACAGCCATCAGAGAAAGGTGAATTTCTAGTCCACTGCGCCCCATCGCTCACTTTAGCTGAATCTAAGGTTACGGCCGGCGCTGTCTGGCAGTTATCCATACACGGTGATTCATGGTGTGTGTGTGTGTGTGTGTGTGTGTGTGTGTGTGTGTGTCCGTGCACATGCTAGCCGAACTGTGGACAGGTATGACGGCCCGACCTCTACATGTTACCGTGGAGATGTGCGCGTCGGCCCAGTGTAACCTGTCATAACATGGACTGGCTGGGAGCCCCGGGTCAGAAGAGCGACCAGGCCAATGGGCAGCCAGAAATAAAAGAGAGGGCAATGAGGGGTCAGTCGGTCAGGGAGGGAGAAGGGGCGGGGTGAATGAAGAGACATGCATGACAGGATTAGCAGTGGATGTAAAAATGAAATCACAAAGGGACAAGTATGTCATTACGATTAGATTTGAGATTTATCTTTTGAAGTGCTTATGGCAAGTGTTCATGTTTAGCTAATAATTTGTTTGGTGGGATAAATGGTAAATATTTATTATATTTTATGTCAGTCAAGTGGCAGTTTGTGAATAAAAGTTGGAGGGAAAAAGTTGTCAAATAATAAATAATGTGCAAATTAGATGGATCTTGGCCCTTATTTACAGTATGGTCGCTAGGTAACAGTTATATGTATGTCACGTCCAGTTCTCATGTCCAACCAGGAAGTCAAATTATAAACTATATTACAAAATGATTGAAATATAATCATGTTAGTGAAAAGGGTTGTCTTTTGATCTGTCATGGGCACTTTAATAATAGGATTTTGCTCAAAGTTCACATTTTAAACGCAGCCCGAAGAACTGTCAAAACGACTGACATCCATGTACGAACTGACAAACTAATGGAAGAATCACATTTCACTTCATGTTTGTACAGGTTTGCAGGTTTTACGCAGAGTAAGACAGGATATTTTATTGTTTGTGCAGGAAATTATGGCAGGTAATTCCATCCATTCAAATTGCAATTTCGATTCAATTGTGATTAATCTTGCAGTCCTAGAACCACACCGAGAAAAGATATTCAATGTGGGGAGGAGGGAGAGATAATGATGTGAGGAGCGAGTGGGTCAATCAAAGAACAGACAGTAGAGATAAAAGAGTAGAGGAAGCAGAGGAGCTAGGTGCCTGTTCGCTGCGCATTACCTCCTCCAGCCTCTGAAGACGGCACAAATTATGCACAAAGGCAGCCAGGAAAGAGATTTTTCTGTCTGCGGCCGACACTTTCAAACCAGAAAAATAAGCCTTACTTCTAACAAAATGGACCACCCAAGCGGCTAAGGCCTGATAATTTTATTTTTTACCTGGAAAGAGACATTCGATTTACCATGATAAAGGGGGCGCGTAATGCTCTTGCCACATACACTAGAAATATGGATGAAAAGTAATTCGGAAGATTTTAATGACACTACACGAGAATTAAAACTGACCTTGCATATAAATTTGACCAAAATGTCCCATCTCTGACCTATACTAACAAGCAAAACACAGCAGCTTTCCATTTTTTCTCCTCTTCTCTCTTACAATATTCAACTGTAAATTTAGCACCAGTACATTATATAAAGTTAGAAGTCAGCAAACAGACTTACTGTAAAGGCAAATAGTCAACAGTGAAATGCCAAATGTCAACTCATGTGTAGTCAATGCAGTTACTTCCCAGAAAAGGTCTAAATAAGAAAGTGACATGACAGTAAGTGTTGGTTTACAGCTGTGTACATTATTTATTCACTCCTTAGCAGTCATACTCATTATAATGGTAAAGGTGATTACCATAGATAGCTTGTCTTGCCCAATGACACAGCAACAATGGCTGTGGGAGATATTGAACTTTAAATAGGTTGGTTAGGACAGACTGAGTAAGCCAACATACCAGGCTGAGTGCTAGTTACAGACGAGACAACTGAGTGAGCCTAAACCTTAAAGCCACAGTATACTTTCTAGCCAAAAAAACACTAAAATAAAAGCATGTTTTTTTTTTCCATTTTGGTTGCCTTTATTGCCCTGAAAAAACACAGAAAAACATCAGTCCTTACTGTGAGCAGGATTGCATCTCCACAAACCTGACTCTTACTTGACTGCACTTGTTTCCATGGAAATATTCTTTTGGCTACGGTTTTCCACAGAAATAAAACGTATCAATCCTCATGGTGAATGTTCCAAGGTATGATTTTTCTCTCTATTTCCATGGAATCAGAGCAGGTGACGTGCCACCTGCAGAAAGTTACATACAGTAGCTTTAACCTAAGCTGTCTAGACTGCAATTGGGATGCCACTATACAACCTATCCAAGTGTACATTTGTATAGTGGAGTGAAATGTAAACCAAATGGAAAAGCATTTTTGCCTTTGTGATACTGACCCCAATCCCCATCATGGCAGTTTGTTTTGAATCCTGCTTTATCTGCTGGTCAGTGTGTCGCTGAGCATTCCGGAGGTGCAGCCTGCAGAGACCCGGGCGCCTGAATTCACTTAGGCAGCCTTGGCCAGCAATTAAAGTCTTGGATTAAGAGTGATTGCATTTTGTGTCCTGAGGAGGCGCTGCTTGCCATCTTGAGAGGTCTCATTAACATGGCTGCTGCGAGCCTTGCCACGGGCCGTTAAAAAATAATGGAGACATTATCAACCTTAATGTCCTGTACCTGGAGTGGGTAAGATTTTATAATCACTATTGTAATGGGCCACAGGCTGCCAGTTGTGCGAAAGGGAAAGGTTGGCTGCAGATAACCTCTTTTTTTGGGAGCGGACTCCGTGTGTGTGTGTTCTTGATCCGTCTCTCCACGTGGGAAGACGTAGCAGCTGGATTTCATTAATTGAGTGCTGGCAGCGTTGTGCTCTGGCGGCAGGGGTGAGTCGCAGTGCTGGGATTGGTCTGCCTCTCTCTCTCCCCGATATCATCTTCCAACCATAACTACAAATAATTATTCACTCAAATCCATTACCGGGGGTCAATCAAGTTCCCCAATCAGTTCTAAAGTCCAATTACTGGCGCCAAGGCCTGATTCGCGCCTTCCTGCACATGAAGGACTGGCCCAGAGGCTGCCCAGTAAATTACACAAGGCAAACAGAAAGCGTGTAGGAGTAGGAGACTACAGACGAGCTTCCTCAGGTGGGTAATAAAGGCGAGGTACACGGCGGTCTCCCTGGGGCGTTCTGACCGTACCAGCTAGCTAGACTGCAATGGGTTAAATAGAATTAGCCCATGCAATGAGACGCGCTGCGAATGCCAAACTGCGGCTCCACAGGCCATGTATTAACATCCATCTCAGCGGCTGATGTAATAAGACAAGTCGCCATAAGGGTCGAGTCATAATAGAGCCTCAGCACAGTGACCCATCGCACATCACAAAAGCTGTATTGTGCTAGTTGTATGTATGCATATTACGCTACTTTCTGATCTGAGTTATAATGTTTCTTGATCAAAAGACATAGTTGGAGTTGTGTTTTGTTTCATTCACATGTTTAAGAAGCAAACCCTGCATATTTAGGCTTCTCTCAAACAGAAAATACAGTGCTTCCCTGTGTTGTTAAACTCCATACATCTTCACTAGAATCATCTGGATCATTTCAGCCCTGGAAAACTACCATCATTTGTTATGAAACCAATACCAATAGAATAAATTGAAGTAGCCCAAGTACTGAAGAGAGGAGGCATGAGACTGGAGTTCTAATGCAGAGGGTTTTTTTTACCATCAGTACAGGACCCAGCACCCAGAGTCATGAACCCTCAAGACATTGTGATAGTGTCTTCCATTCCAGTGTCATGCAGCCCAGTCTGGCTACGCTTCCATTGTAGGGAATATTATGCCTGTGATGACATAGGTCAAGATAACATGGGCTGAGTTGGCAGCAAAAGCCCTCAGTGCAGCACAGAAATGGAATTTCTCAAACATTCATGACATCACAAGGTGGAACGGAGCATCTTGAGCATTGGAGATGTAGACAGACAGAAGGATTACTCGAACATGCGTGAGTGAAAAAAAAAAAACAAAACTTCTGGCATGTTTTTGATGAGGTAAGAACATTCTAGCACGGCTTAAAGCTCACAAGAGTCGATTTTGTGTAATGCGGTGAAGGTTCCACCACCTGCCTGCCTTAAATGACCCATCTTACATGTTTTGAATTACTAGTGTTTTATTGCTATAAAAAACCCTTGAAAAATAAGTATTCTTATTGTGAGCAGGCTCGCCTCTCCACAGATCTGACCTGTAACTTAGTGTGGTGGATAGGTTTTATGCGATACTGCAGGACAATCCAGACACAGCAATAATACCTCCATGAAAAGTTACATAGAGCAAAAAAAAAAAAGAGATTTGTGAGGGGTTTTTTTTTTTTTTTTTTGCTCAAACATACCCAGGTTAGAACTACCAAAATATATTGCTACCTCATCAAAATCAATAGGGGGAAAAAAATAAATAAATGATTCTTTTCCCATGTACATTCCATAATTACCCACACTGTCCTGCACTGCTAGCAAAACAGGGCTAAAGTGATCCCACAGCCTGCACAGAGTGGCTCTCACACACTCATCTGTCACTACATGGAGACGCCAGCTCTGCCAGTGGTGAGGGAGCAGGCAGCCAACAAGGCAACGCGCCGTGTGTGACAGCGGATAGATGTACAAGACCTGGAGGAGGTGAGCACTGGGCAGTCGTGTGTGTTTAAGAGGAGGAGGAGGGAGAGGGGGAGGAGGAGCAGAGCAAACAGAGTGGTAGAGCATGACCACCTGTCACACACACACAGACACACATGCATACACATACACACCCACATACACACCTACATGCACACACACACACGCAAACACATACACACACACAGACACACACATGCACACATATACTCATACACACCCACCTACATGCACACGAACACACACACACCTATACACACACATACACACCCACCTACATGCATACACACACACACACACACACACACACACACACACACACACACACACACACACACACACACACACACACACACACACACACTGGACTGTAGGGGTTCTGGGTGACATTTCCCTCACTGTCAGGATTCCCTCATGCTCTGATCTGAAAAATGTACCTCAGACTAAACCAATGAAGACCAATAGTGAAGAGTATTCTAGATAGAATCTTTGGGGTAACAGTCACTTTTATTAATAGAATAAAAGTTTTATTTTAATTATTTACATTTAAAAAGGTGTTTCTAATTACAAACACTTGTAATCAGAAACACCTTTTGGGCAGAGGAGGCTTTTGAAGTGTGGATGCCTGTCAGACCAATCACAGTGTTCCTTATACCGCGCTAAGCCAACAAATTTAAATAAGACCACTCTTGTCCTAGTCTACATCAGGTCAAAGAACCAGTGCAAATGGGGGGCTACGGGGCATTCAGGGGTGTCTAGTAAATTAGCATCATCACAAAAAAATTGCACCTATAATTAATTATAAAAACGATGTATAACAGAAATAGATAAGCAACATCTCATTAACGCTGAGCATTTTATTTTTAGACACGCTAGGAACTAAGTTATTTGCTCTCTGCAGCACAAATGTACACTGAAGTTATGGTAAATTTAATTTTCTCTTTCATGTAACGAAGCAACATGTGCTCGGTATGTGCTCGGTGGGTGCTCGGTGGGTGCTCGGTGGGTGCTCGATGGGTGCTCAGTGGGTGCTCGGTGGGTTCCCGGTGGGTGCTGTCGTCGCTCATCTAAAAATGAGTAAACGTCCAAACACAAGTCTGATTTTTCCTGCCTGTTTCTTAACCTGTGCGGTGAACGCCTCTCCTAATCTTCGTGGTTACATGCAGCAGGTATCCAAGTGTGTATCGGCTTCTCCAGATCTGTTATTAGGATCTTTGAGATTTGATTCACAACACCTCAACTGAAGTTCCTGGGTTTACTTGTTTGGCAAATCCAGACTGATATCTCTCTGTTTTTTTTTTATACAGATTGATATCAGTCTGGTCCCAGGTCCTCCGTTGCGTCTCAAGCCTGGTCAGACATGATTGTGCGATCAGATCAGTTTTTTCAGTGACACATGAGAAACAAAAGAGCTCACTGGTCACCTATGATCTACAGATAAAGTCAAATTGATCTCACCTCAGATTAACAGAGTTTAGTGCTTTGCTCATTGATTCTGCAGTTGCAATGTTTTCCAGCCTCCTGTGATATATTTTCTTCTTTATTATTTCCGATACAGATGGACCATGTGTGTCTCCGATTGGGTAATCCACCTGTCAATCATGCCCGTTTGAAGATTCAGCTATGACCAGACTCACATCTTGGTAAAGTATTGAAGAAGTGTGTGTTCTGGATCCCAGGCAACGGGTTTACATGTATTTAGAAAAAATAAATTTAAATTGGACTAGGCCACTTATCCTGTTTTCCTGGCGTGCGGGTAAACAGTGATTCACACTCCACATTAGGCAAAGTGGATGAAGTATTAAGCCCAAGGACACATCATTATTGTAACTACATGCACAATTGTCATATTGATATGTTTTTTATGCATTTAGATGAATGAGGAGAAGGAATAATGTACAGTTCATTCTAATAGAAAAATAGGCTGTAACTTTTCCACTATACCTGAAAATTACGGCTTAATTGCAACACTGGTAAATCACCAAACCACTTGTGTTCTCTACCACAGGTTTGGTTTATAGTCAGAATTAGAGTAATGCAGAGCCAAAGACTAAAAATCATTTTCCTGCAAGCATATTACACTGGACAAATACATCATCAATAATACATTTTTGGCTAGCTAATTGACGGCTTAGGATCAGCCAAAGCGTTTTGTTCCAGTTTTCAATAAAAGCCGTAAAAATAAAACCTGAAAGAAATCTTAATACTTACGGTGGTCGTAAACTTTGAGAGCCACGTTATTCGTCAAGTCAGATTCCTACTGTGCATTGTGTTACAGTATTACGTAATGTCCGACTCTGAGCCTCCCGTGCTACAAACCCATTACTTTGTTGTCTTCTACTCTCCATATTGCATTGTTGAAGCCCCTCAGTCCAGACTTTGAGGTTTTGAAGAGGAAAAGCGGACTTTTGGGGCTGCAATAACAAGCCTATGAGGGCGTTTTGTTTTGTCCCGCGCCAGGAAAGCAGTTTGACTTCAGACTGCTGACACAAAGAAACCCTCTGAGCATAAGCCCCACCATTAAACATGAACACTCAAGAACGTCTCACAACCTCATCAAAGAGCCAGTCTCTGTCCTCTGCTTACAGTCGAGGGATCTGGACAAATGCTAAACACGTGTGGATCAGCCCGTTGTTTAGGCTAAGATGGCCGAACAAAATCCAGCAGCATTTGAGTAAAAGTGTATATGACAAGTTAGACTACTCATTTCACTGAAACATAGTTAACATAATTATATTGAAGATTTGGCATTAAAAAGTGCCTATTTTTTCTTAAATAAGTTCATAATTGTACCTGTTTGTACACGGGCAGCAGATATGTAGATCAGACTACTTTTCTCACAGCGTACTTTAACTCCTACTTGAGTAATACTTTTTATCGAAGTAACAGTACTCTTACCTTAGTTAACATTTTGGTGACTCTTCCTACTGTAAGTTTACAAGTGACAAAAGCTTTTGTTGATTTGAACGTTTGTGTTTCCATCAGACATAATGCAGTTTTGCTCGTTGTATCCTTTCTTTAAAAATACCAGATTTTGTGCATCAGTTAATATTTTGTCCTTAACTTAAAATTATAAATCAGATGTCATGTCCAGGGAGTTACTCTTTAAGTTTCTCTCACTTGAGTAGTAGTACTTTTCTCAAATTCACTCTTACTCCCGTAATTTCTTATACCACTACTTTGTACTTCCACTTGAGTAATATTATTTTGAAGTAACAGTACGGTACATGACTAAATTACTTGGCTACTCTCTCCACCCCTGTCTGTGAACATGTGTACGTATGTTCTCGGAGTGTCCAGAGCCGTGGGACTGCTTGTTCCCTCTGTGAAGCCAGCTCGGTGGAGTGTGTATGAGGCAGTGTCAGCATGATGGAGGTGGAGGGTGTTACTCACGGCTAATGAATCCATCTGCATTCATGGGGTGTGCTCCTCTCCAGACAGGGGCAAACACACAGCGGCCTGACAGAGACACTGCAGTTACTATAGGTACATTAAGTATCATGATTAAACATACGGTGTAGGTTAGGATGGAGTTTTACATAGTATGAGTAGAGGGTCATATAAAGGCTATTCTAAGGGAGACACTGTAGTAGCTATAGCCGCTCAGGGGCTGTATGAAAAGATATGTGGTGACTAGAACTGCAGACCAAAATGTATATTAGTTGTATTGAGTCTATTAGTAATGATTTTATTTTGATTCTAAGGATTTACATGGGACAACAGCAGAAAGAAGAAGTCATCGAGTGAGTTAGCTGAAGAATAGGTATTTATATATAAAATGGCAGATGAAACTGATCACAACTGTAATTCATCTTCACATAAATGCATTGTTTCGTACATTTTCTGCGTTAAAGTGTGTTTGTGGATGAATTCCCATGCAAGTGTAGTTTTGCGAGTGCGAGTTTCTTTAGTCGATTACAGCCCAAGTGGTTACTATTATGTGCCAATAGCCTCTCCAACTTCCCCATTTAGAGTGCGTTCACACTCGCTCAAACATCACAGTAGAATTGGGACTACACTTGGACTAAAACTGGAATTAAACCAGGACGGGACAGGACTAAAGCTGGACTACTGTAAAACTACATCAGGACTAAACCGAACTCGAACAGGACAATAAAGAATGCACCATAACACTACATTCTTACCAAGGCAAGGTGAATGAAGTGTCTTGCTCAACAACACAGCAACATGCACCAGAGAGAGTTGGGTTTGCAAACCTTCCAAGCATTATACAACCACTCGACAAAAAAGAGAACTGGGCATATTTAAAAATGGCTAGGAGCGGCCATCAGTGGATTGCTTGCTATTTTCACAATATTCATAAAGAAATTACACAAATAATAATGCAATTTATTCTGAAGACAGTTTTTTTGTATTTATTACTATATTATAATTCCTAGGTCAGGCTTTGTACTGCCTTCTGCCCTGGGGCGTAATGAGGAAGACTAGCGTTCTGTGCCTAAGGCCTCTCACCACACCCCAGAGAAAAACACATTCATACACCATTTACAGATACTGAGGCCAGAGAGTACATGATACCAAATGGGAAGTGTCAACCAACAACCTTGCAGTCAGTGGGTAACCCTTTTTTCTTGAGTTCACATATACTGTTTAGAAATCTTTTTTTTTTTTTATAGGCTACATTTTTTTTTTTATAGGCTGTGTGTGTCCCTATGACGTCACAATGTAAGCTGTGACTGAGTGGGATAAAAACAATTGAAAGCAGACTAAAAGCAATGGCACCTACTTTTAAAAGACACTCGCTAAAAGGCAAGAGCAATGTCAATAAAGATAAAACCAAATGAACAATAAAATGCACTTATTTACAGAAATAAAATGATAAATACGATAAAGCAATTGGGCCCAATGCTAAAAAAATTAAATCAAGCCAAATAAACCAGCCAGTGTAAAAACAGAAGGGGAAAGCCAGGAGAGGGTCCCCACGTGTTGAGCGCTCCACTCCAGATGACCTGTAGGAGAAGGGGAGAAGAGTGGCTATGTTCCATGGCACCACAGGTCCGGCTACAGCCTCCTGACATCACACCCGCCTTCTGTGTTGCCCCGTCGCACTTTGGCTTCACAAGATCACCATCCAGGCTCCCGGGCAGATACTTCCATGGCTCCTGTTGCTCTGGGCCTCTCTTTCTGACCATCTGGCTCTTCTCCCCTTGGGCTCCTCCAGCTCTTCCAACTCCACTGCTCCTCACATGGAGAGGTCCCTGCTTCTGTTTTCAAAATGCCCTCCTTTTTAAGATGCTAGTCTCTCTCTGATTGGTTAAAAAGGTCCTCCAGGTGTACAGAGTCAGTAAAATCAGAGTGCACACACAGTAAAAAGAGTTTCAGAATAAAAGCACAGAAATAAAAGCATGCAATATACAAATCAATCACTGCAAAAGGTGCATTTTCACCCCGTTACAACAACTATCTAGGATCCCCATAGTTTAAGATTGAGCTGGAGGCCAGGTCAGAGTTCTATGGTCGAATTTCCTGTATCTGTCAGATTGTAGATTTGTTGATCTGGTTTATGGTTAATATCTCTGTAATTGGATTTATCCACAAGACAGAAAAACTGGCACAAAGATCAACATCTTCTGTGTCAGCATAAATAAACAAAAGGGAAACACTATTCTCACAAGAGCATCAGAAACGGCTGCCTAGTCAACCCCAAAGATGTGATTATTTTTAACTGAAAGGAGTTTAAGCCATAAGATTAATACTGTAAATTTGTGGAGCAGCTCCCTAATAAATAACAAGGTTCAACATCATAAGTCTGGATATTTCTTTAAAAAACACTGATTCTCCCATAGAGTTATAAACCACTGCCCTCCATGTGACATCATCAAACAGAAGAACGTGAACGCAGCCCATTTCTCGATGTTTTTATTCAATGGTTTTTGCGATGCGTGTTTTGACGTTTTGACCTTCAAGACCTCTGTGTATTCAAGTCTTTAACCTGCTATTTTTTTCTTTTTTCAAATGGCCACGTGCACTCACAACATAAATCACCTGTGCTCCTTTCTGCGAGCCTTTTGGGAATTCTAAGTTTGACCCTCAAAATCTGCTGTAGTTTGTAGAATGCAGCGTTGTACTATGATTCATTTCCATGGAAGATAGATCAGTTATTTCACATTAATCGAGATGTCGTGAAAATGTCATCTCTTCTGTACGACCTAGAACATAAGCTTGAAAATAATCATTACATCCAGAGTGTAATCTATATGCATTATCCTTGGTCATGTGCTCTATACTGATCCCTCCGCAGTAATATTGTACAGTAGTGCTCAGCTTCAGAACAGCGTGTGCTCTGGCGGAGTGGCAGCTGCTGACGTCCTCACCTCTGCGTGACCTGGCACCCTGGGCAACGTCGGTGAAGAATGGGCGCAGGGCGGGAGGGGCAGGAGGGGTGGGAGGAGACGCAGGAGAGGGAGGGGGTCATCAGGATAATGGAGCAAGACCGCAGCAGCCACAGGGAGACCTCTAGTGGTGAAGAAAACACAAGCGTAGGCATGTCAGGTTGTAATTATGATTTAAGTGTCTACGTAATATAAATTCATTTGTGGCCTCATTGTACTTTTCTTGTTTAATTGTCTGATAGTTAAAGCTGTTGAAGTAGCCAAACTGGGATTTAAAAAGATGGCATTTTATTACGTTCCTATAAAATGTGAGTACATCTGAGGTGCATTGTTAAATTTGATTAATCATTGGGTACATTTTAGATTGAGTGGCAGTTACATAGAGATCTGCAGCAGTCTAAGAAGATTCAGGATCATCATGTAACTTTTCTAAAAGGGGTTTAGCTATCTACTTGACTCTCAGACTCTCCAGTAACTTGGCCTTGTGGTGCCACCTGCTTGTCTTCATGAAACAGAGACGTTTAATGCCATACAGAGGAAAATTCTAGGCAAAGGGATAACATTTGCATGGAGACAAGCAGGTGATATAGTCCACCAGAAAAGTTAAATTTTTAGTTACATCTTTTAACATACCAAGTTATTAACGATACAATTGATGCTTTAAAAAATATCTTGCATCAAATGTCCAATGTGAAACTAGGAAAGAGGGAACATTTTATCTGATATTCCCTGTTCCTTTACAGTTAGCAGGAAGATTCTGCGCAATGCTCAGCCCACAAACCTACGTCATCCACGCTCCCACATGACAATTTTCCATAAATATACAAAAACATGATACAAAACTGTTTACAGCAACTTGACAAACCTGATGCAACGTGCAGTAGTTTCATTTGTGGGTGCACGCTCTGAAGGGGGAGTGAAAGCAAAGGGAACAAACTTACAACTAAAAGCTGAAACTTATATAACACGTTGCTTTCTGTGAGTATAGTATTTTCAAGGTAACGTGGTGATCTAAATATGTTATGTGTGAACTGTTAATACTCAGAAGTTAAATATTTCTTCTTTAAGGATGGAAACTTTTTGAACTCCTTTCTTGTGAATATAATCTTGTGCATTCAGTTTATGTGAATATGGAATGTTTTGGGTCATACAAGACTAAAATTTGTCAGTGTTTTTCATTGATCTAATGGTGCAGAATAATCCAGATAGTTAGTTATCATAAATAAAGAGTAATTACAATTCAATATAATGCTTTATAAGGATAAGGTTTTTTTTAAAGGGAGTACACATAACATATTTATATACATTTTTATAAGTTTCACTGTCATTTTTGAGTCTCCCTTTGCCCCTCCCACATTGTCACTCTCCCTTTAGAGTAACATCACAACAGAATCAGCGCATATCCCGCTAATGAAACTACTGCACATCACTACTGTATCAGCTTTGTCAAGTTGCTGTGTACAGTTTTGTATGATGTTTTTCTATATTTATGCAGAATTGTCATGTGGGACCATGGATGACGTAGGTTTGTGGGTTGAGCATTGCACAGAATCTTACAGCTAACCGTTAGGAAGGTTCAAATAGGGCCCGGGAGAGATCACTAAAATACTCCTATATGCATGGATGACTTCTAAATCCTCTTCAGGCATGTTTTTTGATGAGGGAACAACATTATAACATGGTAAAAAGCTAAAAAAAAAAAACATATAGATTTTGCATAATACCCCTCCTTTAATAAGTGCTAAAATTAGAAATCCAGTGTTGCACAATCACATGTAAAGATCAATGCAAAATGTAAAAATCTTTAAGTCAATTTGTAGATGAGTAATTGAGAAGATATCTTGTACTGACATTTGGGGACTACCGGTGCAAAAACAAATGCCACCATTCTTGTTCAGAGAGGTTACATTAATCACTGACCATTTTTCATTTCAAGTGCAAACAAGAGAGAGGGAAGTACTGGCAGATTTAATATTCAACACTTGTCTGATAAAGATCATTCTCTTAACAGATTATTCCACTCTGAAAATAATACAGCCAGACATTCAAATATGCAGTTCAGCCAGTGTACCAATTTGTCTGCTAACAGGCTTGTTGAAAATCATAATAAAGTCAATTCATCTTCTTTCATGTCATGTTTGGTCATCTCTGTAACTATGGGCCTTAGACGGGGTTGACAGAAATACATAAAAATGCATTCACTGTTGGACAATAGAAGACAGCTGCAGTACTCAGAGAGAATGTGGGTGGTCCGAATATTAAAAAAACAGCTCTATGCGTTAGTTATGGGTCAGCGATATGCCAAAAAAGTTTATATCACAATTGTTGCAGCCTAAAACGCAACATTGATTTGACTACGGTTCATGGTTGATCCAATATGGATTACTCTGTTCAAAAAGACAAATCTGAGGCACTGAGGACAGTTTGGGAATGATCCATGGGCACACAGAGGCTAAAAAATATGTCTGTGTCAAATGTCGATTTTTTTTCTATCTTTATAATGCCTTTAGGAAGTTAGCTTTCTGGAGCTTTTGAGAGTCCATAGTGAACTGTCATTGGACAATTCCACCTGTCACTCTGAGCATGATGG
>JAIEZT010001373.1:5437315-5509922 GCA_019594935.1 Periophthalmus modestus
ACATGCCTGAATTGACTTTATATGTCATCCATACATGTTTGAATATTTTAGGGATCTCTCCTGGGCCCTATTTGAACCCTCCTTAGGGTTTCCTGTAAGATTATGTACATTGCTCAGTCCACAAGCCTATATCATCCATGCTCCCACATGACGATTTTCCATAAATATTTTAAAACATGATACAGAACTGTAACACAGCAACTTGACAAACCTGATGTGTAGGAGTTTCATTAGTGGGATGCGCGCTGATTGTGTTGTAATAGCGCTCTGAAGCTGATTATATTGTGATAGGGGGAGTGACTTAACACAGGGAGCGAAGGGAGGGGAGATTCAGAGCAAGTGACACTTATAAAATATGTGAATCCACTGATCAGATACATGGTCAGAACACAGAGATATTTAATAATTTTAAGAGCTTTTACCAGGACACGTCTTTAGTTAACTTAGAATTTCTTTAGTCGACTACAGCCCTAACTGGTGCTAGTAGTAATAGTTCTCGTAGTTGTTGTTACATTTGCATTAAACATCCAGCACATTCCCCATTTGAGAATTTTATTTTTGTTATCAACATTTTTTTTTTCTGATTCTGATTTACACATGGATTTTGCTTACCTTGGCGTTCCACGATCGTGACTGTCTTCTCAGCAGCTTGAGTGCACTGGTGTACTCTGCCTGGATCCTTCTGGCAGGAACCAACAAGTCCCCATCCGATTTGGTGACCACCACCAGATCGGCTCTCTCTATGATGCCCCTCTTGATACCCTGGCATCACAGAGGGAGGGGGCATTAAGTCCTAAAGATCCACTGTAAATAAATCTGATGTCTAGACGTCTAATCTGCTGAGTGATCTGGATACACAGTGATGTGGGGACACAAGACGGGCGCTGCCAACCTGGATGCAGCTCAAAAAACTCTGTGAAAACTCTTACTTTTAACAAATGGACTGGAGAAAATATGAGGAAATGTCTCACAGCCTCTTTTTACCACCAAAATTCAAATGAACTTACTGGCTTGGGATACAATTAATGGTAAAATAATAAACCTTTATGGTAAAATAAAACGAAATAAAATGAAATTAATTAAAATGGAAAAAAAAAAAAAAAATCTAATAAAATAGCAGTTATTCACCTCTGGAACACTCTCTGAAAGAATATCCAGAATACCATTTCCTCATGCTTGATTGTGAAAAAAGGTGAATTCACAATCCTATTTCCCATTTCACTTTAACTGATCATAAAGCGCTTTACACACAGTTTCACAAAATACCCAGCTACCTTTGTACATCAGTGTAATGTGAGTTAATAGAAAGCTTTGCTCTGTCTGCTGTTCACTGACCTGGAGTTCATCGCCCCCTGCTGGAGGAATCAGCAGCACAAACATGTCAACCATATCGGCCACTGCAAACTCAGACTGGCCCACACCTGAAGGACAGAGCAATATATTGTTCAAAATAATGTAGATTTTTTTTTGCCATGCATAATAAACTGGGTATGAATATGGTCTAGAGAGCTTGTGTACTTTTTAGTTTTCTTTACGAGTCTAGACTCTAGACTCTATGTAGAAAGAAAACTGTCAAAAAAGTACATGCGCGCACACACACACACACACACACACACACACACACAAAAGCATATAAAGTTTTATACAATCCTTCAACTGTGTGAGATACTTGAACTTTAACCAAGACATTTACAGGCACATTTTAGTACAATTTTGCATGGATTACAAAAAATATTATCTAATTATTATAATAAGAGGGATTCCAAAAATATTGCCCTCCCCCTACAAGTACTGTATGGGCTCACGAGCAATGTCTTTGGTGCCATTTTCTTACCTACAGTCTCTACCAGGACAATGTCATAGCCTGCTCCTTCACACAGAACGATGGCTTCATTGGTTGTCCTGGTGACGCCTCCCAGTGTCCCAGAGGTAGGCGAGGGACGAATGAAAGCACTCATGTCCCTGGAGAGCTCAGTCATTCGAGTTTTATCACCCATGAGGGAGCCTAAATAAAGCAGTGGGTTGTTGTTCAAGAGGCTCTATAATCAATCAACACGGCTTCGGGTTTAAATGCAGTCATTTAATGCTTCCAGACATACCTCCTGTTGTGCATGAGGATGGATCCACAGCAAGTACTGATACTTTATGTCCCCGTCCTGTCAGCATCTTACCCACAACCTCAATGAATGAGGACTTCCCTGCACCAGGAGGACCAGACAGACCTATGCACAAACATGCCACAAAGAAAAATACACTTTCAGGTTGGTAGACAGTCTGCTTTAACTGGTACCCTGCTGACATGGTCTATGCAGGATGCAATACCACATTAATTTAGTATAGATTTACATATTTATTTACAATGCTACATTAACAACTGTTTTTTTTATTGCTATGAATTGAAGAATTGGCTGAATAAATATACATACCTTTCAACATGGAAATTAATGTGTAGTTCCATATTGGATAAAAAAGGAAAAAAGAAAAGAAAGCTAATGTTATATAAATATAACACTGGCTTTTTTTTTTTTTTATTTGGTTGGGACAGTGCATGTTGATGAACAGACATGACATGACATGACAGACATGAATGTAAACATGCCGGGTTATAGCCAGAGGCTAATTTCCACCCGTTGTCCCAAGGGCTGGATAGGTGGGTTAAGTGTCTTGCCCAAGGACACAACGACAGCATTCATCTGTGAGGGCTGGAATTGCACCGCCAACCTTCGAGTCAGTGGATCTAACCACTGAACCAATGATGTTTATGTAGAGAGCGGGATTTGAACCACCAACCTTCGGATCAGTGGACAAACACTCAACTGAGCTACTGTCGCCCCAAACATGTCGCTTAAACATAACGTATATATATAATTCTGTCACAATAGAATCTTCGAAATATGACAATAATAATCAACAGCATTCAAAACAGGGCAAAGCTTTGTCACAGGCACTCTCACTGCACAGCAAAAACATTCGGGTTTGACTCCTGAGCCAAGTTAAAAGTGGGATAATATTGATATTGTAAAAATGTAGATTATTGGGAATTGTTACATATCTATAAACTCCTCTGCTGTGTATTCACATTTTGCCTGTATAACCATGCAACGAGCTTTATAATTGTAAAAACAAACCAGTCGAAGGACACACACCTACTCTGAACGCCAGCGGCCTCCCTCCATTCCGACTCTCCTGCTCTCTCCTGTAGGCCAACACTCTCTGCAGCAGCACTTGAGCCAGTTCCTTCTTTCTGGGATGCTGGGTCTCCACTAGTGTGATGGACTCTGCCAGAGACGCTCTTTGCCCTCCTATTAACCCTTCATATAGTTTATTGAGAAGTCTCTGCTCTGGACCGCTCAGATCCAGGTGTATGTGCTCACTGCTAACAGCTGTATTGACATATCTGGGACTGGAGAAAATGGTGGAGAGACTAGTAAGTAGTCTTTGGTGAAGGCAGCATGTCTTTTTGGCAGTGTATAAAGAGAAGGCATGGCGCAGCAGTGGAAGGCCATATCGTCTCATTTTATTACACATGGCAGGCGTCTATAAAATACAGAACATTGATTGGGCATAAGGTACATTTTAGAACAGGACTAGGTGATATGAAGATAGAAAATGCATTCATTTGTGATCTCATCCCTGTGACGATCTGCTATTTTGTTCACATATTGCATTCACTATTTGTAATTCACTCCTCCTATTGGTTGTCCTCTGCAATGCTTTAAATAACTGACAGCTGAATTTAACCAATTACAGCAAAGTGTGAGCTTTCAGAAGAAGATTACTTTATTTACCTCTTAAAGGTAATAGACACATTAAAAATGTAGATGCAGAGTCATAAAAATTGTGATCTGGCTTCAAGAAAATTGCTAGCCCTATTAAGTTTTTGCCATATTTCCCACCCCTATTTTAGAATGTCAGTGGTGTAAATGCCACATTGGAAAACCTAAGAGCAGTGACAACTATGGTTTTAAATACACCAGCATTGTTTTTTATGCGTGTGGTTATGAATGAAATGGTGCAGTAGGTTAGCACTGCACTACTATAGCCATGGTTTCATCTTGTTTTCTATATTTTCACGCAAAATCTGGAATTATGAGAAAACAGAGCTAAGTAACTTTTAGCGTGAGTAGAAAAGACATAGTGATCATTTACAAAAGTGTCAATGAAAAGCACTGACCTCGCATCAGCTGTGAAGGTTCGCAGAGGAGTTGCATAGACGTGTTGTGCTTCCGGGTTACGCTGACGTAAGCACCGCCCCTGACCAATCGTTTTTCTCTGATTTGTTGAGAAAAGTTTGAGTAACAATAACAAAGAATGTCTTCTAATAATGTGTGAGTGCAACAAAATATCTGCCAAAAATAATTATGATGACAAAAATTCACATAAAGAAATACAATATTTTTCTTGTTGACATAAATGTCAAACAATGCATTAATGTAGCCACAAGATGGCAGCAAATAGCTACATTATAATAGAATTTCTCTGCAGCTTTTTGATTAATTATAATTTAGAAGATAAGAACTCATAATAAATTACTTTTCTACAAAAAAATACTATAAAATACATGTTTGCCAACATAAACAATGTAAATAAAACAAATGCTTTTCAGTTTTAATCTCAAGGCCTACATAAATAACACCAGACACTATATTTTTAACTGTGGAAAAGTTCTAATCTTCTGTAAACTGTGTAATAGGTGGCAAGATTTAGTTCAAGGTTTAGGCCTAGTTCAAGCTTGTTCAACTCATGCATGTGTGTGGAATTTAGGAGGATCGTGTGAGTTCTTGAGTCATGGCAGAATAAACCACTGTGCAACCATGCCACCCGGGTCACGTAGACTTCAACAAAGCACATATTATTGGTTAGATATTTTATTTGGTGATTTCTTAGAACTTGGATCAACTGTCTTAAGATATAATCCAGACGAGTATGTTGCTTTAATGCTTTTATCAAATGGTAAAAGTTGCATTTGGAATCAAAGGACTTGGCAACTGTTGTGGTGGTCTAATTGAAGGTCTGTTCTCAACATGCGTAATATGTCTGTCACTGAAATAAAAGATGTATATTTTGTTTCAGCAAAGGCAGTCTGTAATTAGTCAGACACAAACAAAAGGCACGCAGTATATAGCCACACACAGTGACCATAGACTGTAGTCACAATACTAAAATTTCAAACTCGAATTAGATATTAAGGAATCGAGTCAATTCTCAATACTGATTCTGATACCACTATGATAATAAAAAAACAAACTACTTTTCTGGCAGTAGAATGTCATTTCCACATCAAATAATAGTACTTTCTTTTAGATTACCATGTGATGTTACTTCAGTGTAATCCCTCATTTGTCCAGGTTTGGTCCATTATTCTCCAGGGCGTATAGTAGTCTGTGTCTTATATTTGTTCTGATACAGCTCAAGATCATTCTAAAGCTATTCAGGAAAGGTTCATTTCTGTCCTTAGAATATGATACTTCTGACAACACCAGTAGACTGAGACAGACTATAAGTAATGAAACAAATGTATTTATTTTTCCAGTAGAGACATGACATATTCATGGAATAAAACAGCTATTTGTGGGTAGGGCTGGGCGATGTGACAAACAGTTCATATCACGATTTTTTCTTTTCGTAACCAGATCACAATTTCGTTTTTATCACAATTTGTGTACTTGTTTTTGTCTAATGCCCTTAGGAGGTAAATAAAATCTGCTTCTTATAAAAGTCCATGCTTCACTGATTGATTAAATCCAGCTGCCACTCACAGATACAGTGAATCACGATCTGATGATTTAAAAATAGCAGATTATCACGATTCGATTTTTATCACCACATCACCCAGCACTATTTCTGGGTGTTTTGTTGAGGCAACACAACAAAAACATAGGGACAAAAACAGAGCAATATGTAAAAGTGCAAAGGATTAAAAAGAAAGCATTCAAAAATACAAAAAGAATGTGACGAGTTTGATAGCAAATAGGACTGTTCAAAGCAAACAAAGAATGAAATGGCAACATCTGCATTTACACTTTATATAAAAAACAACAAATCACATCTGGACATCAGTAACTGTTTTTATAGATTACATTAACTGCTCATGGGGTTTCCTTAACAGTCATAGTTTTTGCTCAGTCAATGTGATGAATGAAAAAAAAAAACAACAACATACCCATAGTGAAATATTTCTGTCCTAAATGTGACACATTTGCTGTACAACAATGGACAAACTGGAGTGTACTCGTTTGCCTCTGCTTGGTGTTCAGCTACGGTTTAAATTCGTAACACTACACTTACCAAACTATGCCTTGCAAAACCAGAATGCACAGCACATATTCTACTGAGTATATCCAGACAACATTATTCTCCTGTTTAAAGTCTTTTGGACACGAGAGTAACATAACTACTATACAATACTTTGTTGACTAGTCTGAAATGCCCTTTAGTGCCATGCCCCATTTAAAAACCCACCCAAACTCTACCCCTTTTTAAAATTTATGGTACGGAATTTGACTGATGAAAAGTTTCTTGTTTTTAGCGATCTTCACTTTAGTCGTGCTGGTCATGCTCCCAGTCTTTGCTTTCTTCAGCACTGTTGCATCCAACCATCTCAGTGACTTGGAATGTCCCATAATCTTCCTACACATGAATGCATCTCGAGATTTAAAGGAACAATATGGACGTAACATCGCAAGAGTCAGAATTATAGATGAACAAGAGGGGAAGAGATTTGGGAGAAGAGTCGCATCCTAATGAGTGTGATGGTCTAATTATTACAGTTGGTCACAGAGATCAAGTATCTTCCAGTTGCATCACGCTCTTGTTGCTTGTATTCCTCTCCCAGACTATAATGTGCCTAATTCAGACATCCTTCAAGTACAAGGCCAACCCAAAACATTTAACAGCGTGGTGGGACAAACCGTACAGGTCCCAGATCAGCTTGTGGTTCATTCCAAATATCTCCAAGCTCCTGACCGAAGCACAAACCAGCCTGGGACCAGCTTGCCTGATTTCTTGCTACGTTAACCAAAATGCTGGGGTATGGACAGCCACAAGGGCGAAGGAGAGTAAAGCCTAGGACACGGAGGAAATAGGGTTGTGAGGGGAGCCCATCTGGGTTAGAACTTTATCCAGCCACTGCAAAGGGCCGTGGAGGTGGATCTCAATCCAGCAGGGGGTGCTGGTCACATCCTGGCGGTGGTACTCTGCTCCCCAACCCTGTGACAAAATAAATACTTAATGTAGCACAGCACAAAGATATTCAATACATTCCCTACACTGACCTGAGAAATGTTCTTAAGTTTGACTCTAGGCAGTACTTTAGTCCCATGTATAACTTCAGTGAGGATACAACATTATAACATGGGCAAAAAGTCAAAAAGTAAATATTTGAAGAACCTGTACCAAATTTTCATCATGTAATACAGTTTTTTGTCTTGCCCCAACCAGGAAGCAATACTGGTGTGCTGTTAGCATGCTAGTTGTTGTTATGTTGTTAGCTCTGGCCACTGAAAGTTCTGAAAAGCACTTATAACTTATTAGGTTCTCTTTAGGTAGTTCTGCTTTTCATGTTTTTAAGACAGTAAAAAATAGGCACGGTGCCCATAGCAGATAAAATAGTGAGACCTGCAACTATACATAAAAACATACAATACTACAGTACTGTACTAGATGATTTCACATATAAAAATACATGTTACACTACTCTCATCTTACTTTTACAAAGCTCATGCGGATGGTGCACATCTTGGTGAGTTCATACACAGCCTCAAAGCCGTGATTGACAGACTGGGCGAGCAGCTCGGCAAACTCCTGGTTGTTGAAGATCTTGAGGCTGCAGCCGCTGGGGATCTTACACACGGTGGTGGGGTGGAAGCCGTGGTGGTAGTTACAGTTACGGCTCTGGACGAAGATACTGCTGTCACTCAGACACTCAGCGTACACCTCTCCTCCGACGTAATACAGATGCACACCTGGGGATAAGAACAGGTTTGATAATCCAATCCATTTTATCTGTATTGATACACTGAAGCTGATGTCATCAACGATCCCTGAAGGTGTGATGTCACTCAAGTTAGACTTTAATCTGAGCTTTCTTTTAACATGTCATTCTGTAATAACATGACAGGCACAAGGTAGTTTCCAAAGTGCTACACCAACAAAACCAATGAAGAAACAAAAGCAAATCATTCAGAAGGATAAGTTCAGTGTCACTTGTTCTAAAATACTAAAACCAGTAAAATCAAAAGAGCGTGGCATAAGACGAGACTTAAAAACCCACTGGGGCTGTTTGGACGTAAGGGGGCAGAGTGTTTCAGAGCTTAGGGCCAGCCACAGAGAAGGCCCTGTTCGCTCTCGCCCTCATTTAAACATTTTTTTAATGCACAACAAAAAGCACAGACCACTGTAGCTAAAAGTTGCGAGCGCACCCCGTCAGCTGTGTTCTGTCTAGAGTAAAATGACCCTTTGAGATTGAGCATTGCGCTTCTAGTTTAGATGCAGGTCAAAACTGTGTCAGTGTTATTTGTGAAATGTGGTGCAATAGCTCAGGTAAATGCTTTTAATGCACAGAAGATTGGCCTTGAATTATACAGGAATCACTAATGCTAATCTGCATGTAAAAAAGGAACTAATCTCGCCTTTTTACTTTTAAAGAATGCTTCAAACTATAGTGCTGCTCAAATAGTGCTGTTTTGTGGCCTAAGTGTCATTATTTGCTGAGGACAAATTCTAATGGATAATATGAATAAGAATGCTGCACTTTAACACCTTTATGAGAGATGAGTATTAAAGTCGCCTGTGTCACTCCATCTGCCCCTGGTGTTCTATTTTAGTGGCTGTTGCCGTGGGGATGTTTTGTGGTTACGATATGACAGAGCAGCTCAGCTTCAACCCAGACTTTTTAGCACATTTATGGTAGATTACTAAAATATGGTCCAATGATAGAAATGGATAATCAAGGGAAACGTTGTCATCAAAAGTCATTATTTGTGTTTTTTTTGGAATGATCGTGTTTATTTTTATCAGTGAAAATTATGGTCAAAACATGATCATCCCCAAATCAATACATTTACTGTCAGCTCACATTGTTGTTATTGTTGTTCTCCCCTCTACCTCCTAACCCTCGGCATCTATTGATAACACCAATTGATTCAGTCTTGTCTGCGCTCATTGGCTTTGGGCTACTGCACCTTTCCCAATGTGCCTCCGGGTGTTCTCGATGGTGGAGTTGCGGTTGACGTTGGACAGGAGGCCCAGACAGAATCGGTTGCGGTTATTGGAGGGATCTGTGAAGCCATCGACGAGCACGCTGGTGGAGGATGCCTGGAACGCCTCCCCGACACGGTTGTTGAGCTCATAGTAAACAATGGAGCACCAGTGTTTGGGTTCTTCGTAGGCCACGGGCTGCACATCTGCACAGGAAGCACATTAACTGGTCACAGACTGCGCACACAGACAGACGCAGACACATCGAACACACCCCTAAAGCTCCTCAGTGCAGGGAGAATGCCAGGAGTCACTCAGGCCTGCGGTTCCAAGCAATAAATCTAATGTACCCACCACACATTTTTATTTTCACAATTGTCCCCTGTAGCCAGTAATACTGATTTGAGTAAACATACATAGAGCCCATGTATCGCAGTTATGAATCTATGTGGACTAATATAACATCCAATATACTGGCTACAGTCGACTATACAGTCTATGGTATTTTTATAATATCCACCTGTAACAGAATGAAAACAAAGTAGAATAAAAAAAATAAATAAAATAAAGCAGAAAATAGAAGATTAAAGGTGCACTATGTAATTTTTATATATATATTTTTTTTATTTTGCAAACATGGAGTGCATATTTAGAGGCAAGAAAGGAACATAAGTGGATAGAGAAATATGGAATGTTTGTAGTACTTGTCAAAGTAAAGGGGGAGATGCAACAGTAGAGGTCATAATGATAATAATGGAAAATAATACTCACTAATAAACACATACATATACAAACACACGCACACACATAGGAATATATCATATACACATACTTTATTACATTTGAAACCAGAAGTTTACATACAAATTCCTGTCAACTATTGTGAGAAGCTTGTGGAAGAATATCCAAAACGTCATACAGTTTTAAAGGTAATGATATCGAATACTAATGAAATGTATGTAAACGTCTGACTTTGAAGAAAGCAGTGAAAAACTCTTTTTTTAAAAAACAATCAATTAAAAATTCTGACATTTAGCATACACAAACAATTTTGGCAATCCTAATTTACCTAAAACAGGAAAAGGTTAGTCTGATTTTCTGTCAGACGGTGAGAAAAAAAGTGTGTCTTGTTATATAGTGTATGCAAACTTCTGGTTTCAACAGTATAACTATAGAACAGTAAATAATCTATAATTGTCTTCCGCTGATGGGAGGTCAGCCACCTGCTTGTCTCCATGGAGATGTTACTGCTTTGCCTGGAATGTTCCCCAGTATGGCATTAAAATTTCTATGCATGGAGACAAGCAGGTGATGAACCAGGCAAAGTTACAGGCCAGTTCTACAAGAAATTTTATAGAGTTATAAAAACACTTGTTTGACTTTGATGCCATATTAGATCATTTTAAGTTCTAAAACAGAAGAATCCAAAGCAAATATCCTGAAGCGACATGACCTGTGTTTTACAGGTTGCATGTTTGAAATAAATTCATTCAACAGTTATTGGTGTTTAAAGGCCAACAACAATAAGCATGCATGCGTCACTTTTCATTCCTATTCCAGTTAGTTGTGATTCATAACTCCACTGACTTGCCTTGAACACATCTGCACGCAAACCCCCACAGCCTGCCTGCTGTTTATTAGTTGATTGTTTAAATGCATTTTAGTGTAAGTGGATAAACCAATGATGTGCCTGGCCACGCTCTGTGTGCATTGTCTGTGGTGCAGCGCGGGTGCCAACTGGCCTCAGTCACTCACTTTGTCCTGCACATACTTCTCCCAAACTTCCTCTGTAACATGGCACTATTGAGCAGGTGTGTTTTGTCTGTCACCTTCCCATAGCCGCTCCACAATAGAGGCCAAGTCCACACTAACAGGATGCAGCTTGTACTAACGAACTCCCAAAACCCCCACTTCAACACAGGGTTTCAACAGATCTTCCCGCCAGTGCTGTCACCACACTAGCCAGTAGGACAAATGAACCTTGACTGCAACAATTATACACAAATCCGTGGGATGGAGTACTGTACTAGAGAATTTAAAGGAAGAGAATTGAATTTATAAACAGCAAACTTATAATGACTAAAACTGGAAAAATGACCATCCTAAATAAGACAATATGTTCATAAGTGGTTTGTATTCTATTATTTATCTTGATTATATTATATTTTACTGTTCTAAAATTAGATAAAAGCCAAAAAAAAATAAATTAAAATTACAGCTTTTTTGTTCATTTTGGATATTTTTATTGCACTGAAAGGCACAGACAGACTTACTCTGAGGCCAGGCCAAATAAGAGTCAGGCTTGCGTTTCCACAAACCTGACTCTTATTTAATAATAATAACTACACTTACACCCTCGTAATCTGCTTTAGAGGCTTGAAGCTACTTTTGTAGCCACAGCTGCCCTGGGGCAGACTGACAGATGCTAGTCTGCACCATTGGCCCCTCCAACTACCACCAATCACTCTTGCACACACTACAATCACACTAATCCTCCAACCTTGGGTTGGGGCACCACTGCTCTAACCACTGAGCCACAGTCACCTCATTTTTTAGCCTGGAGAAGTACCTCCTCCTGTTTATGTCCATGGAAATTTTCCTTTTACTGTAATCTTTTATAATATCATAATCTAGTCAAATCAAGATAAAAGTCTTGTTTTCTAGCAATATGAACTTATGATTATTCTTTTTATAGTAATGGGGAAATTAAAGAAGACTTTGAAGAACTTTGAACTATATATGGTTATAATGGTTTCAGTCTTCTTTTAAGTCTGCTTTAACCATAAAAGTATGCCAGCTACAGTATTTAAAACACATGTAGGCTATTTATAGATATGGATTGCATTTTGTAATATGCCTTTTTACTGGCCAGTTTAATGCATATATAATACAATTTTCTAGTAAATTAAAACCACGTAAGCCCAGACAGTTGCAATTACAACCTTACTACAGATCCCAGCTTTAAGGGTAAATTAGTGTATCTTATTGTTAACGAGATTTAAGTCATTACCACCAGCAGAGATGACATAAGCTTCTACGTTTATAGGGCTCATAAAAGTGCTGAGGTTTGCCGAGCTTCCCCTGGGTTTGAGTTTGCAGATGGCAGCTCTAAATCTATCTCACAGCCAATGGCGATAAAGACCTTTTTTTTTTTTTTTTAAATTGGGCTCAAACCACAAGGGGAAATGAAGCTTTAAAAACAACTTCCCAGACTTCTCAGAAATCCTTGCACCTGCAGTTCAAGGTGAGCAGGTGCAGACAGTTTTATGTGATCATTTCATTGTGAAGCAGAGGCAATGAGGGTGAAAGATAGGGCTGTCAAAAGTATCGAAAATCAGATCACTAATCATACTAAAACTAGTATCGAAACTAGATACTCATTTGAGCAAGTATTAATACTATAAAAGTCACATTAACGGGACAGAAGTGAACTTTTCCCGAATAGCTTCAGAATGATCTTGAGCTGTATCAGATCTACATAGACCAGTATACGCCCATGAAACACTACGTCACCTACCTGGCTGGACAACTGAGGGATTACACAGATAAAAGGCCACATAGTAACATAAAAGAAAGTACTATGATTTAATGCTGAAAATGACAATCTATTATCTAAAGAAGAAGTATTTTTAATTATCATTGTGCCTATACTATAGCATCTAAACCAAATTTGAAACTTTAGTACAGCAGTCACTTATTAGTCAAAGTTGACATATAATATAAAATGCTATCACTTGTATTGCACATTAAAACAGATACACACTGAATTTTTGTAGTTGCAGTTTTTTAGTTGCATTTTAAAAGTGCATCAGTGAGTTAATAGTTCATGGGACTGAAAGACCACCTCCAGCTTTTTCTGGATAACTTAAAGACTGTCCTATTGTCCTGTTTGTACTGCTCCCTCCTGGTCCTGCACTTCTTAGTCTTTCTGGGACCCGAGAGGGCCCATTGTAATCACCTTGACTACCATCATGTTGGTTAGCACCTTGAAACACTGGTGCAGAGGTTGGCTGGATCTGGATCACCCTGTCCTGGGCAATCTGGGCGTGGCTGGGTTTTGGGCGTATTCTGAGGTATCCATCTTGGACCAAAGCCTGGATGATGAGGTTGGGGTGCTGAACACCGGTGGTCCTCCTCTCCATCTCTGGAGAGCTCAGTGCAGACCAGTAGACCTTGTTATGCGGGAGACCGGCGCCTTCAGAAGTTGTCATTCAACCCATCTCCTCCATCTTTTCTGCCATGTTCTTTTTACAAACTTGGCAGGTGGGACAGAGGTTGGCATTGCACTGGCAGCCCTACTGTTTAAACTACTCCTCATTGGTGGTTTAGAGTAGGGCTTTGGGTGCAACGCCCTCTGATCTTTCCATTGGTGCGCTGACGGCATCTTCCAGGGTTCACTGGGTTTTGGCGGTATTCTGAGGTATCCATCTTGGACCAAAGCCTGGATGATGGGATGACCAGTGGTCCTCCTCTCTGTTTCTGGACAGCTCAGTGCAGACCAGTAAACCTTGTTATTTGGGAGTTTGGTGCCTTCAGAAATTGTCACGCGACCCATTCCAGATATGATCTCCCCCATTGTCTCTGCCTCTGTCTATGGCAGGATTGCTATTGACCACACAAGCATCACGGGGACATTATATATTGAGAAACAGCAGTTGTAGGCTGGCACAGTTGATAATTTAGGACTTAAGAAATAATAGCTTAATATTTGGATTTCTGAACTCTTATTCACATGTACAGTATCACGACAACACTAATGAAAGGTAGTAGATAGTCTATAGTATTGTGATTACCTGAGGAGCGATTGTTCGTCTCTAGGGGCAAAGGAGGAGCCAGGAGGTTTGTGTCCATCGGCTGGGGACAATCCTGAGTCATCTGCTCCTCCGGGGGCATGTAGGCAGGAGGGGGAGTCTCTGTATATCAAAGAGAGAGGATAAAGAGTAATAGGCGTACGTTGTAAGTATACAGTGTGAATCAAAATAGAGGTGTTTTTAAATACAATACCCAAGGCAAAAATGATAAAATAAATAAATAATAAATAAATGTTTGTATGTGAAAAGATCCAACGATTTGAGCTGTAAACTAGGGCCTAGTTATAATTTTAGTAGTAGCTCAGACAAGCAATTATTTTTATGATTAACTGACAAGTCATTATGAATATTGTCCCTTTGAGATTAAAATATGATTTCAACCGCATTAAGGTATAACTGGGCCATCTTAAGGACTTTTCATTAAAGATATTCTTTTTCTGCCACGTTGATTTAATAAAACAGCTTTTTGCCTTTAAGATATATCATTTTAAGGTATATCGTGGTATTAAAGATCTTATATTACACAAAAATGACTTCTGATTTTAAGTCACGTTATAATGGTGTTACCTCAGCAAAAACATATCCAGAGTTATGTTTTGTTTCATTCACACATGTTTGAGTAATCCCTTATTATTACTCTATCTACGTCTCCAAAGCCCAAAATGCTTTGTTTCACCTTGTGATATCATGTAGTCATAGTTTTTAGCTAACTTCAGTTCAGTAGAGATAGGAAATTTCAGGGCTGAAATCATCCAAATGATTCTAGTGAAGGTGTATGTATAAAAACACAGGAGTTTAAAAACACAGTGGAGCACTTCCTCTATTACCACATGACATCACATGGTGGAGCAGAGTGTTTTCTGTTTGAGAGAAGCACTCAGTTTAAATATGCAGTGTTTGTGTGTTAAATGTGTGTGAATGAAACAATAGTGAAAGACAACTCCATGTGTTTGTGATGAGGAAACATAACACAGATCAGAAAAAAGGCCCTGTAGAGTCAAACAGTAATACCACAGTGTCAGTACCATGAGGATGGGTTTCCAGGAGGCACTGACAGAGCCCATTTAATATACTAAGTCTGTGGAAAAACCTCACAGCCTTCAGTTCATGAATCAATAACTTTTGGTCACCCATCATGCCGAAAATAATAACAAGAAGGCATAGTCTATTCTACAAAAGTTTATATGATTTCAGTTTCAGTATGACCATGCCTCTAGTTTATATACTTAATCACTGTGGTTTTGTTGTGATGTTTCCCCTAAAGAACATAAACTTGCCTTGCCTACTACAGAATCAAATGACTTCTATGATACTTAAGGTGGTATTTTTCACTTGAAGATCTCACCTGGCATCTGGAATGGACTGCCTGGATCGGAGCTGGATGGAGAGTGAGGAAAAGTGGCGCTGCTCCCACTTCCCGGTGAGTTTGGATAGCTGTTACCCGGCGACTGGGGGAAAGGCATTGTGTTGGTCTGAGCAAAGGATTCTGGGAAAGTGGCGTTCTGTGGCATGTGGGGCTCATTCTGTTGGAGAGGATTGCGGAAGCGGGCAACATCGTATGCTTGGCGTTGAACTCGCTGTTTCGAGGTACCAACACTGGAGGCAGCACTAGAGACACAAGGGAGAAATACATGAGAAACTTAACACTTATCTCATGTGAACGTTGATTGCTAGAGATGCACATTTGTTTACCGTCTTAATCTGACCTAAACTGCACTCACAAGACTACACCTGCAGGGGGAGTTCATGCAACAAAAAAAAACTAATAAATGTAGTATGAAAAAAAAAAAATGTATATCAAGACAAATTAAATGTATAAACATCTTTCTGCGAAACAACTTCATAATATTTTATATATTTTATAATAAATGGAAATTAGGATCTAAAAGTCAGCAATATGGTAAGACACATTGCAGACTTGTATAAACAGTTGCATAATTTGATCTTTATTTGTGTTGAAATTTGTATGGTAAGGTATTATTTTAATTTATTTTATTTTAACAGGGGCAGTGCAATACATTAACCGAGACAAAGTCACAGCCCTACACCCAAGAATTTCCATGAATAAATTACAGTTTGACTACACCCTTTTATTCATAAAACGCAATTAATGTTTCCTTACTTATACTCAAATCTTAAACTTTATATATATACAGTACCTAATAGTGTTAGTTAACTGTTTAAATTGTTTATGTATTGATTTATTTTTGGTTGCTAGGGGTGGGACGAGACACAATTTCCACAAGAGAAGACGAAACATGAGATTGGGTCATAGGCGTAACGTTGCGTAGGACTGGCGTGGACATGTCCCCACCAATATTTATGCCACCCGCAACAGCAGTTTATGTCGACCTGTAACAGTGGGCCGTTCCAATAACTCAAGAAGTAAAGCGGGTGCAGATGGGTCGGGTCCAAGTTGGAACAGGGTGTTTTGAGCCTGGGGTCCAATTTATAAAAAGCTTATGTAGATGATTTTAGTGACACCCGCCAAACACCAAAGTACAAGGACTCTTGGATGCCTAACAACCGCATAATATAGTTTTTTTGTTTGGAACAACATGACCACCACCCAAATTTAATTTTCAGCAATGTATTTTGATTTTATTGAGGAATTTTGAGCAAAATTTTGTAACATTTTGTGGTGCATTTATATACAATGCTGTTCCTGACTCTCGGAGAATAAAAGACATTATAATTCGATGCAGACAATACACAGTGGACTCAAGGCCTGCTCATACAATATTTCTGTATTGGGATAAGACACATTTTGCTCAGAAAAATCAAGTATAGGGTCTTTAAGGTTAATGCTGTTAAAATGGTTGGGTTTAGGTACATACATTTTTAAAAGGTCAAAAAATTCATAAAAGCAGCTAATTCAAATTCAAAATGACAGAAGTTTATAGCTATAGCTGTTATTACTACTAGTGCTAACACGCAGAGAAGGCATTTACATATATAAATTGGTATTTAGTATCAAAACAAACAAAGTGTCTACCAAAAACTCTGAACAGAGAAAGATAAAGTCTGCAATCCAAGCCCTGCTGGATTTCACTGAAGAGCACCAGGTGGAGACGACAGTGGTGTGTTGCTTCAAAGTGAAAGCTGATGATATGGAGGTCACTATGTCTGGAGTCAGTAAAGAGGATGCTTATACAGAGCTATGAGGCTGGCTCTGAGGAGGCTGAAGAAACAGACGAGAACCATCAGAACAGGTCCAGAGCTGGAGGAGAGAAATCCCAAGGAGAGGAGCAGGTGCAGAAAGAAGCTGTTCATCTGAGTGGAAGGTGGAAGCAGAGAGAGAATTTTGGGAGTATTGTTTAATATCTGAGGGTGAAGAGAAAGGGAGCGAGGAGCAGCGTCCAGTGGAAAAAAGAGGAAACGGAAGAAGAGATGGAGGAAGATCTTGAGGAGCAGAGGTCCAGAGGAGAAACAGGAGGAGGAGCTGGATAGTAGAGATATCTGTCTGCTACCTCCCAAAGAGCACACTGCACTTCCCTCGTGAGCCATACGTCTGGGTGAAAAGGTTGAGGAAGATGGGATCAACTCAAGCCCAAATACTCCCCAAGATATCTCCTTTCACCATCACTATCATCACCAACTTTCTTCACTGCGGCCAGATGTTTAACTGTGAATTCAGGTCCTATAAACAGAATACGAAGACCGAGGAAACCTATGGAGCAACCTATGGAGCAAGGAGCAGAGATGAAGAGCCAAGAGGTACACCTCAAGTGTGGTGGTCCAGTGCTACTACTCTGCGCCCAAAAACCCATCTGTGTCCTTGGAGCAGATGCACAGGATCATGATGAAGGCCATGAATGTGCTGGAAAGAGCAACTACAGAAACCTGCAACCACACCTTTAGTGATGCCCTGGCCAGAAACCTGCAGAGGTGGTATGCCACTTCGGACAGATTTAAATGAGTCCACTGACAAGGAGAGTTCTTCTGGACTTCGGAGAGTGCTACAGAGGCTCAGAAGCTGGACCACAAAGAAAATAGGACTCCTGGGAGAGAAGGGGGCGAGGAGGACTCAGACAGTCATTAATCGAGGCCAGAGTTATCTCACTGGCCCCAATAATATGTTTGAAGTGAGCTATTGTTGAGGAATGTTTCAGTTTGGGCAGTTGTGATCCTGTCTGCTGGTAGGCCTTTGACTCACTCCCATTTGTGCCTATAAATACCGAGCTGATAAATAAAGCGTAGGCTGAAACTAAAGACGAGCCTGGCGTACTGAGAGGGCTCCTGCAGGTACTCGGTGAACTTGCTCATCAATGTAGCAGTTTGTTCTGAAGGTTAAACATAGACGGGCGAGACAGCTGATGATATGGGGGAGGCAATAAGGGTTGGATATACGCCGAAGTTCCTATCATGACTTTTAGGAACTTAGATCATGCTTTTGATGTAAACTAAGTATCTTTAGGTTGCCAGTAGGAGGTACCAAAAGCTATCTAGTTAAATCTACCTGTCATCCACCCATTCCTCCACTAGGAGAATGGAGGTGGGGAAAAGTGTCAGGATTGGAAGTTGTATTTAGAGGGATTCGTGCATGTTTGATCAATCTTTAATCGCTTATTTTCAAGACACCATATAGTCAATTAACTATTTTCACTGTCACCACTGCTCTGTACTTACTTAAGTCTCACAAGCACAATATGTCTTCTTTAAAAGTAATCAAAAATGACCAAAATGGTAAGTAAAGGGGAAATGAAGCAATACAATTTAGTGTATTTCTTTTCAATCAAACAGCCAAAAACATACAAACTTTAAGGAAGGTATTGCACATTGCATTACATTACACTGCACTTTAATCAAAAACATGCCTGAAGAAGTTTTAGATGTCATCCATGCATGTTTGAGTAATTTAGCGATCACTTCTGTGCCCTATCCAAACCCTTTTTATGGTGAGCTTTGAGATGTGTCCAATGCTCCACCCACAAGCTTATGTCAGCCATGCTCCCACACAACAATTCTCCATAAACATACAAAAGCGTGACACAAAACAAGACACTACAGCTTTACAAACCTGATACGATGTGCAGGAGTTTCATTAGCAGAAGGCATGTCAATTGTAATATAATAGAGCTGTGAAAGGGGAGTGAGCTTTTGACTTACGTTAATACATTTGAAAATACATTGTTTTTGGTGAATTTAGCATTTTCAAACAATAAAAGGTAACATGGTGATCTAAATATGTTATGTGTCATCCATTAACACTCCATAGAAGTAAAATATCTCCTCTTTAACATCGAAAGAACAAGTGTTTGTACAGGTGGTGGAAGGTCTGAAGATCTGTTTGACAAAATGTACTAAGGATTTCTTAGAGAGGGGGTATTGCATTTCTGTGGGGCATAAACTGCTAAAACATATTCACAACATGTTATCTTTTATTGTTTTCAAAATGCAAATTTGACTGAAAACAACGTATGTTTCACCTTTGTTTTTGGCGCGCTGATGAAACTACTGCACATCACATCAGGTTTGTCAAGTTGCTGTGTACAGTTTTGTATCATGTTTTTATATATTTATGGAGATGGTGGGATGGTGTGGGAGCATGGGTGATGTAGGATTGTAGGTGGAGCCGTGGACTGAATCTTACACCTAACCGTGTTCGCATAGGGCCCAGGAGAGATCACTAAAATACTCGAACATGCATGACATTTAAACCTCTTCGGGCATGTTTTTGAACTTTCTAACATGGAAACATAGAAAGTCCCTTTAAAACAAAAAAACATAATTGACTACTAAAGTCTAATCCAAATTGGTTGTTAAAAGTGAAATTAACAGGATGACCAGTCGGTGCATACACAGGTGCCTTGGCGGCTGATTTCACATTAGCGATTATCCTTAGCGTTTGTCTCCTCCCCATTGAAACCAAAAGTGTGCAAGGCAGGCAGCAAGTCTTTCCTCCTATTGTGTAGTGGGTGAGGGCCTTCCTGTGCTCCACGTCCTCACACAGATTGGGATATTGGGAGTTGTGCTGGGTGGAGCAGCGAGGAGCAGAGGGTATAACGCGCACAGGAGTTTAAAAAAGGACAGCCGCACACAGCATGGCCCCAAAACAAAGCCCTCATTCTCCGAGAGATGGAATTTCCTGCTCCACACACACACACACACAGAGGCACCCTACAGACAGCTGCTGCTATCTTGTCAGCTGACCTGTATTTTCTGTTTAGTGAACCGCCAAATGGCTAAATTTATTTTGTCTACGCCAGCCAAAGAAGATACATGTTTGACCTAGAATTCAAGAGGTCGAATTTTTAAATCAATATGAAGAAATATTTGCAGATGTTCCGCACAAACCAAAAATATTATCAAGCCAAACCAACTGCAAAACAACACACAATAGCAGGAATGTGAGTGGTTCTCATGGTTATTTGCTGTTATAAATCACGCAGCTTGAATGCAGTGCTGCAAAGTTTTCATGTTATAATAGTCGGATAGATCACTCAATGATGATTTTATAAGTAGATATTGTGAAGACTACATGCCTTTCTAAAAATACAATAATAATGAAAAAATAAGTGCGTAAGTGAGGTAATATCAAATTTTGTAAAGTAATTTGTGTTTAATAATTTAATTTGGTAATTAAACATATTTTTAATACAATTGTTATAACATGGTCAGAACTAAGGTTGCAACAAGTTAATCAAAACTAACCGATTATTATATTAGATGATGATTTACATTTATTACAACTGCTTACTACAATTGTAATATTTGAATAATCGAATAATCGTCAACTGGTCAGTACACAGGCTCCAAGAGATTTTAGGACTTAGACAGAGCTATAACTACATGAACATGACAGAAGAAATAAATGCATAAATAAATAAATACATGTTGTGTGTTTTTGTTTAAAGCAAAATCTTTTGTCAATAAATACACTTCACTCTTTTTACAGAACTATTTCATTTGAACAGTTTGCAGTGGTCCAAAGTTATTCCTCACTTACTTTCTGCATTCCAAGCATCGTAATTATTCACTGCAGTAAGTTTCTAAGAGCTTTTTAAAACTCTCAGAGACCAGAGTGGAGTTTAGCCGTGATGGTAAAGCTAATAACTAGCAGATGGATTTTGACCTCAAGAGCTGCAAATACAAATTTTGCTCAACTACATGGGAAAAAATCAGGGCCTTTAATTTAGTTATAGATATGTTTTGTATGAGTTAATATTGTATGTGAATTTTACCTGGACTGTCCATTCTTTTGTAATGAGAAAGGAATTTTTATTTTTTATTTTTTATTTTTTTTTATGATTAGTAATTACAGGTGGGAATCAATTATTTTGACAAAAAAACGAATGTCTTAATTTTTTTTTTTTTTGCATTATTTCAATATTTGGACAATATTTTAACAATGAATCAGGAAAAATGTAGAAATATCAATTTACATCCTTGTTTAGAAGATTTGGAATATTACACAAGACATTTCTCTCTTTTCTGTCGTATTAAATCAATTTAATTACAAATGATAAACTTTATATTTTAATTTTGCATATAGGTACAGATTTTTCGAGATATATCTATTAGTGCTGACACTTTTTGTATATATTTTAGATGTTACTTAAATAAATAAATATGCTAATACAAGAAGAAGATTTTATCACAGTTGTTTTATATGAGTTTATATGAGATGTGTTTTACCTGGACTGTCCACTCTTTTGTAATGGTACGGGTTGATGCACACGTCCTTCTGCTTGGACCCAAAGGGGTACTCGCAGCACTCCAGGGCCTTGAGCTCGTGGTGGGACTGGAGGTCGGGCCAGCGCCACACACGACAGTAGATGACATGAGGCAGCCCCTTCCTGTGGGACACCTGCAGCCGCCCGTCCAAAGAGCGCGGGATGGTCACACAGTTACTGGGCTGTCCCGGGCAGCTCAGGGCTCTCTCCAGCTCCTCCATAGCTCCCTTCTTTTTCTTCAGCTTCTTTACCAGAGCGTCCACGGCCTTCTCCGCCCACTTCTCCTCTTCATCGCCCTGCTTCCAGCCCAGCAGCCTCTTGACCGCCGGGCTGGTGAAGGAGAAAAGCGAGGTGACGTTCATTGTGGTGGGTCTGGTCACCTCCCCTCTGCTAGTCCGAGTGCGGAGGTATAGAGTCCAGGCTTAAGCAAAGAAGGAAGCGTCCAATGGTGTTGCAGATCCTAAGAGAGAGAGAGAGAAAAAAAAGTTAGCACTATAACCAACATGGCCAGTCACAATAACACATTTTGGCTTGCGATTTACTGCTGAAGGAAAGAATCAGAAAACCTTATTAGTCCGTTGAAGGGCAGCTCATTGCAGCCACCTGGCCAACCACACACAGACATAACACATATATGCCATTCACAAGTACATGCTATTCACATGATTTAAATTTATGTATTTGAAAAATTCTTAGGAGAAGCTTCAGACAAAGTTCAAGAATCGAATCACTTTTCTTTTATTTGTGAAAACTGTATTGTTGGTTTTGTTAAGTATGAACCTAAATCTGACTCAAAGGTATTCATCATTAATCCTTTACTTATGTTATAGTTTCACATACACAAATACAAATTCACTAACCCAAATCCCATCTTTTACAGTATTTTAGAAAGACATTGACCTACACATCCAATCCATTGCTCATTCGTGAACGTGTAAGGTTTTTTTTTCTCTTTTACTTATTTCTTTTTCTGTTCTTTTTGCAAATCCCCTGGCATTTTTTATTTTCAAGCTGCTGTATGTTATGATCTTCGTTTTTTTCTCTTTTTTTTTTAACATTTCTTCAATTTAAAATAAAGAATCTGATCGCAGAAGAAATAAAAAGACATAGAATAGCGATTAGTTCTAATCAGAGGGCGTCAGGGTAAACCTCGAGGATGAAATGTGCCTCTGGTTTAGATCAGTTATTTGACTGGCTTTCCTGGTGACTCGGCTCTCCCAGACTGTGAACACATTTATGCCACTGACACAACAACACTAAATGATGTCGATGATTTGATTACATCAATTCAATTACAATTTTGTATTTTTTAGATCTAAAAACATAACACAAATTTGAGTATCCTATCAGATTTGGTGTTATTTTCCAAATTCAGAAAAGCCCTCTCTTTCCTTGGGTCTTCTGTCTGCAAGCTGCTGGCCTTAGCTTTAAAACTGACCAATCAGCTTTAATCGACACTGCGCCAATTGGCTTAGTCCTGCCCAGTCTCATACAAGTTCAAAAACGCTTATTGGAAGGTTATTCCTCCTACTAAACATATGTGAAATAAATCTATAACAGACTGAAACACTTTGATAGTTAGTTTGTATCTATAATGAGGGGGAAAAAAAGTTATTTATTTAACCCTCTACAGCTCAAATCTTGTTGTAGCACAGAAAAATAACAAAATGTTCGCTACTGGTGTAAAGAAAAAGTACCCACCTTAAAAGTATTGTCCGACGTATCATCTATTGAACAGTAAGTCAATTTAAGGGCCTATAACCAACACGATCATTACTATACCACCCTCCATGTCTTTATATGGTAAATGATGATGTTATCAATAGAGCAGATTTGGCTGTGACTGTCATGGCTTCTGGGAAGTTGGCATTGGCATTGAAGTTACATCAGGCATTCTCCAGATAGCTTCCTGTCCGTATGGCTTGTCACATTACCACTGCTCACTAATGTCGATTACGATTACACCAGAGACACTTACGGGACGCAGCCTAAAAGAATCACTGTGAGGGAATGTGGATCATACACTCGTAGCCATCATGCCAACAAGTCAATCGCCGTCGGCTGATCAGAGAAGTATTATGGGGTAATGTATCGGACAACTCGTCTCCCTCACTTAAACAGTTACAGTTTCAGGTCTGGATTTGAACCTGTCAGCTCCTACAATTTGAATTATGGTTTCAAGCTGCTCATTGTGGTTTTGGTCAAAATAGAGCAGTGAAACCCTGGGAATAAAAAAGGAATATCACATCCAAAGAATGATAAGGTCTATAGCTTTAATCTAAACAAATATTATGGGCTGTGTCAAAAGAAATGTATTATAAATCTGCTGAGAAAGATACTACACATCTTTTTTGGTGGAGGGCCAGTCACCTGTTTTGCCTGAAATGAACCACAGTATTTGGAATTAAATGTATCAATCTATATGGAATAAAGCAAATGACACACAAATGAATGCATATTATTCATGCAGATGAATAAATGAAACAAAGGTAAGTTTAAGACCATGCTGTGAAACCGTCCAGCCAAAGCAATAATACCTCCATGGAGACGAGAAGGTGGAGAACCTCCTCACCAGGAAAGTTACACATTTATTAGAGCTGTTATTGTGAATTTAGGTTGTTGACAGTTTGTTGAACTAGGTCATTCAAATGAAAAGCAACCAGTTGCATTGCAATTGCAGTTAGCAATTGATCAATCAACAGGTCATTTTTTTTAGGTTTATGCCCCAGCTTTCCATTGATCAGATATTCATCAAAATGTAAACCATTTTATGTTGAGAGCCAAGTGAACTACTGCCGCCCCCAAAACACACAGATTCCTTATTTCAGAAACAAAATTACTTATACTATTACATTATTATTGTCTCCATCAGATTAGAACAGATGCCTTGAAGTGTGCAGAGGAAGCTATATGTTCTATTGGGCTTTACCACCAGCGACCTGTGCACAATGACTTGGGGCAGGAATGTGGCAACGTTTAGGACAATAAAAAGGAAGTGTATGCAGACCCCAGGATAAATGTGCCCATTCACTGCAGTCTCACAGGAGCTATTCAGAAGCCCCCAGAGTGGCATTGGAGCTTTTGAAGGCATAAACAAGGGCATGCTGAATTCCCCTACTCCCTAGTTAGTGTGAGGAAAATATACTTCAACCAGCATATATGTGATACAGGTGCATGCACTGTGAATGTATAGCTGTGGTATTGTATTAGTTTAGCAGTTCATATTTCAGTCTGTTCTCAAATGGGAAAGATTCTGGAAAGTGTAAACACGCAACTTTTCAAAGCTTTTAACTGTGTTATAATTGTTTCCCCTTCTCATTTACCCCCTCAAAGTTGTATTTGGAGTGATTCGTGCATGTTTAGGCAATCTTTAATCACTTATTTTCAAGATGCCATGTTGCTGATCAACCCGTTTTCACTGCTACAGCATACACCCACTGCTCTGTACTTACTTCGTCCTCAAATTGTATTTTTGGTAGGATTCAGAAGTATCGCGTAGTCATTTTGGTACAAATTTTTAAAATCTGCTAATGTGCAGCTATTTACTGGAGGTGCTGACAATTTGACGTTTATGTCGACGTCAGCTCCCATCGGACACAACAGTTTTATAACGCAGATGTCAGATGATTTGTTTCTTTTATTTAATTGTTTCTAAACTGTTTAGATGAATATTGCGATTTTAAATGTGCAAATTATCATAATAATCCACAAGTGTTAGCAGATACAAGCACAATAGGTCTTCTTTAAAGTATTTTTTTTTCTTTTTTTAACCCTTATTTCAGTACCAGTTTTAAGTTTGTTTTTTTCGGTGCCAAAAATTGAAATTCCAGGTACCATTAATAACAAGAAACGTATCAGGAAATTCTTAGTTAGCGTATTTCTCCAAAACAAAACCTATGACAACACACCATCTGCTCATTGAATCACAGACAAATTGCATACTATCACTTTGAGCCTGAAATGGAATACCCATGTGTCATAAATGCACTAACCTTTTGTCCCTAATGAGTCACGGGTGAAGATGCATCTCTCTCTGACAGTAAAGCCGGCAGCAGATTGGATTTCCTACGAGCAGGAACAAATACATCATTAAGAGCGAACGGTCCGTAGTTATTCTGGGCCCTTCAGATTATGGGATGAGCAGACATTTCTATGTTTGTCGGCTACTGCATGTGAGGGAGAGCCAGGGCACGGTGATGAGAACAGGTGCTGTTTATAACGTGGGTCAGACGCTACTATTGTAAACTGTAAAGCTAAAGTTTGTGCCTATACTTAGCCTAGATACTCGAATGGCTAAAACTGTCGCTACTAGAGGGATGGACAGGATATCGATGTTAAGATCGATATCGGTCAATATATATGGCAGGGCTCTAGTTTTTCCCAGGAGAACAGTAGCCCCTCACTAAAATCTTTTATGAGCACAACCAAAAACATTTAGGGAAGCATAACATAAACTGATATAAATACCTTTTTTTCTAGTCAATATTATAGACCTAATTGATATGCTTTATTAATGTTTAATTGTAATAACCAGCTCATAGATGTTTAATGCAGACAGATTTATTTATGACAGGAAGAAAGACGAATCTGGAAAGTCTTCTGTAAAGTCATGAAAATAAATCAATATAAGTTTACAAATTCAAATAAAAATGGTCAAAATTTCTATTCATATGTAGCTAGACATATAGTAACAGCGTATTCTCTTCTCCTTCGTCATCTTGAAGCACAGAGGCTGCAGATTATAGTGCATAAAAGTACATCTGTCAACATGCCGACAATGCCTCATGCTAACGCACTAGGTTCACTTTTATCACAAAAAGTACAGTCCCCATCCCTGTCCTCTGTGCTCTCTTTACTAAAGCTCCTCTTTGAGCAGGTTATGAAACTTCAGTGAAAAAAGTTACGGAGGAAGCGAGTATAGAGGAAAATGTGAGCAATTGGTCACAGTCTGGAGCCCTGTATGGGGATTTTCATATGGTGGGTTTGGTCAGATAGGGGAAAAATATGAATAAACACTAAAGACTAGTGAGTGACAATAATAATAAATAATAATAATTATGTAACATGCAAGCATTATGATTATCCCATTTTGCAAGCATATTATACACACACACACATCCCATTTTGTACAACACACATATATATATATATATATATATATATATATATATATATATATATATATATACATATATATATATATATATACACACATACACACACACATATATATATATATATATATATATATATATATATGGATATTTGTAGCAGCTTATTTATTTTGAACTACCCCTTGAGATGCATCATGTAGCATACTAGTGTTGTCAAAATTAGCATATTAATCAAAAGTAAAAAGTAAAAACCAATAGAAATTGGACATTTCCTTTAGAGTTTTGCTATTATTTGGATCCATATCAGAACTTGTATAAAATTTTTTTAAATGGCAGTATTTTTAGAAGTATTTTAAAGTAAGTATTTTAAGTATTAGTAAAAATTTCCTTAGAAGAGATATCCTGTTTGAAATTTTAGTATCATGACAACACTCGCATACACCGGAAAAGGGAATCTGGGAGGAGACATGAGACAGATATCAGAGAGCATATCACTCATCAATGCTATACTATACATTCTATACTGTGTCTATGGACAGGAAGCACACTGTAGGTTTGGGATGGTTACCACTGCAGCAGATTCATTTCCTTTTTGCTGATCACTACACACTTCTCTACAGGTGCAGGGTGGAACCAGGATTTTTGGAAAAAGTAGGGGAGGACAGGTCAGAGATGTCGTGGGCGTTGGTTCAACTATTGCCATAACAAATGTTTTATTTCTGTTTCAGGAAACAAAAGGCAAATACAGTGGATGTTGAATGTGGTATTTTTCCTATTGTTATTGGTACATTTCAAGAATAGTTTTGCAATTAAAAAAATAAAAATAGCATCGCACACAACTATTTGAAATAACAGATCTACCAGTGAAATTTTTTGACCCACCGTCTCATTCAATGTTTTTTCTTTTCTTTTTACTTTCTACTTTCTAGATATACGGGAGACATCAAACATACGATGCAAGATATATGGAATTGTGTAGGGGAAAAAAGTAAAATAACTAAATATTTTTCATATTTTATATTCAAATTCTCAAAGATTTACAAATTCACCATCCTTTGCTTTGTTGGCAGTGCTGCAAATCCTTCTCTCAATAAGCTTCTTGATGAAGTCTCCTGAAATGTTTTTTTTTACTTCACAGCTGTGACCCAAGAAAAGCCAAAAGTACAAACCAGAGTTCAAAGCAAAAGGTGACTTTTTTTTTCTCTACATTTCTTTGATCTAAAACTATTTTTGAGTTATTTTGACTTTATTTTCACATTCCATATGTGTTCATTCATAGTTTTTGATGTCTCCAGTGAGCATATACAATGTAAGTAATAATGGAAATATAGAAGAAAAAATTTTTTTGACTGGTAGTGTATGTTAATCCCACTGTAAAACTGCACATAAATGTTTGTGAGTGTACTATATTTTTGTAAGTTAAGTTATAATGTAAGCTTATTTTATAACTTTAGTTTATTTTCACCAGAGGTGAATGGATAAAAAAAAAGAGTTTTCTTATCTCTTTTTTCCCATTGGATATGAATAAAAGAAATTGTACATGAAAGACTGCTGGCCAAAGCATGTGTGATTGACACATGGAAAAAACCTGTATTTTAGTGAAACTTGCATAGTATAAGTCGTCTGTTCTTTGTTGTGCAGTTTTGTGGGACAATTTTCTACTCGAACCGTAGCTGCACAAAAGAACACAATACAACTTGATACAATGCAAATCAAAAGACAAAAGCCCCATCCAATCTTTTTGATCCACTTCCAACCACTTTGCTCTATCAGCAGCCTACATTCAGGACTGGCTGTACAAAGACAAGTAATCTATTTCAGATGGAAAAATCGACGAAGTTCAGCCCGGTAACATCTGGAGCTAGACTCACAATCCTTCACTGTCACAGGGCTAGAGCTGCGGACTAAATCTGAGCATATTTTTAACTCACGCTCAAATATCTGACCACATGCTTATTCAAGAGCCTGATATGGCTTTGTGTTGGTTCTTTGGACAATGCAAGTTTGGATTTTGCTGGGAGGCAGTCAAAATATAAAGGCGCCATTGGGCCTCTCTCTTCTATACCTATGTATAGACTACAATGTTCCACTGATATAAACACGCTTTTTGTGTGACAGCTTTACACAATTTGGGATTTCCATTTTGATCACCAAGACCAGCACCAACTGACTATACGACAAGCTGAAAGATGGCCAAAAATGAATCAGTTACTCCTAAGCTTATTCAAAGAGCGTCAAGGAAGAAAAAAAATAGTATTACAATATTAGTGTCACAGGTCATGGTCAAGACTCCAGCGAGTACCGTGCAGAAATAACAGATTTACCCAAAACCTGCACTATTTATTATTTGTGAGTATTAAAACACACATTCTACTAACCAGATGCTATTCAGTCTCCTCTGAGGCAGCATCCGTCCACACGTCCTGCTTTGAACCTGGTTAGTCCCATGACGTAAACTTGCTTTTTTGGCCTGCTGGTCCTGGTTTAGTCCTGGTTTAGTCCCAGTTTAGTCATGGTCTAGTCCACATTTAGTTCAGTTTACTCCCAATGTTGTTCCACTGTGTGTTTGCAAGTGTAAACACAATCTTTGTCATAAAATAATAAAATACCAAGCTCCTTATGCTGTATAAATAATAAAACAACTCCCTAAATACACCCAGACATCCACCTGTTTTGTTCACTTATAAACAAAACATACATTGAGTGTCGATACTAAAAAAAAAATTCACATCCACAGGACTTTTCATAGCTTTAGAATGATCTCGAGCTGTTTCAGAACAAGTAAAAGATCACATAGACTAGTATACGCCCATGACCACTATGGAAAACTACGCAGACGATTATGGTATTACACAGATATAAAGCCACATGGTAATTTAAAAGAAAGTACTACCATTTAATATTGAAAACCACATTCTATTGTCTAAATAAAGAGTGTTTTTAAAAAAATTATTCTTGCGGTATTGGAATTGGTATTGAGTATCAAGTCTATTCCTTAGTATCGAAATCAAATTTGAAATGTATCATGACAACACAAGCTGGCTCCGTGCTGTGCGGTCATCCTAAGTGACACACACTAAATGAAGAGTCATGGCTGTGATGGCCTTGGCCGCCTCTCTGCTCCTCCATAAAAGCTCAAACACACACCATCATTTACACAACAGCCTCATAAAAGCCACTCTGACATTCCCCATGGTGCGGCGCGAGGATACGGCCCTCGCTATTGCGTTAGTGGTAGCTCCTGATGGCCATCCGTTAGCCCAGCGGACAGTTAGTGAAGCTAATGGGACACTCTCAGGCCTCACTGGTTTGACCCACCTGGTGCGAGCTGTTAGCCGCTACACTAGTCCCGCAGATCATTTTGCACCGCTCCAGTGTCTGTTAATCAATTTAGGCTCAGGCTGAGGAGGATGAGGAGACAGTAATAAGGCTTTCTGGACCCTCCCCAGGGAGCCAGCATTATAAAGAACCTACATTATTTATCAGCAGGGTCCTGGATGGGGCCTCCATTAGCCCCCGCTCAATGACTATAAACAGACGAGTGCAGGAAGAGAGAGAGAGTTATAGATAACTAGAAAGACAAATGCAAAGAGAGCGAGAGGGAGACTGACAGCAGAAGGGAATGTTTGGGAGAATATCTGGTCTCTGGATTAAGTGCCTTCGGGTCTCATTACAGAGTCAATGGTGATGTTACAAGGATGCTGCATATGCTTTTGCACAATTATAAACACATAGATATATAGCAATTTGATCCCCGAGAGCATCCATAAAAAAAAATCACACGGAGCCTGTTACAAAAGAGCCCTGGTGTCCATATGAAGAGATAAAGAGTGGACTACATAGATAGATTTTCCAGCTGCGAGACATTAGACATACCACCAGACATACACAGATAAAATGGGTATTAAAATAGTCACATGTAAAGCTAAGAAATTGATTTAGCCTAATATAAACCATTAGTCAGTCCATCAGGATATCTACAAATTATTGCATATCTCAACATCTTCAGCCGCATCTCGTCGTGCTACAACATTTCTATATTCTAAACATATTTTACAAACCAATAACAGATTTTTGATGTGCACAATTGCAATATTATCAGGCACACTTTTATGTCAAAATAGTAACATTATACATGGCACGCTTTGCTTGGATTGACAGATACTAAAATGAATAATTTTCTATAATTTTATCCACTCCAAATAGCTCGTGGAGACAAAAACAAGATTTTGTTTTTGTTTTTTTGTTTTTATCAATTCCTTCCCTTGTCCTGATACGACACTCACTTGGTACCATACCCCTCACAAACTGTACATATGACAATTATATAATCTTATGAAATCACTGCATACTACTAGACAAAACACTGAACCCAAACACCTCCTCACAGCTCACAGTGGAGCAGAGAACAGACTCAGTGGTACATATGCACTGTAGACATAACCAGAGAACACATGGGGATTTTGCAGCTATCTCAACCATGCTTGGCACTCCGCTTTGGGTTAGTGTTGTGTTAGGGTGGACACCTCACCCCGACATATGTTGTCCCGGGACACACAGACACACTCCACTGTGGTCACTACTGTTGTGACTGGATACAGTGGATATAGGAATGCCTCTAACCTATATTTACTCCCGAGTACTTTTTGTCTGGCTCATACAGTTAGGCCTATGATAACTTCCACATTTACACTAACAATAAATAGCAACAGAATGCTCCAGAAATAGCTCACCATCTTACTGCAATTTTTAAATACTACTTATACTCAAGGAAATCACAGACAAGGGCAAATTCCTGTCCTTTGGGTTATCTGATATGCCATCCTCAATAGGGACACAAGATCTAGCCTATACTGCTGTTGTACATCTCTCACTCATCATGCCTGGTCAACATTCAATCAACATGAAACACACAATCACACAGACATATACACCAACAGTGCAGCAATGTCAACCCAATTAAGCAATTATGGCATGCTGCTCATTAATATAAAACGATGACATGTGTAATTAGTATGTCAAGATATATTGCGCACGCACATGTTATTATCCAGTGTCTATAAATTGACTACAAAGACTAACTTAACTTTCTAATTCAAGAGGCCACTTGCAAATGTACACCCTGTTGCTTACTAATCACGTTAGAAGAACCAAAGTCACATTGTTGTTAATAAGACAGGACTTAGAAGAGAACCATTCCCTCCAAAAAATACATTTACGCACAATTACGCACGGATTTGACGCCCACTTTTCCCCCCATTCAAGTTACTTTAGTATCAGACATGTATTCTACAAGCAATAAGGGTTTCTTACAAATGAATTCAACACTAGTTATGCTAAATCTGTAGAAGAATGCCAACCGGAAACATGTGCGCAAAACTGTACGAGAAAAAGTCAATATCGTTACTGTAAGTTCCAAGTCTATAGGAGAAGACAAAAGTTTTAGCAACAGTGGAGCGTCCAACTGCAGCGCTGCAAAGACTTATAGGAGTTTAAAGTGAAGTATGGCAAGTGTAAAAACGCATGCATAAAGTTTGTCTTGTGCACGTAACAGAGTGAGTGTTAAAGTTGCCTGTACCTTTCCCGTGGAGCGCGCGGCTGTTCCTGTGTGTGTTCTACAGTGTGCGTCTCTCGGCTGTGCTCGGCCTGGCGTCAGTGAGTCGCGGGGCCGCCTCACACTCCGCCAGAGCCAGTATCACGCCGCGGGATGCAACTCTGACAACAACAAGACCTACTTTTTACACTTCTTCTCCCATCCTCATTCACCGCGTGGAAATGGATTATGCAACTGTAAAACAATGCAGTTGTTCTCAAGTGCCTGTGGTTGTTTTCTGATTGGAAAAGAAATTGTGCAGTCAGGCCTTTTGATAGGAAATTTCTGCGTCTCAAATTGGTTGCAGTGTACTAACACAGTTGGTGACAGTGATTAGTACAGTGCGTTTACTATAGCTAAGAATCGTATACAATTTACAGCAAATAATTGGAAGACCAAGCTAACGTGTCCCAGTTTAATTCATCAATGAACAAGATGAGTCAGAACATGGGGTAGTGTGCATTAATGTGGTCTCACCTGTAGCAGATTTTGGCAAGGTGCAACTATTGTGAAAACTATTGTGTAATTCTTCATTCAAATTTATTTTTAAAGGTAAATGTTGACATACTGTGTACAAGTGTGCCCACTGCCCTAGTGCTCCATGTGCAACCTAACCACACTTTTAAATCACAAGTTTATCCAAACAAGGTCTTAACTGATTTTGACTGGGGCTTATCTGATAGCCCTGTGAACTTGTGAACTGCCTAGTGCTCTTAGTTCCTTTTCTGCTTTGATAGTGAGATGATAAAAACAATTTATGGTGTCAAGAGAACAAAAGTGTCTGAAGAGCAGTACAAGCTCAAAGCATGCTCACACATGCCTCCATAGGATCAACATTACACAGCCATTCTCCCAGAGTCCTCCAGTGTGACATTTAACAGCCTCAAAAAACATGTTGCATGCCAAATTCATTTGCATGAAAATAGCAATGAAACACATGGAAAAGTGTAATTAATGCAACATTTTGTCTTTTGTGCTCACACGTGGGGTTGTGTCACATTAATAAGTTGAATCCAGTTATTGTGTCTGTGCCCTGATAATAATTTCAGTTATTTCAAATGTAAACAAAATGTCTACAATTTCCACGAGTTCATGTCATTAGTTTACCTTATAGGTTTATCTTTTTAGTCAAGTTCAGTGGTGTAGTAGTCAGTGGGGGACTAGATTCTTCAGAAGACATCGCGGAAGGAAACAGCGCTGACGGAGGAGGGCTCCTGGTGCAGGTGACGTCACGGGCCTGGCGACAGCATGTCTGAGCGAGCCGCACGTGAATAAATCTGGGAAAACAGCGTGGGGAGGGACGGAGGGAGCAGGGGGGAGGCCGTTATGGAGAGGTGGATGGAAGGGCGCTGATTACGATGAAGATGATGATGAGTGGCAACAGAAAGATGGCTCTCCAAAGCTGTTCAGATGAGAGCTTTCAAAACAGACAGCTATTCATTCAGCAGGTTGCACGCAAGGATTTCCCTGACAGGAGGAAAGGGGCTGTGGAGTTTATCTGGGGACTACTGTTTTAAAGCCAGTCTCTGTTAAATAAGTGAATTAGGGGCACTCATAGTGTTTGTGGACTTTATTGTCCCCTTAGGGTGTTCTGCATTTGACCCATCCTCTCCTTTTCTGTCAGCAGCAGTCAGTGGCTGCAGGGATTCTTCTCCACTCAGTATCTTGGTCAACTAAAGGACTAAGGAGACAGAACAAACCCAACACAGAAAGGAGCCACTTGTTACAAGAATGAAACCTGCAGCTGACTGGATGCATTGTGTGTTGAATTTAAGCACTAAATATTTAAATATGTCAGAAGCTCATGATATGCCTGAAACACAAGGAAGTATAATTTTATATGCATTTATATACAAATGATCAAGCTTTTACTTAATACTTTTATCTTCTTTATCTTCTATTTCCTTATCTCAAATTGTCTGTGTTGCTTTGTTGAGTCACAGCCAATGGACAGAGATGTCACAGCAGGTGGAGCTTTTTTGCAGTAGAAATCCCTAACCTGGTGTCCAGAATCCCTAGGGGGCGCTAGAGATTATAGGCGGTGTGCACAGCTTGGCCTGTTCAAATGCAGTTGTAAAAATTCCACAAGCTTCATGGGAAAAAGGCATAACAAAAACCTAACTGCTGTTTTAGTGAGTGAAGTGATCCATTTAAGGTCAGGATCTTTGGGCTGAGGTACGTTTGGGTTTGATGCAGTTTGGCTTCAACAGACCACTAAGCAGAAAACTGAATCTCATATTAAATCATATTTTAGAGCCTTGTTTGAGTTTGTTTACTGACTGAGCCCTTTCTTATTCTTATTATCAGATCCAATACAGTCTTCATTGTACTGTGATTATATTTAGTAAACAAAGAGTTAGATGTGTTTATTTAATGTCTAATATTTGACGAACAAAAGATGAGTTATTAATTAATTTACACACACACGCACACACACATCACAGATTAAAACAGGACTAGAATTGGGCCAAACCTTTGCATCAGGACCAAAAAGGACAAACCAAGACAAGTTTGAATGCAAGTGCAAAAATAAAGTAGGACCAAGTAGGACTGGGCGATGTGGTGGCAAAAATTGAACTCTGTCTCATTCCTGTGACATTTTTTGTCAAATCAACATCATTCATGAACCCCTTGAATGCAGCTCTGTGTTTAAAGGTCCTATATTACACAAATTTGACTCTTGTGAGCTTTAAGCCATGTTAGAATGCATTTACTTCGTGCATTCAAAAACATACCCAGAGTCTGGCTACATCTCCAAATCTTAAAACGCTCTGTTCCACCTTGTGATGTCATGAAGCGGTAGTTTTAAGTTGTTCTAGTGAAGGTGTATGGAGTTTAAAAACACAGTGGAACACTTCTTCTTTCTTCACATGACATCACAAGCTGGAACAAGCTGGTGTTTGAAAGAAGAACTAAGAAGTGCCTAAATATGCAGGGTTTGTGTGTGAATGAGACAAAACACACGCTCCAGGTATGTTTATGATGAGGAAACAACATTATAACTTTGATCAGAGAATAGCGTGATGTAGGCCCTTAAAACAAATCACTCTTCCCTACAATCAAGCTGCAAAATGATTCCCCCCACCATCACAACCATGTCAGAGGAGTAACACAGGTTATGCAGGATGGATGGTTGCAGGTCAGTATGACTTTATGGCAATGTTTCCTGCCTTTAAAACACAGAGATGGAACATTAACATTTGAGCCACTAAGTTGTAGGTTGTATTAGGTCAGGGTTCACAGGGAGCCATTTCGAAAGCTTGGGTCGCTGCCTGTCGCTAGCCACAAAGAGGAAGAGTGCACTCATGGGTTAGGATTGATTACAGCATTAGCTCCGTGGCCTTAACACATGGTTGAAATGCTGAACAGTGATGGACACACATGTTTGCCCGTTACCCCTTTTGCACATGCGATTCATTTGGATATCGCAGAGGACTTGGCAGGCACGAACGGTACTGCATCTGGCCGGGTCAGATTTCAAACGGGTGGCTTTTTGGCGCAAGTCCTTCTAGAAATAATGTCCGGGGTGGTAATATTTGAATGCTGTCTCTGGGGGGTTTTGGTTTACCTTATCTACCTTTACTGCACAGAGACAGAGGATGCACCAATCAGGTTACACCTCAGGGCGTGCTGACTTACACCCCGCCAGATTGCACTGTTGGCTTGGCTTGGTTATATTTATATTTTGTGGTTTAACAATGGTAGCAGTAGCCAAGTTACATAATATATTTTCTCAAATTTTACAGCAGTTTCCATTAAAGGATAAGTCACTGAGACATTAGAAGGTCACATATTAAACCAGCCCTAATGTGACACTGTATGTTACTTTGTCATCTTATTTTTGTTATGTTTGCAAAGTTTTGCCATTAGTTGCATTACGTTAAAGGTGCACTATGTAATTTGTCTTCTCATGATGTTCCACAGTATTGCATTAGTCAATTACAGGTTTTTTATTGCAAAAAGGAAGCAAACAAACAAAAAGAAACATAGAAAAACATGCATTCTTACCATGCTGCTTGACCTCTTCACAAATCTAATCTGCAACTTGGCCTTGTGCTTGTCTCCGTGGAGAAAATTCTTTTAATGCCATGCTGTGGAACATTCCAGGGAAAGCAACAACATGGAGACAGGTGGCGGATAACCTGGCTAATACTAGATTGATATGTATAGCGCGTGATACTTCACCTTGGGCTTCCACCTAAACCACAACGCTGCCCCAGGTAATCACAACAACAGCAGGAGTCTGATGGATTTTCATGAGTTTGTGAACTAATATCGTGAGAATTTATGGTGCTGGCCAGGTTAGGTGGCAGATTCTTTACCAGAAAAGTAACATTGTCCACCTTTAATGTTGTAGTATTGACCAAAAGCTAAACTAATTTTGTGTCTAGTACTGAACATCCTCAACCCATACACGGTGCACAATCATTTTAGATCCATTAAGTTCCTCTGAGGTGTCTCTATTGGTTCATTGATCTGCACAAGATTTTATCAGCGAAGATAAAATTACACTATTTTTTAACCTTCTGTGGAAAACCAGATTTTGTGGATTTTTCAGTAAAGATGGAGTTTTATGCTGAATTGACTTTTTGGAGCTTTCTACCATGTTATAACATCCTAATCAAAAATGTGCCTGAAGAGGTTTTAGATGTCACTCATGCATGTTTCTGTAATTTAGCGATCTCTTCCTGTTCGAACCCTGCTTATGGTTAGCTGTAAGATTCTGTGCAAGGCTCCGCCCACAAACAGACATCATCCATGCTCCCACCTGACAATTCTCCATAAATATACAAAACCATAGCACAAAAGTACACAGCAACTTGACAAACCTGATCCGATGTGCAGTAGTTTCATTAGCGCTGATTGCGCTGTGACATCACTCTGAAGGCGGAGTGATTTAACACGAGAGAGCGTCAAAAACAAGTGAAAACATGTTAATATGTTGTTTTTGGTGAATGTAGCTTTTTCAGAACAATAAAAGGTAACATGGTGATCTAAATATGTTCTGTGTTAGAGCAGTTAATACCCCTTAGAAGTAAAATACCTCCTCTTTAATGCCACTATCTGTTGCAATATATATGAATATGTACATATAAATCCACAGAGCCTTATGATCAGAAACCGCTGGACTCAACAAATAATGCAGTATTTCTGATCTGAGTCGCAGTGTAAAATGACCCTCCTCGGTTGTTGCGTCCACTTCCCCCACCCACAGTGACTTAAGTGTGGAGGGTGGTCTGCCCCTAGCCCCTGTGTGGGTCTTTGGGGGTGAAGCAGCTGTCATGGTCACTTGTTAGACACAGTTAACCCTAAAAGCGCAGCTGTCTGTCAAAGCCCCATTTCACACAAAGGTGTTGGTCTGAACTTCAACCAACTGCCCCACGGCCTGTCTGTATGGAACACATGGAGGTGCACCTGTAACTTCAGCTGTGCTCCTGCATCATCTGATACACAGCACTTTAATCAGCGTTTGATTGACATTTAGAGTTGTTGTTTTGTTTTTAGACAGATAACCACCACTTTTGAGATTCAGTGCTAATGTGTAATAGGATTGTGATGGAATTGTGACCTGTGACAAGGAATTATTTGTATTTTGAGCTAAATTGGGTCTTGCTATTTTGACTTTCTTGGCTCCTTTCTTCTAACAAAGGTTTAATTGGTCTATGGTAATGCACATTTTATTGTCCTGCAGTTTAAATCTGACCCATTGCCACTAGGACAGCCTGTCAGGAGCATTAGACGGCACAGTGCAGTGTCAGGGAACGTATCTGCAGAACTTGAGGTGAGAGTGTGAAGGACAGGACCATTTAGGGTAAAATTGTATCTTTGCCTTTATGAAATCAATTTTTTTGTTGATTTTTTTGTTGATTTTTCTTGACTATGTTGTGCCCGTGCAGATTGATTAAAGGGAAATGATCAAAGGCCAGTGGTAACTCAATTACTATTTTGTAATGACATCCTAAATGTCAACAACAACCTGCAGATCATCACTTACTTCACTTATAATGACAAAGATACATGGCGTGTTTCAGCGTATGATCTCGTCTTGTACAGCTATACATGTAGACAAGTCAATTTTAGCTGAGCCCATGTGAAAGATGTGCTGCTGAGTGGGAGGGGGTCCCGTTTGATTAATGAATTTCATGACACTCTATAGCTTTGAAGATCCTGCTGAGGTTGGCCGCTGAGCAGAGGCTTGTTGTTACCTGCCACTTAGCCTTTTCAAAGCAACATTTGAACACAGCATGACCTGCATACTATAAGTGTCTGTATAGAAAAATATATAAAAATAACCAGCTGTGGGAATACGTTCTGTTGATAGGCTTCGGGTTTCAAGAAGACGAAAAAATTTGGAGAGTTACCATAGCAACTAACAATTTAAAACAACATATTTTTAATGAGTCCTCAAAACATGACATATAACAGGAAGCTCAAACCCATGAATAAACTGGGTATTCTCAGAGATTTAAAGTTTTGACCACTCATAGTAAAAATAAAAAGGGAGGATTTTGGATTCATGGGAATAAAGGGCACTTTTAGTTAACTACCTGGGACCATGGGTGACCAATGAGCTCCTTCGTTTCACATATGTCACTGAAAAAAAACTAATCAGATTGCACAATCATATTTGGCTGGAGGAGTAGAGGACAGACTCATGTCAATTTGTATAAAAATACACAGAGATATCTTTCTGAATTTGCCAGGCAACATCTTTAAGGGAGTTGAAATTGATTTTTTTTCTAAATATCAGATGTGGGTTTTGTGGGAAGTGATAATTGGCAGATAGAGAAATTCGGTAAATAAAATTTGCAGTTGGAATTACAGTGGTCTCTTTACAAAACATGCAGGTAAAATGAAACTATGCTTCAGTGGTCAGCCTTATTCACACAAACATTTTAGAGGATATCTGAGAAACATTTTAACAAGTGTTAAAATTAGACTTTCACCTGATTAAGCAAGAGCAATTTGACCTAAATATTTAATGACAGTTCATTATTTTTTCATAACATGAGTTGTTATTATCCAGATCTAATCCAGAAATACTTCTTGCCTAAATATGTAAGTAAATTAATCGCATTATACTTGCTCAAAACATATTATCACTTTAACTTTCAGTTTATCAAAATACATTTACTAAAAATAAGATTTATCAAAACTATGAGCTGAAATGTCCTCTTTTTATTTTTAAAAGCACAGGAAGGTACACTTGTTTGTGAACATTTTGTAAAGGCAGGGCTCTAATTACAATTGAACTGCTGTACGGGGGTGTAATGTCTGTCATCAGATCAAAGGAGCATCCTGCTCTCCAGAGCAGGGCCAGAGCAGATGTGCCTCTGTGAGCTCATACCTCAGGAGAGAGGGCTGTGGACATCAGCAGCTGGCCTCACCATTGTAAGCGATAGCCATCATGACATCACCTCTTCCTGGCTCAGACCCCCACACTGATCTGCAGGGCGAAAAATAGAGCACTCCTCAAACAAAGATGATGATTGATAGTTTGCGGCAAAAATGAGCACACTGGTGCACTAAAGACCGTAGGGGTCAAATGTCAAAGAGCCAGTGAGAAAATGACACTTGTACTATTTAAATACTTGAATTCTGTAACAAATATTATGTGGAGTTTTTTTTTATTAATAACCCAAATTACAACTCAGATGTTTTTTTTTTAGTTTTTTTTTTACATAAATTCATTCACAGAGAAGTAAACATTTCACATTGTATGTCATTTTTCCTAAAACACCTGCAGACTAAAATGACCCCCAATTCAAACTGAATCTGTTTCTGAATCCTGATTTAGTCCCATTATAAGTGTTAACAGGCTGTGCACAGTGGAACATCAGATCTCAAATACCTCCTGATTGTTTTGGTAAATATAAGGATAGGTATAACTCGTGTCTGGAGGGATCATCTGATCAGGTCTCTCAAGCCTTTTCCCACGGTGAGCTAATTCTACAGAACAAAAAAGACAGAAAGCACAGGAGCCGGTAAAGTTAACAGCTGTAGCTTTATATGGGGCATATTTAGATGCCTATAAACATAAACCATAAATCTATGTATCAGTGCCCAAAATTAGACATTTGCTATGGTAACATAGATGAATCACATTTAAATCACTCGCACACATGTATAATTCCTAAATCCATTGTATAGCTACTTGGAATAGGAGCTCCTGGTATCTCACAAGCGACAGGATGGAGACCCCATTCATTAGAATGATTATTGGTTGAGACAATTCCCATGTCAAAGCTGAAGCACATCTCACAAAAAATCATTTAGAGGCTTCCAATTAGGCTAAGGCTAATTACTTAGATTTTTGTGAATTTTAGGTTTATTTTTTATTTGTGGGTTTGGAGTTTAAATGGGTCCAAATTCTTCTCAGAATGGTTATTTGACAGAAAATAAGTGGCTCACAGGTTTCCCTTCATGTTTTATGAAGAAAAAAGTCCAAGGGCCCTGTACCTCTTTCACTCTGAGTTCTGTTTTGAGTAATTCATGCATGTTTGAGTCATCTCAACTGACATGTTTCTGTGTTAGTTGTCAAGTTGGAAAACTATGTACACTTCAATCAATGAAATAACATGACAGACAATTTAAGGAAGGAAGAGTCAGGCGGTCCGGTGATTAAAGTGAATATTTTTAATCACCGGACTTTCTCTTTGCACGTTACAAAAAGTAATTATCATTTCCTTGGTAATTTTTACATTAACCTTAAGAATTCAACAAACTCGGTGAGACTTGAGCTGTGTTTGAGCAGAAATACAGTATCGTCTGCAAACTTCACCATGTGACAGCAGGATTCACTGGTCCAGGAGTCATGAGTGTCCAGGATGAATAATAGGGGAGACAGGACACAGCCCTGTGGTAATGCTGTTGAAGTGTTCCAGTTCCAGGCACAGCACTGTTATGCACTCAGCTCCACGGATGGGTTATACTCAGCATGTACATCATCAGTATCCTGTACTGATGTGACAGACTGACAGCACAGCAGAACATGAGCAGACCTAATCCCTGATGCGGAGCTGACCACAATGCCTGTCCTGTGCTCACGGCCCTGGACCATGCCGTGCCTAGAACATTCACTGTGGAGGTGTCCTGCTGAGTGTGAGGAACTGTGTGGTGCTGGGTTTATGTCCAGAATAAACTAAGACTACCATGGTCCAGGAGACAGTGAATGTGCTGTGCCACAGCTCCACAAGCTCATTTGCTTGTTGTGATCTAAGAGATTTTCTTAAAGGCCTTGCCCAATTTCTTAGTCTGTCAAAATTTTTTCCCAGAACAGATATATTGTATAAGCAGCTTCTAAGGTCAAAATATGTCCAAAATAAACAACAAACGTTCTGTTTTTCACTGTGGTTCTGACCACAGTGAAGTTAGTTTCACATTGGACATTTGCCTCCATAACTCCAAGAGTAGCATTCCCTGACTGTGCCCCACCTGCTATTGTAGAGTGCAGGGAGAAATTGTAATAAAAGTTGTTGTGGAGATTGTTGTTACTGCCCCCACACTTAAGGTTAAGGTGCACTTTATTGTCCCAGTAGGCAAATTTGTCCTTTGCATTTGACCCATCCATCAATGCCGCAGGGGCATCTTCTTAGGAGCAATGAGCACCACAGTGCAGTGCTCTGGGACCCGCCTGCATGCTCTTACTGCTAGTCTTGGTTAGGACTAACTTAGCTGGAGAATTTGACCTATGGTGCATGTTTTGGGGGAAACCGGAATGTCCAGAGGAAACCCACCCAGACATGGGGAGAACATGCAAACTCTCCCCCACTTCATTATTGGATTTATATAACACCTTTCATGACATCCAAAGCATTATTTACAGTGCATTATTCATTCACTTCACACTCAGTGGTGGTAAGCTACTCCTGGGGCCACACCTGCCCTTGGACAGACTGACGATATGTTTCTAGATACTTTCTCTTGACAATGGCATTTTTCAGGGTATTAACTCTTTATTTAATATAACAAACAATGAAGTTTAAATCTGTCAACTGGACAAATCATTGTAGAAGTGAAGTTCAGTGCAGAACTGAAGAAGTGGCTTGGATGAACAGCCAAACGTCTTCACTCCTACAATGGTTTGTTGAGCTGACAGAATAAAATTTCGTCTTTACTATGGATCAGACCTGGATGACTAAGGGACATAGACCTCTTTATTTAACATTAAAACATATAAAATACTATAATATGCAATCTGCTATTGTCTTAATTAAGAAAATAATCTCATATATCAGTATTAAGAAATGTGTTTTGACAAAAACACAATTTGCTGTGTGAAGAATTATTATATTAAGTAGTATTCAGCAGGACTCATGTACTAAAGTTCACCTTTTTTGCCTTATAAGAGAAGAGTAATCATTTTTGGTGTTACCAAAAACGTATTTGCATTACACTCATAATGCATTTTGTTCTCTATTATTTTAGTGATTGGCAATATATAAACCTGGATCAAGTTATTAAGAGATGGGAAATTACAAATATAACCTTGCCAACAAGGTTATATTTCTATTTCTTGAGCAAATGAAAAAATAGGCCTCTATCATAATATAAAATGCACCTGCGGAATTCTTTCACTAGGTGGCACCATAACACTGTCTTCATTGTCTTCATCACTAGACAACGGTTGAAGTAAACTTCATCTGATCATTATAGGCCTACTTGGTCTTGTAGCTTGAATATACCACTCCCATAAAGGTGGCCTTAATTGGAACATTAAAGACTACTCGTTTGACTAAAACACAGTTAAGGTCTTTATATTTTAGATTTTGTTAAAGGTTTTGCAATTTTATTCCCAATAGCAATAGCAATAGCAATATACTTTTTGCATAGTTAAGACACTTCTGCGGTTTTAATCAGGCAAAAAAAAAAAAAAAAAAAAAAAAAAAAAGAAAGTGTTATAAATTAAAAAGGAAAGAGTGGAGGCGTATAAGGTTCCAAATAGATGTCAGTGTTACACTGTTTTGATGGACCCACAACAAGCTGCTCAATATATACTTGAGCCACACACAACTAGTGTTATACAATTAAAAAGGACACTGTGCAAGTTCTTAAGTGGAGGGTCCAAATTTTCCTCAGAATTACATAAAACTTAGCAATTACCATGAAGACAAGGTGACGACTTCACCAAACCAAGTATTTTTGGCAATAAAGCCACCTATAATAATGAATAAATGAATGATAGATGACATTTATACCATACTGTGAAACATTCCAGGCAAAGCAATAACCTTTTCATGAGACAAACAGGTAGCGTGGCTTTAAAATAATCAAAACTCGTACATGTATTAAAAAATAAAATAATAAATTATGATATACCTTTCAGCAGACCTGTATGAGTGCCACATTTGTTGTAGAGCTTTTATTATATTCCATCAGATTTTTGTTGAAGCATATCTATTACAGAATTGCCTTTTAAGCCTTTTTAGCTTTTAACCATGTTATAGTTGTTTTCCCTTCTCATATACCCTTTCAAAGTTGTATTTGGAGTGATTCGTGCATGTTTGAGTGATCTTTAATGGCTTATTTTCAAGACGCCATATTGCTGATCAGCCACGTTTTCACTGTGACATAGGCCACTGCTGTGTACATCGTTCTCCAATTTTATTCATTTTGGTACTTTTTTTTTTTAATCTGCAGCTTGATAGTATGATGTGCAGCTATCCATGGCAGGTGCCGATAACTTCATGGCTCTTTGTTGTGATGACTTTTACAGTGACATAAGCTCCCATTGGGCGGAAGTTAGCAGACTTGTTTGTTTTATTTAATTGCATGGATCTATTAATTGTTTTAGGTGAATATTGCTATTTAAAATGTGCAAATGATCCATGGGTGTCATAGATTCAAACTATATAGCACACACAGGCACAATTTGTCTTCTTTAACATAGCCTGAAATTAAGTTCTGTCATTTCTCATTAAATATTCTGACTTTATTTGTGTCACCTCTGAACCCACGTTCTTTGGCAGGGCATAAGTCCATCTCTGTCTTCACACATCCTGTCTTCCTGTGAGCTCATCATGTACTGACAGGGACTTGGCCTCCTCTTCTCCATGGGAACGCCAAGAAAGCAGCCTGCCAGGAACGCTCTCATACATTCCTCCACCATGTCTGGGTCAGTGCCACCCAAGGGTTCCTCATGCTGCCCGGGACACCTGAACTAGCACAGGGAGCGGTGGAGGAAGAACATAGCGCTACAGCTGGAGACGATTCTACAACGGGCACTCTGTTTGGTCCCCCAACACCAAACTAATTAAAAGCTCACCACCAGCCCTCCCCTGATGCCATATACAGTAAGTGCACACATGCGAAGATTTATATGCCATACATTTTACAGCTATGAAAGTATGTCGTCAATAGCCCTGTTGATTTCAGATGGTTATTCGGGGACACCAAATTTATGACTAGAGGAAAGAGAATCAGACTTTTACACGAGTGATTTGCATACTTGCATCATTGCAGGAAACAGCAGTGGCACTAGCGGTGGGAGTAAATATTTGAAGTGGATTTACAAAAGTACACGCTTCCTTAATGGTACGCTAGGCCTATGTTGCATTTTTATTTCAAATTTCACAAACATGACCTATCTGCGTCCCCATACATAGTCAAATGAAATAAAGCTTTACTGATCACAACTGTTATGCTGATTTAAACAGAAGGAGCCTGACCAGTCTCTCACTTAAGTTGCCAGGTCCAATGTCTACATCCAATTGGTTAAAACTTAAAAAATCTCTCTCTGATCTGAATTGTCTTTACCTAAACCCCAGCATCTACAGCTCAATGAGTGAATTCTGGAGGTTCTAGGTTTTTACATGATGCATGGCCTCTCTATATACTGAGAAAAAGTTGTATGTGTCCTCTGTATACAGGTTAAGGCACTGACAACCCAGGTGCAGTTGTACTTTGATTGTACTTTGTATTTTATACTAGCAAGACTGCAAGCCATACTGTACCTCTAAGTACTATTTGGGTGTATGGACACAGACATTCTATCAGTAGTTGCCGAGCCTAAAATATTTTGCTGTATTGGATTATATAAATGTATTTAAATGTGTCTATACTTATCCTATGAACCACATCGTAGAAAATGTGTAATGAGGTTGTTGCCCAGCAGCTATAACCTCTAACTGTTACACTAAAGTATAAAGAAGTGACTTCTAAGAGAGAGAAAAGTCCTTTACTCCTTTATTCCTGGCCACTTCCCTTCACCTCGTCCGAAGCGGGCATTCCGATATAGATTAGCCCGTAAAATCTTTCCTGTTCTACGGAGGATAATCCCGAGAACAAGGAGCGCGAGGCTCTAATATTAACAATGATTTAGGCACTGTGGATTCCGGTCAGGTTAGGCCTCCACTTTCATGTTATGATGTGAACGTTCCACTTATTACAGCTACCTTGTACAGAGAATTAAAGTTGACAGAAGAAAGGATCACCGCCACGGCTCGAAAGGACATGACGAAGTAAGAAGTGCGAACATGAATACCCAGCGGTGAACTTTAAAGATGTTTTGGGGCTTAAATTCTTTCAACACTGGGCTAGCTTTAGGCCTCACACACAGACCAGACCTGAATAACTATTAAGGACAATTACCAGATTTATGGGGTCATAAAAATGTGACTCATATGTATTTACACGCCGCAATGGGGGACTGGGGGACAGTGTTCAAAATAGGGATAATGGCAGAGGTTGCGTGTACTGTGATGAAACAAAGAGTCAATCCAATATTTTGTACCGCAGCGGTTGGAGCAGCTGCCAGATGCTTGGACTGTTCAAAATGAATGAAAATGTTTTGTGTGTGGAGTGTGTGGTCTTTATAAGATGATCCCAATAGTACAGTGTATCTCTGCCAATCAGTGTGGTTACTTTCTTTTCCTGTTAGTAAAACTCTCCACTTGTCACTTGTAGTCTGGCCTCATCTGACGGTCATCACTGACATGTTGTACAGTGCATAAGGAAGCTATAGCTGTAGCTTCCAAATCCATCTGAGAACCGATGATTTGGTTAATGCAAAATGACACTTTATGATTTTTCAGAGCTGTTAACAGTGTTATAGTTATTTCCCTCACCATTTACTCACCCAAAGTTGTATTTGGAGTGATTTGTGCATGTTGTAGCACACCTTTATTGCTTATCAACTCCCATTTTCACAGCCACTGATACACACTCACTGCTCTGTACTTCTCCAATTTGAATTTCCTAATCAGTGAGGAGATAGCAGTAGGATTTGCGGTGTTGCATAGTAATTTTGGTATAAGAGAGAAAAAGAAATCTGTCATGCTAGCGAGGGATGCAGATGAGATGCTGACAGCTGCACTGCTCTTTGTTGTCATGACGTTTATGCTGCTCCCACTGGGCACCACAGTTTTCTAACCCATATGTCAGCAGACTTGTTGCTTTTATTAAACTGTTTTAGATGAATATTGAGATTTAAATTGTGCAAATTACAACATAATGCTCCATGAGCGTCATGGATTATATTAAGTGTCTTGCATGAGAGATGAAACATCTGAAAACCTTTTTACCATGGGCCTCACAGCACAGTACCCCTGCATGTGTTTGGAGTTTTACTTCCTGTCATATTGATTGTTGGCCCCCTCTTTATGTCTTTCACCTGCGTCTTGTTCCTCTGTGTGTGCATATATACCCTGTGTCCTTTGTTGGTTCATCGTCAGTGTTTGGTTTTACTTCTGGTTGTTGTTTATGTTGCATTAAAGAACTTTTTAAGAGCAGTTCTGCATTTTGGGTCCTCCTTCTGTTCGTGACATATGGTCTGATCTGGATTTTTTGAGCCAATAACGATCTGATATTTGTGTTGCTCTTGTGGCTGATCCATTTGCAAGGACCAAAGTTATGTAACATTAGAATGGAGTTTAGAAATGAAAATCACAACAAAATGTATTCATCTGGGATATTAATTCATATTTTCACCCATTTAGCTGATGCACTGAGGACAAACTGGGAACGACACATGTTTGTACAAAGATGGGAGTATAGTCCAGAAAAAATACAGGTTGCAAATGTCGGCAAAATTTTCAATATCGAACCAATACGATATCTGTTAAAAGAAATCCTCAGATATCTCTGATATTGACTGAAAAACCATCCATATTTCTTGGTCCAAGCAGCATGATGTGTATTCTCCTGTAATACAATGAGGAAGCACTGGTGCAGATTGGCAACCGCCTTTGTCGTAAGCCACCTTGGGCAGCTGTGTATATGAAATATCTTTTCCCCTCGTGTGAATGAGAAGTGAAGGAGTATTTTGAAAGGAGCTGTTGATTATGAACATTATTATTATGTGAAACTGAACACTCCTCCTCCGGTTACATTAGCTCATTAACTCAATCTATTTTAAACTTGAAAACAGCTATAACAAGTCTTAGGAGTCCAAACACCGGCTTTTTCTACAACACTGGCCTGCATTTATAGTTGTATTCAGTCAACCGTGAAACATTTTACAGTGGTATCCGTACCGACTGTAGAAATGTGGCTGCAATAGGAACATAATACCAGCATTAGCCGTGGAAAAGGCTGCTCTGATGCACAAGAGGGGGCGAGTGGCTTATTTCAAGGCAAAGTGAATGGGACAGTGTGGTCAGAACAGGGCTCTTGGAGGTTTTACAGTTCGCTTCAGACTACGTGGGTGGCACACTTGTTCTCCGCATCTCTGTGCTGTTGTATTGTCATTGGCCCCGGTGCACTTGTCAGCAACGTTGCTCACTTTCTCTACAAATGTTGATTTTGCTTCACGGAGAAAGCCGAGAGGGAGGGAGGGTTTTGATTGGTCAAGTTGCTACGGCCCCGGTGTCGCTGCCCATGTCCAAATTCCTCTGACATGTTTATTGTTGCCTTTTATTTGGCCTACTGTTCAGATAGCCCCTCCCAAGTGCAAAATCCTGTGTGTCATGTAAACACAGTTGAGAAAATAACAAGCAGAAGAAAAGATTTGCCCCAGCCCCCTCTGGCGTACCCACCACTTGTTGCCCTTTATTCGGAGCCTAAGTGCCTTGGCATTAAATCGTATTATTTTTCGGTAAATAAACTGGATTCTGGTTGGAATTACACACAACTTGGTGTGAGGTCCTTTTCAGAGCGAGGCCTGGATCCCTTTATCTAAAATGTTTTCTATTTCAGCTTTAGAAAGACACTTTTGACTGCTTTGAAAGGGAGAAAGCAGGTTTTTCTTGCAGTTCTTGGGGCGAGGTTGGGGATTTCTCGGGGCACTGCGGTGAAATTTATTCCAAAGAGGCTGTAGTTTTTCCTGATTTGGTTCTTTGTTGTATGTAAGTTGTTCCAGGCCCTGTCACAGACACATTCTGTTGTGTGTGTGTGTGTGTGTGTGTGCGTGCGTGTGTGTGTCACCTGCTATTGGAATGAAAGGGTCAGAAGCAGAACGCAGCTGCATGCCCTCAATGCAGGCAATATTACACTTAGCGCCCCCTACGAATCCCAAAAATTTTACGTTCAGTTGGTTTGTTGTTGCAATCATTGGTGTGACAAATGCTCAAATATACGCTACTTTATTATTACACTAAAATAATTCTTATAAAAACTTTGTGGGGGCCAGGTTAAAACAGGCCAAGGGTCAGAAGCGCAAAAATAACCAGGTTAATATGTTAATAGATCTAGACCATCCCAGCAGTGACAAGTTTAGACTAATGCGGACACAGCATGGTAATGATAACAAAAACAAAACTCATTTGTTTGTAGACAGCCCAGATTTGTTCTTTATATGTTCATTACAAGTAATACAAGTCAATGTCAGACTTTCGGCTCCAAGTCCACTATTTTTGGTGCTTGTTGAAATAAACCAAACATGCCATTGCCAAACTGTTGTGGCCTGTTATATTTTTGGTGCAATAGCTTGCATAAAGTTATTGGGTTTTTTAATGATGTGGTTGTTACCATTTATTCTAAGTTCTTTATTTTCTAATTTCTAATTGCTATATTTTCCTTTTAAAATGCAGAAGATTTGTTATAAACACTTTCTCACCCTTTTCACTCAAACATGTGTGGTGCACCTAAACTAGGGTAGCACATTCATCTAAAACACATGAAAGCCTATCTGAATCAAACCAGATCAATATTGCAAAAAAGCATATATATAAGAGTAGGTTTTGCCCATCTCTAATGTATGTTTTGGGCACTGACCTCATAGCATAGCAATTCCCCTCACAGCAAGAAGCCACAAGGTTCAAATTCTGGACCGTGCAGGGTCTTTGTGTGTGTTCTGATTTCCTCTATAAACACAAACATGCACTAGTAAGCAAAACCTCCTGTTAGATTCTCTAAGTGGATATGAAGGATGCATTTCTCATGTAGACTACCTTTTTTCCTAACACTTTGCACACCCTGTTGCAGCCCCATAATCACCACCCACCGTCATTAAACCTATTATCTCCAACTGGTGCAATTCTCTCTTCCGGGGTCACTGTCAAATTACGTGGAAGGAAACTTCAAATTGACCTAGGTGAAAACTTTCAAAAAAGAACCAATTTTAATTTCCAGTGAACGCAGGAAGAGGTTTGCAGACGGCTGCTGACAGACAGGCTGCTGGTGCTGGGTGGGTCTGACCTGTCTCTGCTCCCTCGCTGTGTGGTAGTCTGCCCTGCATGTGACTTAGGACTGAAAACATTCCCTGTGGCAGAACAGAGGAAGAGGGCAGAGGATCAACAGGAGCCAGGAAAACAGACGTCTGTGTTTTAGCAGCCTCCCCACTCACAGCCAAGCACTTTTAATTTGAACTTAGTCAAATATTTGAGGGGCTTTAAAATAGTAGACTAGTAGCATCCTTTTATAGACTTTGCGGTTGTGATCTTCCAGCAGAGGTCAGCCTTCCATCAACAAAGTGTAATTAGGATTGTTTATTGGTCTGTTGATGATCAACTATGTTGTAGTACAAAATGTTTGTGGTCAAATGTAATACAAAAAATAGGGTGTCTTGGCATTTAACACAATGGCAAGGTGAAAAATTAGCTGAGCTAACTGAACCAGCAACCTTCTGGTGAGAGTGAAAGGAGGATTAAGGCTACACTGTAAGAAGGAATGGGGTAAATTAACTTAAAAACATAAGTTCAATTTCTGCCTTAAAGTTATATAAGGTATAAGAGAAATGATGCAAGTTATAAATGACTCTTTAATAACTAACACAAATTGTTCCCACTGGGCAACCTGAGTTATTACCACTTATGTTATGTTTTACTTTCAAGAAAACCTGAAAACATTTCTTAAGCAAATGTAAAGTTAGTTGTTTTAAGTTTTCAGCACAAAATATATGACATATTAACTAAGTCAAACTGGAACTTGTTGTCTTTAACAACAACTAAGTTATATATTTTGGACCTACTTTTTCAAGGTAGGTTGACTCATCTTTTTAAGGCAGCAGTATATCTATAACATTCAGTTTCAACTTACATCTATGATGCAGGATTGTAGGCCACGGTAACTATGTGGTTCCTACGACAAATGACATAGGGTACAATAAAAACATTTCATTTTGAATTTTATTGCAAAGTGGGCCATGTTATAAATACAGGAAAGCACTTGTTTAATGGTGACATTTCTTTAGTGATAGCACTATAAGTATGGTTTAAGTGGCTTGGTTCTTCTGGAGAGCTTGTAATGGTAGTACATGTGTGGTTTAGACTGAGGGACTCTCCTGAGCCAGCAGGTGCGCCCGTCTCCGTGGTAACTGTCCCGGCACTGGCAGGTGTACGAGCCATCTGTGTTGACACACTGTGCATGACGGCTGCATCGGTGAGTGCCGGTTAGACATTCATTTTTATCTGTGGAAGCACAAAAATTTAACATTATATTGCAACTATCGTACATAAGTGGATTAAACAAGACTTACATTTTTTTTGTCTAATTACTTAATTTAGACTGTACAACACATTTTAAAGACAAATAATGAAGCAATAGTTTATGCTATAATTAGAAGTATAGTAGTTGTACTACAGTCAGTGCTATGCCATGGACTTGTGGTGAGGTTCTTGTGCACTAAATCTGACATAATTCACAATTAAGCTTTAACTACAGTTTGAAAATCTCTGTCTTAAACTCTTTTCCAGAAGACAATACCACTGGTAAATATTAGATTATCAGTGCGTGGTATTGAGCTGATTTTGCTCTGCTGGCTGGAGGTCAGAAAACAGACATGCCTCGCAGCTCCTGAGGCTATAGCTGAGTGGGTGAGCTCTGAGCGCTCATCAAATAAACATGTTTCTCCAGATCGAGTTGCCAGAGCACATCTTCACATGGTCTTGACTCCTGCCTCTGCCAATGATCACAGAAGAGGACAACATGTGGAGGGCTGCTGTCTGCCACACGTTCAATCATGTTCAGGGTTCAAACACAACATATCAAGATGATAGGCAGAAAATAGTTTACAGTCTGTGCTTCATGACTCAAAATGTTGCTTTATTTTGTCAGCAAAATGGCCAAAATAAGACAGTTTGAACAAGTAACTCAATTTAAATGTGCACTGTGTAACTTATGAAAAATAATTTCTTTCATCAGATTTTTTTATTTTAAATGGGGTTGAATTTTTATGCTTCACATCTGTTGAAGCAGATGTGGAGACGACGAACAATGAATGTGAAATGAAGTCAAGTGAAATTAAAGATCTCATTGTTAGGACTTTGTGAAAGTGAATTAAGCCCTGTTGTGAACGCGGCAGAATCAAAGGCACAAAGTGTGGCGGCCATTGAACCTAGTGCTAATCAGAAGAGCCAAAGACCTGCAGAGAAAAAGACCTCCCATCTGAGATCTGTGACCTGGAGCAGATACTTCAAAGACTGACTGACTGTGAAGAAAGCTCCATCCATCCTTGCCAGAGTGAAGGAAGGCAGACTGAGCTCCATCATTTCCATAAGTCATGCATTAAGAAAGGCTGTAAAGTAGAAGGCAACCCCCCTAGTACCAGACAGGATTATTATCGCTGGAGAAAGGGTTGGGAAGCCCTCCAAGAGTAAAGAAACCCAAATGGATCAAGAGAGGTAAAAAAGTTCCAGCTACTGGACAGTATTGACTGAGGATATGTTCAAAGCACTTGACAATCATTGTGGGAATAAGACCTCTACTGCCATAGAGTTTGTTGAGGAGCTCCAGGGACACGCACCTGTCACAAGCAACTTGATCCGATTGATTGAGAAAGCACTACTGGATCTGAATGACCTTGGCCAAACTGGTACCATTAAAAACCCGCTTGTCACAAAAGCCATAGAGAGCAAACTTACGGAGATTCTAAAAAAAGAATGGAATCTACACGCAGCTGAAACAGGTGTAAGGCAGGAAGTCGCTTTGACGTACTCCGAGCATTCCTCAGAAGCCAGCAAGCCATATATGAAGAACTGGACCAGCTTAGATTCAGTGAAGATTCTTCCAAACAAAGGCCAAACAAAGGCTCAGTAGAACCATAATGAAGTTTAGTGGTTATTCTTCATCAGTTTGTGTTGTGTGAAAGACTGCAAAGATTACAGTCTTTGCACTGATTGCAAAGACTTCTACAAACAATTCCCCACGTTGAAGCTTCCAGAAAAAAAGGGTGTTGTGAGAAGACTAAGGACCTGCATGAAGTGCCTCAAAGTTCACAGTGAAAAACGTCCCGCAGAACTCGCAAATGAATTCTGCCATGCCTTTTGTAATTCTGTGAGTGTAACTCTTGCAAGTTGAGATCTGCTGAAGGAGAATGGCCGGTCATTCTCATGTTACTGGAGTTGACATCCATCTCTGGTCAGAAGATTGTCATCCTTATTGATCTTGCTTCTGATACAAATTATATCACTCACAGGGCAGTCAAAAGACTCAACCGTAAAGAAAAGGATATTTCACATGTAATTCACGGTGTTGGAGGCACAGTATCCCAGGTCAAGACAAAACACTATGTCTTAAAAATGTGAGTACAAGCCAGTGATGGCACTTTCAAACCACGGCTGGTAATCTGTTGGACTGAATCATATTGCAGACAGGAACATGTGTCTGCTGAGAAGCTCCACAGGTTCTTTCTTGAAGTTCCTATTAACAACTTGGTGAAACCCAAAAACATTGACTTCCTTATCAGCCACGAAGACGGCAACCTCGTTCCTCAGAAGTTGTCCGGTGTTGGAGACTTGGTGCTATGGGACCGACCTCTGGGGAAGATCGCTGGTTCTGATCTGAAGCTGTTTTAAGGAAGCTCATTTGCAACCAACAGTCTCAGAACACACTTTGCATGGTCCATGAGTACTACAGTTACAAAAAAGATAAAGCCCAAAAAATCTGGGCAAATGGGTACCACTGCCAACCAGGGTGTTCTGCGATTTTTCCATCGGAAACCAATAGAAGGAGGGAGGTGTGTGGTTCAACCCCCTGCTTGCCTTTAGATTTCTTTAAGTACGGTGGATTATTGTTTTAACTCATTATTTTGGGTAAAATGGACAAAAATTACTTAGTACATGTCACGATTGATAAAACACATATTCTGATTTATTTTGTTAAAAATTCACTTGGAAGTTCATTGGTTTAAGTGCAAAAATACTGTGTGCTTGTATGTTGCCTACTTTAAGTGGGAGCTCACATGTATGGTAAAAGCCTAATTAAGTTTGATAATGCTAAAGTAAGATTGTTAAAACTGTTAATATTTCATTTGGGACTTTTGATGATTTTGAGTTGACTAAAATAAATGAATAATTTAAGTGTAAAATCATGATTTAAAAAGCAAAGTATAAATACCAAAGATATAAGTACTGCTTTAAAAGCTGTTGCTTAAAATGTATTGTTTTGATTTATATGCTTATTTGCATTTACATTCCTCTGTTTGAGGTTTTCACCTGCTTATGACCAACAACTGCAATAAAAACCCCACATTACTCAAGTTCATTAGAGTGAATCCTACGTATCCTACGTACGAATCCTACTTCTTGGTAGAAAGATTATCATTTTACAAGCTTGGGAGCTGCCACGGGAGTTAAACTTGACACTCACTTAGAATTTTTAAACTCTGAATACATATGTTTAAATTGTTTTCATTCTAAATTTTTAAATATACATTTTCAATATGTTTAAACATTCAATATAAATTTATTCAGCACATCCTAAAAGAGTTGATCTAACTTAGTAACAATCAGGAAATAATGTAACTGGCCAAATCAAAACCTCATCTCTTTGATTAGTTAACTATAAGCCCCGCCCACGGAGGAAACAGGCTAGTATGAAGCAGCCGCTTCTATCTTCCTTCATGCCTCGGCAATTTGGATCTTTGCTGTGAAATTTTTCACATAGTAACTTTATGGATAGAGGAGCTGCAACCTGCTTGTTTCCATGGCGATGTAATCGTTTTGTCTGGAATGTTCACCAGTATGGTATTAAACCATTATGAATTTATATTCCTCTCCACAGATTTGTCCGGTAACTTGGCCTAGTGGATGGAGACAAGCAGATGACAGACTCTCCATCTGAAATGTTAGAGTGTACCTTAAAGTTTGAGATGGAATAGACATGTTGGTGATTTGTATCCCTTACCACAAGTTTCCAGTTTTTGTGTATTTTAGCCAGACCCTTTACCCACTTTGTTTATATGAATGTGAGATTGGTGGTGGTAGGAAAAGCCATTAGCCGAGTCTTCGAGAATGCATCTGTCTTACCCAGGGTAGCTGTGTCCTTAAGCAGAGGAAATGACTTGAGACTTGACTCTAGACTTTGAACTTGACTTGGCACTATGAACACTATGGTACTCCCTTTGATTTGAAAAGTCCGAGTGCTTTACCTCGACACTGCACGGATCCCTCCAGTGTGCCCATCACATATCCATCTTGGCACACACAGACAAAGCTCCCAAAAGTGTTGCGGCACGTCCTCCTGGGTGGACAGACATGCAGACTTTGCTCACACTCATCGACATCTGCGGAAGAAACATGCAGCCCATGAAACAAATGCAGTACATGTCACAGTCAGATGAGCTGTAGCCCCCAAGAATTTCACCCTGACCTGGCTTCTGAAGACACTCAAAACAATAATTAACCTTTAAAGTCTTGAGACAAATGTCCAAATGAGTACCTTAAACGCAACACCACTTTGTTGTGAGTGTTTAAAGGAGGCTAGAGCAAAATGCCTGACATGGAGCATCCGTTTACTGTTACACTGAGGTCATAGGCAAAGAAATTTGACATAAACCTGCTTGCAATATTTTTTTTCCAGACTTGAACCTCGGCGTTCAATCACTGGCATCTAGTTTGAGTCAAAGGACCACTCTAGTAGGCTAGAGCGGAGCAGAGCGAACCGAAGCTCAAGAGGGAAAGGGTGTTTTTAAGACAACTGAAGGATTTTGAACAGAGAAATAAGGCATTAATCTCCACAAATTCTGACCATTTTATAAACTGTAGGTGCCCTACTAGCTGAGCAGGAGTAGTTAGTTTTACATTGCATTGCCTGAGCTGCAGAAGGATTTTTCACTCCAGTACCAATGGACTGGCCACAAGTCCAACTTGCAATGAGTTTAAGCTAGCAATACCCTACCCAGATATTGGAGTAGATTCATGGTTTACTTTTAATTGGATTCTCACAAATGTCACATGTTGCATTATCTTTCTACTAGAACAGGTAGGACGACAGCGTCATCCTCATCAGAACAATATCCCAGGTGTGTGAGAGTAAAAAAGCGCTGTCATCCCGATCAAATTCTGATCTGACAAAACATTAGTTTTTAGAATGTAAGTTTAAAAAAAAAACCCAAATAAACTGGTCAAAAAAATCTTAAACCAAATGTTGTAGATCTATTCCTTCTTGTCACTGAATGTATTCCCACTGCAGTGAGGTGAGAATGTGTGTAGCAGGCGTGAGAGCATGGCTTCATTACAGGACAGAACTGTCTTTAAGCAAAGCAAGACAGAGAGCCTTTGGTCAGAGCCAAGTGTTGAAGAGAGACAAGAGCTGTGTTTGTCTTTTCTTCAGCTCTAATTACAGAGCACAACTCTGAGACAGGTGGGCTGTGGAGCTCAGAGTCCTGGTCACTTTGTCCATATAAAGTGACCATCCAAGTAACTGTAGCCATGCAGTTCAATGATTATGTATTACCTGTAAATGCCAAGGTATATTTACATTTTAATAAATAACTATATTTCCAATGCATTGTCAGGGCTGGACGGGATTGGTCTGGGGCAATGTAACACCTGAGTGGCTCGTTCTTTTTTAGCTTTCACTGTATAGACTTTACTCTTAGCTCACCGCGGCCCGGCCTGATGCAGATGTGGTCCTGACCCAGCCCTTTGTTCCCGGGGCCGGCCCAAAGCCAACAGGGCAAGGCTGGAGCTGGAGCACCAGCCTCTGTCCCAAGGAGCAGCATGCTCAGAGCTACTGCTGGTAGTGAGCCTTTTTCCTGAAATCACGCTGAAATCAAGCCATTTTGTGAACACTAGGAAATGTTTCCAAGCTCATAAAGGCATTTTATACTCAATTTTGCACTGTGAACGACATTTATTCTTATTCTTTAAATTTCTATTCTGTGGTCGTGGCATCTGTGAACTAATTTCCCCTCGGGGATAAATAAAAGTGATTCTGATTCTGAATTTTCACACCATACATCGATAGACCACACATTTGTGTTGTTTTGGTTATTTGTAGCTAATTGAAAGAAAGGAGTTCAGTTCAGCCCTGTCCATTGTGCCATGTCTGTAGTAAGCACAGTAGGGCTGCACATTTAATCAAATCAAAATCACAATTTGAAGTCAATTAGTCAATTAAGACTGCATTTTTTTTTAAGTACCATCATTTCCTTCACAAACATGTTCTGAAATGTGATTTATATTAGTTTGTCGGTTAAGATGTCAGTCTTTTTGTCAAATCCTCCGAATTCCTTTAAAATATGAACTTTGAACAGAATCCTATAATTAAAACATAAATCACAAATCCAATCACAATTTCAATGATTGTCAGAAAAATGACTATCACATATTTTTCCTAAATTGTGGAGCACAGGAATGAGAACATGTTGGTATCCACCTTCACAGGTCTTGTTGTCTGCAGCCAGGTGGAGGCCGGGGGGACACAGACAGCGCATTGCTCCCCCTCTCTCTATTTGGCATCCAAACTGGCAACGCAGGGAGGAACAAGCCCGCCCTCCTAGAACATATCCAGAAACCAATGAATGCACAATACAGTTTATTTCAAGAAGAGCCCATGTTAGGTTGGACACAGTTATCATTATTACATTAAGAATTTTACTGAAAATATATATATAAATATAGTTGGTTTTTTCCCACCATGTGTTCCCCTTTAATGTACACAGAAATGATTTGAATTAATGTTTAAAAGGGTCAGAAAAATGTGTACATGTAAATTGTGCCTAAGTTTTGGATGTAATTATTTTATGTCATCAATATGTTTTAGAACTTTGCAAAGAAAAGTTGAGAAATAGGTTGAAATTACAGGAAAGAAACTGCTACTTGACTGATGTAAAACCATCTTTTATATTTACTGAAGATATTACCCCCATCAATAATTAGAGTTTTAAAATCATAAAAATATAACTCGAGCCAAAAAGTCTGAACGCTTGTAGCTTCTGGATACTAATCTAAACTGTATGTGTCTGCCTTAGCTCGTAAAGGTGGGTAAATGGAACACGGCCCTCTCCAATTGTGGTTTAATGACAGCAGATGGTCTTGGTTGAAATCAGATCCAACATCAGAATGGTCGTCTGTTCAGGCCCGTACAAACATTTTTTTCTGCGATATGGGAGATGACTCACTGTAGCAGGTGTAGCCATCTGCGCCGAGCGTGTAGCCAGGTTCACAGTAACAACGATAGCTACCGTGTGTGTTCATGCAACGCTGGGAGCACGGCCGGCGCACCAAACCGCACTCGTTCACATCTGGAGCCAATAACACACAGCATTCAGTCACTACACACGCAAATCCATATGGTAATTCATATACTCCATTACACGCAGGTGATTTTCATAATGCATACCTTCATTGCAGAGTGATCCTTTAAAGCCGTCGGAGCAGGCACACTTGTCTGGGCCCACACATACACCATTCCAACATGGCGTCCGGCACAGGGCTGAAAAATACAAAACGATGAAATGCTGATAACTAGAGTAAGAATGCATTTGCTGTATCTTTATTTTTATTAACAAGGCTGAAGTGAGGTACGGTGGCGGGACATTTTATGCATTTAGTCCAGATTTTTTTTTTCATTTTCAGTGTAGAAAGTGAAAGCATTATGTGGCTATTGAGCACTACTATTTGCAACATGATGCCACCAGATCAACAATCTCACTGCATCTTACAAGTGTTGTACTTGTTTGGTCCTAGTTTGAGCCCAACTTTAATTTGGATTGGTTTGGTCCCGTTTTAGTCCTGGTGTCACCTCGGATCTACCTATGCCAAATCCATATTCCCAAATAGGCCTATCTATATTTCTTTTTGTCTTCATGCTTGTTTTATTTGGGCATTTTACCTTTGGATTCGGCCCAAACCACAGTGATTGGTCTGAACCACTGGTGGCTCAGGCCCAATCGTGGAAGCCGGGGCAGATGGGCTTTTGCGAGTTTGCGAATTGACAAATATTGCAAGAATTCATCTTTCTGGCCAGATAAAATTTCAGCCCTGTTTAGTCCGGATATAGACTTAATTTGGTCCTGGTCTGGTCCAGCTCAAGATCTGGGTTTGATTAAAGTACCAATTTTCTGATTTTCAATGTCTTGTGTTGAAAGAGCATTATCAAAAGATGTTCCTAATTGTGCAAAAGGTGAGTTAACATACCCAGATGTTGTTGGGACTGGATTAGATTTATTGTTTAGGTGAAACAGAAACGAGGGCAGTCATAAATCACACCTTTCTTATCTGTGTCCTTGGATTTGAGGAGCTACCCTGATAACCTTTGACCTATACCTCATGTGCTATTTGCTGTGGTCAGTAAAGCTTTTAGCTGTAACTTACGCTGACATACGTCGTCCACATTCCTCCATCCAGGGCAACAGGAAGTCAGGTGACCGTAGCTGCACAGTCCAGGCTGCGTTTGCCCTCCAGCGGGTCCTTTGGTACCCCCCATGGACCTGTGCAGGCTGGGACACAAGGCTACTGAATCAGCACTCTTTAAGTTTTCACGTTTTTCTGATAATGTATCCTAGTTTACCTCAGTTAAATGTCATCAACGCCGCAAACTGAATGCAAATTACGCACAAGAAAGGCATTTTTCTGGCCGTTTAAACAACAAAATGAAGGTGTCGTCATTATGTTTATAGTCTAATCATAACTATTGCTCAATTTAGAGACGTTTGATTGGCCCTTGTTACTCGTCCTTCACATTCTAGTGCATACTTTTTGCACACATATATACAAATACCGGTAGATATAGAACCATATTTAGTTTAGTTTCAGTGAGATTTACAACGATTCTGTTTACAATTCATCCCAGCCAGATGCATTCTTGTTGATTTTACAGTTCTGTTGACATTGTTGACATACTTACCATACACATGTCATGATGTGATGTACAATCAGGCATTTTTGCTAGTTTTTGCACGTTGGTTTTCTTCAGTCCTAGATTTTACCCTCAAAATGAGTCTGATTGAATTTTCTGATCTCTGTTATAATGTTGTATCCTCATTATAAATATACCTGGCTTGTCTTTTAACACACGAACCTTGCATATTTAGGCTGAGTTCTTCTCTCTGTTTCATCTTGTGTAATACATGAAGTGCTCCACTGTGTTTTTAAACTCCTTACACCTTCACTAGAATCATTTGGATGATTCAGCCCTGGAATTGCCAATCTCTACTGGACTAAAGGAGCTGTTAACTTGTAAACTACTGTTCATGACATCACAAGTTGGAGCAGAGCATTTTGAGCTTTGAAGATGTTGACCGAATAAAGGACTACTCAAATGTGGGAATGAAAAAAAAAAACACAACTCCAGGTATATTTTTGAAGAGGTAACAACATTATAACATGGCTTAAAATTCACAAGAGTCAATTTTGCGTAATATAGGACCTTTAAATGTCACTTATGCATAGTAATTGTGTCCTGATTATAGCATCGACAATTAAAACCATTTTTTCCAGGGTAAAAAACATCAAATTTTGCTACACCTCTTACAATTAGACATTTTTGGACTACATCTGTAATTTCCAAAACATGATAATCCTAACCAGTTCAAACTCTTCAGTTGAACTCTCTTGCATGCTATTATCTTATGAAACACATCTCCACAAACATATTTTTTCCATTTCCATTCTGTCTCATCTGTCATGCCAAACAATGGTGTGTTTTTCGCCATGCTCTTTGGTGGACTCCATTCATGACTGCTGCCTGTTAAATCTACTCACACCCACACTGTAATAAGAGCCTATTAAATGATTGCACACAGGCCACTGAGGTTTACTTCACTGGAGAGCGCTCGGGGCCACCAACATTGAACCAATCACCCACACATCCCATAATTTAAGACAAATGACTATCCATGATACCATATAATAACGTAATGTAATCTTACCTGTTTTGATGATGAGCCCGAGATAGCATTAAGCAACGAACCATTAATATAAAAAACAGTCTACTTATTTTGTTCATTTTTTATCTGCAAAATGTGTATCATCAACCCCGGCGGTCATATTAGCAAGGCATTGTTCTTGAAAAAAAGGTGTTGTCGTAAGTTGTAAGTTGCTTGCTTCCTTTAGGTGAAATTTGAGGTTTAAAATGTGTTGTCTGTGCCAAAGGGCAGTCAACTGTGTAGTGTGTTGGAGGAATGGAGAGGGGTGGGCGTCTGGTCATGTAAGTGCAGGTTGCAGGAGGTAGGTGTGACAGCTCACCTTAAAGGACAAAAAGAGGGACAAAGAAAATGAGAGGAAATACTATTAAAAAGTACGATTTCTAATATAGCAGGTTCATTTTGTGGGGTCTTCTCTTCATATGTGTGACATAGTTTTGATGTGTGAGTTGATTTAAATAATATGTGTTATAGATTTTGACAGAAGTGGTTGAAAGAGGATGACATCTCCAGTGAAGAGCCTGTGTTTTTGCCTGTTCTGGCTTGTCGCCTGTGTCACATTCACACACAAGAAGTCCAAGGACAGACAAAAGCTCATAAAACCCTATTGGATTCATTTACTGCTGCATGATTCGCGCTTTTGTTGTTACTATTCATAAAATATAAAAGCTCAAGTTAGACTTTACTTTGAACATTGTTTTAAAGAAGACCTATTGTGCTTGTATCTGCTGTATAGTTATAATCTATGACTCTTGTGGACCATTACGTTATAATTTGGACATTTTGAATTGCAATATTAATCTAAAACGACTTAATAACAGAAAAAGGTCTGCTGACTTCCACGTTAGAAAACTGATGTGCCCAGTGGGAGTCGTAAACATCATCACAACAACATCAGCTGTCTCTGATGGATAGCTGCAGATCACGCTAGCGAGAAGCAGATCTTTTTTTCATTTGTACCAAAATGAATATGCAATGCTGCTGAATCCTACTTGTATCACTGATTAAGAAAATGAAACTGGAGTACGAAGTAAGCACTTAATACAGGAGTATAAAAGTTACTCATGCTAAAGGAGGAGAAACAAATATAACATGGTTAAAAGCTCTAATTTTGTGGGGTCTTCTTTAACACAATCTGATCATGAAGAAGACTAAGCCGACCTACCACAGCTAACGGCATGATGTCACAGCAAAGCATCAGTTAGTTAGCAGAATTGGACACAACCCATTTATGCTCTGAGCTTCAGTTACTTTTGGCTCACTTTTTATAATAATGAGTAAGATTAGGGTCAGGGTTAAAGTTAGGACTCTTTAGAACACAATTGTTCAACATTATTTGTCCATAATTTAATGGCCATATCACAGCTTCTTCAACCACCAGCAAACACAGGACATATAAGGCTGGGTAATGCCATTAAAAATCATTTCAAGAGACCATGATATTTTTTTTTATGATATCATTATATTTGATGTCTTGGAAGTTAACTGTAACTGTACAGTATGTAAGCTATGTAATAATATCATTTTATCAACATAAACTAATAACAGAGTCAGACAGGCAGAGCTGGAGGCTATGTGTTCTCCAAAGAAATGGGGACCAGTGCGTCGGAAATAAGCGCTGGCAGCCTCCGAGGTAGACCCTTTGAAGCTTTAACTATTACCAGCTCTGATCAGACTGCAATCAGTGGTATTAGCCTGAGAGGAGGGGCCGTGTGAGCCGCTGGTGGTCCGCTCACACCACAATCACACATGTTTGATCACAACATGTGAAGAATGAACCTCAGCTGGAGCTCCTAAAGTCCTCCTCAAGTGTTAACCTCTGTACAGCTGTGAGGAAGGCACACATCAAACTGATTAGACCTATTCCCACCAAACTCCACTTTGTGTCGCTTGTTCAGTCACTACAGCAAACCAGATGCCTCTGCTTTCAATTGACACCTCAATTTGTCCAACCCTATGAACAACAAATGGCACATTTTTGGCAGGATCTTCCAAAGCCATGAGGCTAATTATGAGATTACTGTGGGTCTGTGGCCCTGGGGTGCCACTGCTGTATGGAACACATGTAGGCCTACTGTAAACCAGGCACATTCAAATACGTGGCAATAAATCTAACATGCAAATGTGCTGCATGGTGCCATTATGTGTAATGCACATGCACATTGCTCAGCCTGAGCCTGCTCTATGGAATTTACAAGGCAATAACACAATAATAAATTATATAGAAGAACAAAATGCACAAAGGACCAAAGTTGTTGGGAATCAGATTAAGATGCAGTCCTAAGAGTTCAGATTTCAGTTTCAGTTTTATAAGCAAGGCAGATGTACAAGTGCACCAAGTGAGCACAAGACCAACTTCTATGATTATCATATTATATTATTATTTATCTATATTTATACCCAAAACATTAGCCATAGTTCAAATGCTCCAGGTAATGTAGCCCTGAGAAAGCTTGGCTCAAGATCAGGGCACGTGTCCCTGAGCGCAGCACTGCTCCCAACAGGTTGCTCCAGCAGCATTAAAGGATGGGCCAAATGCAGAAGACAGATTTCTTGATGGAGACCATAAAGTGTTAACTTTATGAAAAAACACATTATTCGGTTCAGCTTCAAGAGACTCTGTGCTGTACTGGCAGTGCTTTCAGTACAGCACAGAGTCACAGTTGTACTCCTGACACAATAATTTGTATCTTTTATATGATCTTGTCACTTCTCTGTATGAAATGCTTGTGAGAAGATGCTCCGTGTTCCATGTTGTCCCGTTTTGAAAAGAATTAAGATCCACCAAACATTTCATTTCATTTTCATTCAACGGTGAAACAACTTTTTCAACAACACCTGCACTGCAAACCTCTGCTCTGGTCTCTGAGAGTTTTGAAGTGCTTATAAACTCATCACAGTGAATAATTTGGAGGCTTGGAATGCCTAAGGTAAGCGAGGAATAACTTTGGCCAAGTTCAAACTTTTTTAAATGAACTTGTTTTTCATATTTTTAAGGTGTAAAAATAAGGTACAGCACCTTCAATGTCTTTTGGGCAATTGCATTACTTGCCTCTATCATGCACCATATATTACTGAGTTGTTGGCACAGATTAGTCATGGCTGGTTAAAAATGAAAAACCTGTGCATGCTAAAAATGGGTCCAAATTCATTTTCAGGTTGTATTCGCACACATCCAGCTGGGCCCAGTGCATTGAATGGTTTTCGTCAAATGTGTCACCAGCACAAATCTTCCAGTGAGGTGGAAAGAAACCATAAAATGGCTGTGCGTGGTTTGCCTTGACTCTGGGCCAAAACCTCAGTGCGTATCTGTCATACACGATACAATTAAACCTAATCCGGCCTGCCAAAGAGGGAAGACGGGGAGCAGAATGGAGAAACGCGGCGGCCATCTTTGTGATAACCGCTGTCGGGCCGGCTCGGTGTGTGGCAAGTGCCGTCAGTCCCATCTGCCCATGAGCCAATGGAAGCAGATCAAGATTTCAATGTGGGCCAAATCTTCCAGCTCTCCTCCTCCTCCTTTGACCACATTAGAGGTGTAACGCATTGGTGGTCTTTGATTCCTCCACTTGAAAAGGGATGCCCCACAAAGAGATCAGATGTCATTGGGAACCACCCCCCTCCCCCCTCTCTCTCTCTCTCTCCCTCCCTCCTCCTCCCCACCCCCACCTGCCTCCAACTATAACATACTCTTCACCGATGATGAGTTGTGAGAGAATTCCGTTTTTATGAAAATATGAACAATGTTGGTGGTCAGCGCTGCGAGCAAAAGGGCTTTCTCTTTCCATTAAATAGTACTTTTATATATGTACTAGTGACATGCGGTCGCGGTACTTGATGATTCAAACACATGATTTGATTTATTTTAAAGATATTCTGGATTTTTTTTTTTCTTGTTTTGCCCCGAACATATCCAGGGAGATTAAGGACCACCAATGAACTGTAGTTACAATGCAGCAGGCAATTCCAGTACATTTGGACAAGGTTTTTATTGTAATGACTAATCATATGTTTGGAAGGGACATAACCACTAATTGGAGCGTTTAGATTTAAACATAGCTGTTTTACAAGTTGGTGGTTAAACTATTTGACCATTTTCCTTCCAAAATATAGGGTAGTGAAGTGAGAAATGAAAAAGGAGACACTTTACACAGTGTTTTATGATATAAGTAATCAGGAGGGGAAAAAAGCATATGCCATTTGAGTCAGTAGGGAACTAGAACTAGAATTCCCCAATGTGGCCTAATGTGTATTGAATTTTGGGGTGGGCGAATTAGGTTGTTCTAACAGCAAACACAGGATACAAGTTATAATGTGATATAAATGAAATGAATGAAAAATCTGCAGTTACACCCAAAGAAGATAACAATAAAACATACTGATTATACTATATGCCAGGATTTAAGAGGCACTATGCAACTTTTCTAGTGGTCAGTCCAGCATCTGCTAGTTTCCATACTGCTTTCCTCAACGTACGTATCTACAATATGGCCTTAAACTTATTTAACTCCATGCAGACTGGAGGTAAGCAGAGGAATAAATACACCTGCAGTAGAAAATGCAAGATAGAACCATTCAGGGTTGACGTGTTATAGCTGCTCACACAGCCTGGTCCTGATATAACTGTTCCTTTCATTTCAATGAACCACTGAGCCATCCTGCAATTTAGATTCTTGGCCACATTATGTAACTTAAATTTGAGTTGATTTTCAAGAGTTTTTGAGCATTTTTTCCTCTTTCTTTCTCTTTTTCTCTCAGGAGTGATTTAGTTGGCAAAAATAAATAATGATAATGATGATAATAAATGAAATGATAACCTTTTATTGCAAATTGGTTTTGTGTCTTTTGGCCAAGTTTGAAGTGTTTTTGATGAAAACTGTTAGAGGAGATGTCAAAAGGTTATGATGAGTGATTTTGTCAGTTCTGGGTTTGATCTAATATGCACAACTTCCTATATTGTTTAAGGTGGGGCCATAATATCATTTTTATATGTCCTGACGTGCTAAGTTTCATTTGTCTACGATGACATTTTTCTGGGCCAGGTTCCCATTGGTGCAATTTAAATAGATTTTTGGGGTGGCGCTACTGAGCCGTCCTTATCATTATCTTTTTCTGTGGGTCTTCACTCAAAATTAGAGCTCACTGAACTCTAACTTTTGATACCACTTGCTTTTCTATACATATTGTTGATTGCTTTTTTTGCTTGGTTTTTTTGCAATTGTACAAATACCCCCCCAAATTGTACTCCTCGCACAATAGGTCCCTGATAATAATAACACATTTAAAAATCACACTGAAAGAATCAAAAACGTATTATCTGGTTTGTATACAAAGAATACATGTAGGCCTCCAGTTTTCTTTAGTTATGGTTAGCAACTTTACTAAATTTCTACACACTATGCTGTGTGTTGAGGATAATAGAGATAAACAAAAAGGCATCTAATTTACTACCAAAGATTACCAGAACCCTGGGAGTGTGTTTTATCCTGTATGACTCTAAATAAAAAAAGTATGTAATAAAGTTCCTGTGAATGCACTAAATACTGTTGTGTGACTTTAAGTATTTTGTGGATCTCAGTGAATCTCAGCGTTTGCACACAGCTCCATCTTTTTCAAATCACCCATCTGTCCCCAGTTTGTGTAATTAGTTCAAGTGTGTTTAAGGGTCATACAGGTAAAATTTGGTATTGTGTCTCAGGGCTCTTTGGATCAGTGAACTCAGTCTCAGACACCTGTACCAATTAGTTTGCCAGGTAAGTCCAATTAAAGGAAAAACTACTTAAGAAGGACATTCCACATTATTAAGCAGACCACAATTTTCAAGCAATATGGGGAAAAAGAAGGATCTCTGCCGAAAAACGTGAAATAGTTGAATACCTTGGATAAGGTATGAAAACCTTAGATAATTCATAAAAACTTAAGTGTGATCATCTTACTATTAAGAGATTTGTAGCTGATTCAGAGCATACACAGATTCATGCAGATAAAAGCACAATGAGAAAGGTTTTTGCCAGACAAATACACCAGATTAAGAGAGTAGCTGCTAAAATGCCATTACAAAGCAGCAAACAGGTATTTGGAGCTGCTGGTGCCTCTGGAGTCCCGCAAACATCAAGGTGTAGGATGCTCCAGAGGGTTGCAGTTATACATAAACCTCCTGTTTGGCCACCCTTAACCAGTGCTCACAAGCAGAAACGGCTCTAGTAGGCCCAGAAATACATGAAGACTTATTTTCACACAGTCTTGTTCACTGATGAGTGCCGTACAACCCTGGATGATCCAGGTGGATGGAGTGGTGGGTGGAGTGGTGGGTGGAGTGGTGGATGAAGTGGTGGATGGTTGGTGAACGGCCACCGCCACCATGTCCCAACAAGGCTGCAACATCAGCAAGGAGGTGGTGGAGTCATGTTTTAGGTGGGAATCATGGGGAGAGAGCTGGTTGACCCCTGTAAGGTCCCTCAAGGTGTGAAAATTGCCTCTGTAAAGTATGTGGAGTTTCTGACTGACCACGTTCTTCCATGGTACAAAACAAAGAACTGTGCTTTCCGTAGCAAAATCATCTTCATGAATGACAATGCACCATCTCATGCTGCAAGGAATACCTCTGCATCATTGGCTGCTATGGGTAAGAGAAACTCATGGTGTGGCCCACATCCTCCCCTGACCTCCACCAAAAAAAAAAAAGAAGCTTTATGGACCAATCTGTACATTTTTACTTGCTGTCCCAAAATGTAGAGGACATGCCCCCTCTGCTTCAGCCAAGGGAGGTGGTCCTGGAAGTGGTCCCTGATTTTATCTTCAGCCTGTGGATGCCTCTTAGGGACTCTCCATATTTTAGTATGGCATCAAATGGTCTGGAACATTATGGCAAAATCTTTGAGATGTTTCCAGGAAGACAGCCTTTTAGAAATCTGAGCTCCTACTCAAAAAGTCTTCTTCGGTCTTTGCTACAGTGGATGAAATCTAAAAAAAAAAAAAAAAAAACTATTCTCACAAATACACACTGAGGCGCTTCCAGACTCCTCTGGAGACCAGGAGTCACCTGCTCTTTTTTTATCTGAGCAGAACCCTGCTGCTGAACTGATTCTTGATCTTGAGCTAATTGCTGATCCAGCAGAGCCTCTAGTGACAGTAGAGACCCCTGACTCAGTAGAGACTCCTGATACTGTGGAACCTCGTGCAGTACAGACTTCTGATACAGTGGAGCCTGAAGCAGTACAGACGTCTGATACAGTGGAGCCTCATGCAGTACATACTCCTGATACAGTGGAGCCTGATGGAGTACAGACTCCCCATATGGTGGAGCTTGATGAAGTACAGACTTCTGATACGGTGGAGTGTGATGATACGGTGGAGCCTGATTGAGTACAGACTTCTGATATGGTGAAGCCTCCTACAGTACAGATTCCTACATATTCACATTCCCGATACGGTGTCACCTGATGGAGTACAGACTCCCGATATGGTGGAGCCTGATGGAGTACAGACTCCTGAAAGGGTGGAGCCTGATGGAGTACAGACTCCCGATATGGTGGAGCCTGATGGAGTACAGACTCCTGAAAGGGTGGAGCCTGATGGAGTACAGACTCCCGATATGGTGGAGCCTGATGGAGTACAGACTCCTGAAAGGGTGGAGCCTGATGGAGTACAGACTCCTGAAAGGGTGGAGCCTGATGGAGTACAGACTCCTGAAAGGGTGGAGCCTGATGGAGTACAGACTCCCGATATGGTGGAGCCTGATGGAGTACAGACTCCTGAAAGGGTGGAGCCTGATGGAGTACAGACTCCCGATATGGTGAAGCATGATGGAGTACAGACTTTTGATGCAGTGGAGCCTGATGCAGTAGAGAGTCCTGACACAGTAGAGACTCTTTATACAGTAGAGCCTGGGGTCCATGCAGAGCTGCTCTCGCCTCCCAGATCCAGGGGTAGATCCATCTACCGCTTCACCAGGTGGATTTGAAAATTATTTTCTAGGAGGAAGACACATTCCTGTTTATTTATTGGTATTCAGTAAAAACTACAGCACTTTGCAGTTTGAAGTCAGTTATTGTGTTCTGTATGATGCCAGAAAGTCTTGTCCACATCCTTGTACCCCACTGGGTAATTTCTTAGTTTGAACTACTATGATGTTGTAGTCTTATTCAAAATCTGGTTTGACCCCAGTTTATACATTATTATTTACTTCTTAATTTTTGCAATTTTCCTCAAAATTGTACAAACACAACAGGGCTCTCGCAGTAGGCGAACGAGTGGCTGACTCACCCTCCTCGCATATTCGTGCTCGGGCCCTAATTATTATTTTGATATTTGTAGACAGTGGAGACAAATGCTGGTTTGTTCCATTTGCCAATGAGTAAGATCTTACTTCCAGCTCCTATTTATATGACTATAATTTCACTGTCAAAGTGTCGTGGCCAGCTATATTTTCAGTGCAATATTATCCAGCATAACTTTAGAATAAACAGCCCATATTGCGATATTTTCTCATCTACGTTCTAATGTTGTTTCCTCATCACAAACACACCTGCAGTTGTGTTTTGTTTAATTCACACATAATTAACACACAAACCCTGCATATTTAGACGGACTTTCTCTCTCCAACAGAAATCAGAATCAAAACACACCTCCAGTATGTTTTTGACTTATAACATGACTTAAAGCTCACAAAAGTCAATTTTGTGTCATATAGGACTTTTAAAGACCTGTTTATCACGTGGTTATCAGCATTGATGCTAATTTTAGTGCTAACCATTAATAATCTACGTAAAACAATGCTACACGTGGTAATGGGTTCTAATGAGGCTCTGGTGTTGTTCACGTGGTCGAGTGGTTGTCAGTTGCCAAAGCAGCTCTGTTTTTTCATAGTTTGACGTGTTTGGCGGCTAACACTAATTCCCCCATTGAAAATGTATTAGCCAAAGCATGGAACATTTCCAGGCTTTCAAATGCAGGCTTTATATTTCCAAATATCCTACTGGAGGAGTCTATAAGCTAAATACCATACTGTGGAACACGCAGAGTAATAGCATAACACAATAAAATCATGGAAACAAGCAGGTAGTGAACATTGGTTGGTGGTTTGATCCCAGCTGTTGCTATGTCCTTGAGGAAAAAAAACGCCTCCTCCACCTTGCCAATGATTGTGTTTATGTGTGATTGGTGGCGGCTCGATGGGCAAAAGGCACAGATTGCCGGTCATTCAAATATTAGTCCACACAAGGGCAGCTGGGGCTACAGTATGAAGAGTGAATGGATATTGCATGAAGCCACTTTGACTGAAAAGCGCAAATGCATGATGAGATGATTGTCTTCAGGAAAAGTGGGAAATCTATTAAACATGTGATAAAACAATCTTCTACCTAACATCTGTGAAATTCCTCTGTGGCAAACCCTGCACAAATTAGTAATTAGTGACTGAAAACACACAGACGTTCTGACAAATGCTGCTGCTGAACTACAAATATTACAATTCCAGACTAAGTACACACAAAGTAGTGAACTTATCTCAAAGTAAACAATAGCTGTTTTGCTATTTAAGACTTAATTATCCCATAGCTGATTGAATGATACTGAAACTAAACCTCAATAAGAAACACACAAGGCATATTTTTTCCTGCATTTAAACTAAGAGATGAAGCCTCCTTAATGTTTTTCCCAGCAGGCAATCCCGGGAAGAATTGATGGACAATGTGAGGTCGGAATTAGGAGAGGGCGTCCAAAGGAGTCGCCCAGGTGTGAGAGGTGAGAGGTGAAAGGTCAGGGCCTGGGTCGGCCCATGGGACACCTGTGCAGGCCTGATGAGGACAACAGAGGTGCTACCAAACCAGGACAATGCCCTTCATGTAAGAGGAGAATGTGGAAGCAGCCCCCACCGCGTTCTTGTTTTTCCATCAGGAATAGGTTATGTACTAGACGTCATGGTGATCTCAAAACACAGCATTACTATATTTTGACAAATAACTAAACAAAATCAATGTTTTTTGAGTACGCTCCAAATCTCACTTTGAAATGACTATTAGGTATTAAAGTTGAACTACATAACTTTTCTGGTGAGGGTTCCGCCACTTGCTTCTCCTCATGGAGATATTATAGATTTGCCTGGAAAGTTCCACAGTATGGCATTAAACATATCCATCTTGCACGTATTAAATTACAGGTGCTTCCAAATACACTGAAATTTGAAAACATGTTCTCTTAATATGAAGATGTATTTAAAGCCGTAACGTGGAACACTGTATACAAAACAATCACATATGTATGCTGTTATTACATATATATATATACACACACACACGTACACTGTATATATACTGTGTGTGTGTGTGTGTGTGTGTGTGTGCGTGTGTGTGTGTGTACAAAACAACTGAATTCTGATTTTATAAACCTTAAAATCATGACTCCAATGCAATATTGTTCAGCTATACATCTCCAGCACATACTCTTATCATCTTAAATGTGTTAACTTAAGCTTATAACCTCTCTGATTTGCTTGTATGTGGATGTTTTGCTATCACCACTATTTCATGGCTGTTATAAGGATAAAGCTGAAGTAGGAGTGGAGAGCGAGCGGTAGGCAATGCAGCCATTCGACACAGAGCTTTGGAGAGATTAGAACACACACAACAGTAACACCACAGGCAGTGCTGTACCAAACCAAGGATTAGAGCTAAGGCAGCAGCGCACCACCACAGCATCGCCAACTATGCACCATACGCTTTCAGGAGAATGAATAGGCAATATTTAATGATTGAGTTGGCAGTGGGTTTGTTCCGTAATCCATTTCTCAAATACCACTGACTTGAAGTATTTATGATTCATTTTCTAAAGTACATTCCGAAACTCTAATTTGAGTAATGCATTGTGTTAATTAATGTGGAAGTGTGAAGCAAAGTTTAACACTGCTGAGCGGTTGTGTTCTCATTATGCATGTTCAATTTCTGTTATATGCAAAGCTTACCTATTTAGATCAATGGTTCCTCAAACTAGTGGGTGCTGAGTTTCAGTTGACATCCCAGTGTTCTATAGGCCAATAATATATACTACAGATGGCCGACAGCTAAAATTAATATTGTTAAAATGTAGGTTTTTGTTGTAATACACTGAGTTCTTGATTCTAGTCACTAACAAAAATGACCGGGTTCAACATTTGTAAATTTGCCTTTTGGATATTTCAAGGCTTACAATGGAAGCAATAGGAAAACCTGGCTCTTGCCCCTCTATCTGAGACTATGACATTATCACAGTGGCTTCACCATGGCTTCTGCAGTTAATTCAGCTCATATTTAAATCTGAAGGTTCAAACCCAGCCCTTACCTCTGCTCTACAAAGATACCTCACATGGGGTGTCTATGTATCATTGTGTTTGGACATTGTTGGTGGTTGGAGATAATGTAGGTGGGTATTTGATGTTGTAGTTATTAGTTTAATTCACTTTCTATATAATGTCTTTCTTCCTCTAGCTTATTAACTTTCTCCAAATGAACAACTCCTTTGATGTTTTCCAGTCAGGTTTTAGACCTCACCACAGCACTGGGACTGTGCTTATGAAGGTGACAAACGACATCCGCCTGAACATTGATGCAGGCAAAGTCTCAGTATTGATCCTGTTATATCTGAGTGCTGCTTTTGACACTTTTAATCATGGGATCCTCTTACAGAGACTAGAGGACTGGGTGAGCATCTATAGTACTGCACTAAACTGGTTCAAGTCTTATCTAGAAAACAGGGAGTACTTGTTGAAATTGGAA